>JAKSZT010054030.1:53832761-54047219 GCA_026826555.1 Tolypeutes matacus
TCAAATAAATGTGAAATTATTTCAAAATAAAAGGTTTAAAAATAAATAAATAAACAAATAAAAGGTCAAAGACTAAGTACCCCACTCCAAAATTAGAGATAAAAGACATTATATTAGTTTTCTGTGGCTGACATTACAAGTAACCACAAATCAGGTGGCTTAAAACAAGAGATATTTACTCTCTCACAGACCTGAGGCCAAAAGTCCAAAATCAAGCTGGCAGTAGGGCCACACTCTAAAACCCCTAGAGGAGAATCTGTCCTTGCCTCTCCCAGTTTCTGATGGCTCCAAGCAATCCTTGGCTTGTGGCGGAATAACTCCAATCTTTGCCTCCATCTTCACACAGATGTTCAGTTTGCCTTCTCCCCTGGGCCTGCGTCTCAGATCTCCTTCTACCTTTTTCTTATAAGGTCCACCGTCATTGAATTCAAGTCCCACCCTAACTCCAGGATGATCTCACCTACAGATCCTTAACTTGATTACATCTTCTAAGACCCTATTTCCATATCTCTAATATGTAAAGAACTGCTACAACTCAACAACAAAAAGACAACGCAATTATAAAGCCAGCAAAGTACTTGAATAAACATTTCTCCAAAGAAGATAGACAAATGGCCAAAACGCACATGATAAGATGCTCAGCATTATTAGACATTAAGGGAATGTAAATCAAACCAAAATGAAATACCATCTCATGCCCACTAGATTGGCAACTATTAAAAAAGAGAGAGAAAAAAAATAACAAGTATTGGCAAGAATATGGAGAAATAGGAACACTCATCAATGTTTTTGGGAATGTAAAATGGTGCAGCCACTGTGAAAGGCAGTTTAATGGCTCCTCAGAAAGATGAGTATAAAATTTCCATATGATGTGCCAATCCCACTTCTAGGTATGTCCCAAAGAATTGAAAGCAGAGACTCAGACATGTACATGTTCACCAATGTTTACAGCAGCATTATTCATAATATTCAAATGGTGGAAGCAACCCAAGTGTCCATCAACAAATAGATGGATAAACAAAAATTGGTATATCCATACAATGGAATATTATTCAGCCATTAAAAGGAATGAAGTTCTGACACATGCTACAACTCAGATGAAACGCAAAGACATCACGTTGAATGAAACAAGCCAGACACAAAAGGAAAAATATTGTATTTTTTCACTTATATGAAATACCTAGAATAAGCAAATACATAGAAACAGAAAGTAGATTGCAGGTTACTAGGGTCCGGGAGAGGGGAAGAAGTAGAAGATGGGGAGTTATTGCTTAATGGGTACAGAGTTTTTGTTTGGAATGATAAAAAGGTTTTGGTAATGGGTTGTGATAAGAGTAGTACAATATTTTGAATGTAATACTGCTGAATTGTATACATGAACATAGTTAACTTGGAAATTTTTATGTTGTACATATGTAATCACAATTTTTTAAAACTTTAAAAAAACATTTCATAAAAAAAAAAAAACCCTATTTCCACATAAGGTCACATTCACAGGTACCCTGGGTTAGGACTTGGACATATCTTTTTGGGGTGACTATTCAGCCGACTATGGTCATAAATCATAAAAGCATTGCTTGGGTACACTTTGGATGGAATGAATTTCAGCTAAAATAGCATTCCCCATAGTGTGTCAAACAAACATAATTTCCTTAAGATGCCCAAAAATTATTTTTCATCATGGTCAAATAAGTGGAAAATATTGACTACTATATTCCCTTCTTATGATTCATAATTCACATATATACAGTAAAATTTCCAAAAAGTCCCACAGTAAAGAAATCCATTCAAAATGCTCAAACTCAAATTTTGCAAACTTATTTGACACATAACCTTTTCTTTTTGGTTGCGCAGCATTCATGAACATCTGAAAAACTATGTTCTGTGGAGCATACTCATAGATACGTTGAGTTAATATATAACAATCATCAATAAGCAAATACCATGAAATGGGTTGGGTTAAACAATGGAAATTTATTTGCTCATGGTTTTGAGGCTGGGAAAATGTCCAAATCAAGGTACCATTGAGGCAATGCTTTCTCCCTGAGACTGTGGGGTTTTGGGCCTGGCTTCCTGAGACTCTTGGCTCCTCTGTCACATGGCTGGGTCTCCTGGTCAGCTTTCTCTTCCGGGTTCCATTTCAGCTCCTTGCTTCCTGTGGCGTTCTCTCTCTTTGTCTGAATTTCATTTTCTTATAAAGGACTGCAGTAATAGGACTTGGTCCCATCCTGACTGAGGTGAGACACACCTAAACTGAAGTAACCTCATCAGAAGGTCCTACTTACAATGGGCTCACACCCCTAGGAATGGAATAACTTTTTTTTTTTTTTTTACCAGGAGGTCCCAGGGATAGAACCCGGGTCCCTCCATATGGGAGACGGACGCCCAACCAGTTGAGCCACATCCGACCACCTGGAATAACTTTAAGACCATGTTTTTCTTGGTACATTCAACTTCAAACCGCCATAGTAAGTATAAATTATTTTAGTTTCTGGATTCTTCTCAGTTTTGATGGGAAAGAAGAAGAAACGAAAGGTCTTGAACACTGAAGGCAGGGAGTGAGCACTGAAATCAGGATGGGGGCATCTGCCAGGGCACGTGGAAAGAATACTGGGGAAGGCCCTGAAAAGTGAGACTGGGAACTCAAAAGAAATTTTGCTCAAAGAATTCCTTATGTACCTCAAACTGTGAGGAGACAGCACAAGCTGTGAAACAGGGGTTTTTGGTTGACTGCTTAGATTTTATTTGTTGTTTGTTTGGGTTTTCTCAGTCAAGTAAAAGCACTTACAAGCAACTTTGTGATTTATAGTTGTTTTGTTTTGTATTTTCTCAAACATGATGATTTCCTTGTAAAAGGGCATGTTTCCCATGTGTTCTATTAATCGAAGTGCCATTGTAACTACATTTCTGTCATTTCTGAATTCTCCCTGTCGTTGTTGCTAAAAGCAAGAGTCTTTCTTCACCTAGTTTCTCAATTACCAAATAAATCTAACAGTGTGATACCTTGGTCGATGAGAATTCTGCTTTGTCATTTGCACACAAGCAATAAACCTATACATCCCTGTCTCTGTCTTCTGGCCAACAAGAATAAATGAGCCCCACTTCTCTGGAAACTGGGCACCCCCAGAGAAAACGTGGGTCTCTTCTGCCAAGAGCCTCCCTAGGCCTTCGTTGCAGGCCTCTGTGCCATGGCTCAGCCTCCTGTGCCAGTCATGGTTTGGGCAAGAGAAACACAGCAGATCTCACAGCCTCTGGTATCGTTTCTCCTACCTCTCCTAACATTGTCTGATCACACCAAAGCTGGGGCTTAACTCCCTATTTCTGAGGATAAAAATGAGCATTCTTAGATCCTTGTTTGCTGAGACCCTCTGATTACACCCCCACACCCCCACACCAGCACACCAGCAGTCAGTGGCTAGAGCTTCTGGGCCCCTCCAGGATTCTTTACTCATCTCTGGATCTTAGCCAGACCTGCTGCAGATTAAAGTTTGTTTCATGAAAAACTGAAAACCACTTTCCTAGAGTTTCCCAATGTGGCAGTCCTATATTATTGAGGAAATAAAAGGTGATTGTAATTGATACAAAAGTGGATATATTTTATGAACTTATTTTAATGTGCAGTAAGGGGAAAAAACAAACTGCACACAAAGTCCATATTTCCACGAATGTTATTGTTTAGAATAGGCTTAATTTTTTACAAGTCAATTTGAAGTCTATTTAATGAAAAACATTATGTAAATAATTGTATAGGTGGTACATATACATGCTAGATTTTGCCCAACTGAACTTCAAGAAGCATCACAACATCACACACTAGGAGCCCCACAGATTCTTAAATTTCAGAGGGACTTCAGTGGCAGCCTACAGAGCAGAAGTCCCTTCTCCAAACTTGACCTGATAAATGAATTCCACCCTGAACTCAATCTCTGTCAATGTGCAAGAAATTCTGGGAGAAAGGCTTTTCCATCACAGACAAGTTCTTATTGAAAGAGGACTGGCAGTGTTTTTCTTTCTTAGGGGAAAAAAAAAAAAAAGAGCCAAATTGCCCAAAAGCAGGAGCTGAGGTTGACAAATATCAGGACTTAGGGGAAAAGAGCAAAAGATTTCATTTCAGAACTTGTAGCTCCAGTGAGTATCAATAACAAGCCAGTGATTCAAAATCAAAGGGTTATTTGCTTCTGAACACTTCTGAGTAAGTTAGAAAGAATATTCTCAGTGCCCAGTTGCTTTAGCCCTTTCCTCTAACAGCTCACTTTTTTTTTTTTCCTGACTCTAACAACAACGTCTCCCCCCTCTGCTTTGCATATGTGCTGCTAATATTCCTGGTCAGGTACTCCCAGGAGGGCCAGGACAACTGGCTCCCTCCTGGATTATCCCAGCAGGCCCCACAGGTGCAAGGCCACCCCCCCACTTCAATGTCAGTGTGAGCGGCCTTCAAAAAACTTACTCATGTATATCCCACCAGGAAATTTTTGATGGATCTTTGTAAACCAAAGGGTAAAATTATTTATTTATTCACTGACTTTGTTTTTTAGTGTGTATCTATTTTAGTTTGCCAAAGGGCTGCTGATGCAAAGTACCAGAAATGTGTTGGCTTTTTATTTGGGGTAAAAGCTCACAGTTCCAAGGCCATGAAAAGTCCAACTCAAGGCACCATAAGAGGTGCTTTCTCACTAAAGTCAGCTACTGCTGATCCTGGTGTTGCTGAAACATGGTGAAGAAAAATGGCCCCCAGTCTCTGTGGAGGTCTCTACTTTCCCCTCCAGAATCTACCATCTCTTGGAGCTCAACTGTGAGCAACCAGGCACAGGTCTTGTCTCCTCTTGGTCCTCCTACATCAGTCTCGGCTGTTCCACTCTCTTCCCAAGTCCAGCTGTGAGCTCTCAGGCATTAGCAGGTTGAGCTGCAACGTGGACGCAGCTTCTTGGGGGCTTCGTCTTTAAGCAATCCTCTCTCTCACTGCAGAATCGAATACGTCAGCTCCCTTTTTCCTCTGTCTGTCTGAGTCTCTGTGTCTCCCCTTATATTAGACCAGGAAGAGGGCGGAGACTCAACATCAGTCATGCCCCACTGACGTAATGCAGTTAAATGGGCCTCACACCCACAGGAATGGATTATTTACAAACATAATCTTTCTCTTTTTGTGATACATAAAATAATCTCAAACTCCCACAGTACCATAGGCTAAACACTACTAAGCAGCGTCCCGATTGCTGAGAAGTACCTGGCACAGGGTAGGCATCAGTGTGGAGAATGACTTGGAGTAGGGAAGTGGATGCCTAAGAAGCCGCTAGGCACAAGCTCAAGAAGGTTCTTCTTGTCCTCACTTTCCTGGTGATTCCTAAGCAGCTTTCAAGAAACAATTTGTGTGTCCTATGATACCTTCATAAACTCATCAAATTATGTGTTCATAAGTCTATCTTTCCCAATAATATGTGAACTCCTCAAGAGTAAGAATTTTGCATTTCTCATCTTTATATCTCCAGTGGTTAGCACATAGACAGTATGCATTTCTTAATGAAATATGTGAATTGTTTAAAGAATATAATGCTAGCCAAACCTCAAAAAAATAATTCAGTAATTAGTCATTGTTTCAGGTTACTCCCTACTGTTATATGAGCAAAACCACATCGATTTTTTTTAAATAACCATACTTCATATGTGCCCTAGTAAGACAAAAAAAAAAGTGTGAGGCCAGGGATTGGGTTCAGAATGAACTTCAGAATAGGACTAAGGAAAAACGCATGATATTGGAAAAGGCAAATAATCTCAATGAGAAGGAATTTATTAAACTTACTCAAGGGACTGTACAAAGAAGTACATCTTCTCTAAAGATTTAGCAATTCATTCATTCAGACACTGGTTCAAATGTTAAATGATGCTTTATAGAACATTTACTAATTATAATTCTTTAAATAATCTAATCATTGGAATAGGGAGGAACTTCTAATTCATTCCTTTCTTCATCTATTTAATGTTTTATGTTGCACCTATTCTGGGTTCTGTTCTAAATGCTGAGAATATAGTTGACTCTGACAGACAAAGTCCCAGCTCCCTTGCAGTTGGGGAAATAACAGTCCTTAGTGAAGAACTGGGGGAATAACAAAGACATATGTATAAAAGAAAGAAGGAAAGATAGATGGATGAGAAAGAGAGAGAGAAGAAGGGAGGGAAGGGATAGAGGAAGGGAAGGAGGGAGGGAAGAAGGAAGGAAGGAGGGGAAAAAGGGAGGGAGGGGGAGAGGAAGAGGGAAGGGAAGGGAAGGGAAATATCCAATGGCCATGAAAGTGCTATGCAAAGAATAGAAATAGAAACAGTGATAGGGTAGTTATTTTAGATGAAAGAGGGTCTCTTTAAGGTCTAAATGGCAATTTGGAACCAGCCAGGTGTGATCATGGGATGAAAGCATTCCAGGCAAAAAGAACATCTAGTGCAAGACTGTAATTCCTAAAATAAGAATAAAAGGCATGATTTAAAAATAAAACATACACAGACACATCTATAAAAGTTGCATCAATTTCCAATTACTGTGAATTCAGACTTTAATTGGAAATTCTAGAATAAGACTCTAACTACTGAGCAATATGAAAATTTTAATTGAAAAAAAATTCTGAAATAGTTTTAAAGCAAACAAAAGAGAGTGTAAAAAAATCTTCTAGATTAATTCAAGTAACTTAATCTAGGCAAAATGTGTTATCTTAAAAATTAGTCATAGATTCATATTTTAAATGTTCATTACCCACCATTGATTTAACTTTTGACAATCTTCAATTTTTGTGACTACCAGCAGGATACAAAAATTCCAATCCAAGGCTAAAATTAAACAATCAGAAATCCTAGCCAAGTATGTAGAACCCTGAGCTTCTTTCATGAACGGGGACATCTGGTGAATTTACAGGATCTCATCAATCATCACAGCATTTGTTAAGCTACAAAACTCATGATATATAAGTTTCTAATTCCATAAATAGACAATCAGAGGCAATGAATGGCCAAGTAAAAGGGTTCACTTACAATCACTGATTCAGACACTGGCAGATTCTTGAGGAATACCCAGGCATTGGACCACAACCCTATATTTCACCCTATGTGCCCAATGCTTTTGCTCTAAATACAAGCAGATTGTGTTAGAGGAAACATCAATGCCCTCCTCCTTTCATGAGTGCACAAGACTTTGTTCTATTGGGATAATTAGAGAATTGGGTCTGTATTAGGTCTGAATTGGTTCCCCATTCAGGGCATTTGGGTACAATAAAAGCAGTTAAAACAAAATGCCACCGGGTCTCTGCATCTCAACTTCATCTGTTTTTCTTTTTCGCAACTTCTTTTCCTGGAATTCACTTTCCTGAAGATGTAGGAAAATGAGACTGGGTTAACTTCAGGGGAAGGTGGAGACATAAATGCAGAACGCTGAGGCATCCTTACAAGTAAACTACACTTAGGTCATAAGACACACTGGCCTTGGGGCTACAAAACAGGAAAATGAGAGTGAGAAATTAAAAAGCAAGGAGGGTACCAAATGGTCAGAAACAAACTGGGAAATTAGGTGACCCCCAAGGTAATGAGAGGCTTGGGTAAAAATGCTGAGACATAAATCAAGCATCTCCAGAAACGCAGGTTCCAAACGTCAGAATAAGAAAGGGAGTCAAACACTGCTGATTAGTCATGACTTGGGACCTCAAGAATTCTGGAGGGTGAGAAGTCAGAGCAACAGATGCTGGAACCAGCAACAAGGAGACTCGGAAGCACAGGCAATATCTGTATCAAGCAGTTTCATAAACATGTCCTATGGAAAACAGTTGGCTCATTATTTATATTTTATTTTAAAATAACAACTTCAGGGTTTTTGCTAAAAGGTGACAGAATTAATGCATATTTACTTATTTCCTTTCCCAATAACTCACAGAAATAAATGATAACAACCAAAAATAGAGCCAGAAAAAAAAGTCACCCATGGTGAAATAAGGGATTGTGAAAAATGACATAATGACTATCTGTGCAGGAAAATTCACACTTAATCAAAGAATGATGCAGGAAAACCAATGCTTGAATTTACATCTCTTAAAAAGGATGCAAATTTCCCTTTTAAAAAAAGTGAGAGATCCCTAAAAAGCCCTACCCAAAACCCTGTGCTTGTAAAACTGGGGGCCAGAGTTATGAGCAATCAAGAGGAGAAGATGCAAACCCTAATTCAACAAATAGTTACTGAACAATTTCTATATGCCAGAGGGATGGGACTGGAAACTCGCCGACAGGGTTATTTTATATTAATTTTTTTCTGGCCCAACTATTTATCCATGAAAAAAATCTGGAGATGAGAAAGGGCAATAAACAGAAGCCCCAACATCTGCTTGGCTAAATTAAAAAAACTCTAAACCAGCCCTAAAAAGGTCTTGACAGGGATTGCCAAGACACCCCACTTCTCCCCAGAATAACTACTGGCCTAAATTGGGAAATGGGCCAAAGCTGAGGGGACTTGAGCCCAGGAGGGAAGAATCATCATTTTTAATAATAGCAAAGAATGTGAAGACAATACAGCCAAATTAAGACTCCTTGTTTTGTGTCTCTGCCTCACAAGCAGCTAAAGGACTTAACAAAGTGCATTTTCTACCTCAAAGTCTGGTGGTACAATTTTAAAGTGCCCTAATAAATCAGGAGAAGAGTGAATTAGAGGGAAAGAGAATTCCACAGGCCACGTCTCTAGTAAATAACAGGCTAGAGAACTGTACCCACTCAGAATTTAAAACAAATTCTTCTGTTCAACACTTGGGCCAAAGAGTGAAACAAAATTACAATGGCAGAGGAATTAGAAATAACAAGAATGGTGGAAGCACCTACCAAAAACTAAGGGTAAAACTAACGAAAATCTATGACCTGAAACACTTCGTCAATCAGCGATGAATAAAACTTAATTAACTATTTGAATTAAATTGGAAAAATAACAATATATGCATAAGGACAAACCAATTCTGAATGGGTAAAAACCCTTGCAACTTTCTACAGCTTCAGTTGAGTAGGAAGAATGCCTGTTACTGTCTCTACTAGCTAGAAAGAGAGCAGAGAGAAGGTGCATCTCTCAGTTCTACACAGACCTAATTTTCCCAGCAAGGATCAAGCACTTAGCAGGATTAAAAACAAAAGAGAAAATTAATGAAATGAGATCCTCTGAGAGAACAGAAAGTCAGGAGAGAGAAGGGACTTTGAGAGCCCTCCTCACCCCTGCACACCCCATCAAAGGTGGGAAAACCTACCTATAATGAGGCTACCAGATTTACCTAATAAAAATACATGATGCCCAGTTACCTGTAGAAATATGTATACTGAAAAATAATTCGTTGTTTAGCTGAAATGCAGCTCCCACAAGACTATCTTGCAAATTCTACTAAACAAGAGAAATGAGTCAACTGAGATGAATAAAGGTTTGTTAAAAGGATCAGTGGTGAGTATTGAAAACATTAAATTATAGTAGTAAGACTGAAAAAAAAAAAGAAATAAAAAGCAGAATGTAAGCAAAATAAATATGGCAACTGAAAATAATGTAAAACTAATAAAAATAATAAGGTAGGGAATGCTATCAATCAGTACTGCCTAAAACTAAACATAAATCAAAACTATCCTTTTCTTCATGATATTGTTTTTCCTAAACCATAGAAGCAACTATCTGAATTTCTGAATTGTCTCTACGTTCAGTTATTTGCTTTAATTTTGTTAAAATCAAGTAAAATTAATTTTGTCAATTTTATTAAAAATAAATGTTTATAAACTTTAATAAATTAAAAAATTAAAAATAGAATTTAGTATGATCCCATGTTTGCAAAATTAATTCCATCTAACATTCTATTGATTTATTAAACAAATATCATTAATTTAGCACCTAATATGCTCCAGGTACATTGTTTCTTGCATACACACACAGATATACACATTTCTACATACACATCAAGAAATACCTGGCATCATGTCCATGACTATTTTTTTAATGTTAGATTTTGGAGTAAGTCTTTGATTTGTTTTGTTTTGTTTTTTCATTCAAACTTAAATTGCTTATATGGAATAGGAATCATTTTTATAAAAATACTAAATTACCACAGAACATGGAGAAAGAAGGAAAATTACATTTAATTTTTTAAAAACCAGCATAACACACATCAAAACCTGGCAAACACATTGCAACAGATTTCTTCCCCAGAAATGGAAATGCCAATCATCAAATACATAGGAAGGGTAAGCAGCCCTGAAAAGACAAAAAAAACATCTTGAAAAAGAAGAATAAAACTGGAAAATTCACACTTACAGATTTTAAAATTTTTAAGCTACAGTAATCAAACCAGAATGGTACTGGCACAAGGACAGACATATAGACCAGTGGAGAATTTAGAAATAAATCCTCACATCTATATGGCCAACTGATCTTTGACAAGGGTGCCAAGTCCATTCTGTGGGGGAAAATAATAGTCTCTTCTTCAAATGGTTCTGGTAGAACCGGATAGCCATATGCAAAAGAATGACAGTGGACCCCTACCTCACACCATATACAAAAATTAACTAAAAATGAATCAAAGACCTAAATATAACAACTAAAATTCCCATAAAACACCTAGAAGGAAACATAGGGAAACACCTCCAGGACCTTGTGTTACATAGTTGTTTCTTTGACTTTACACCAAAAGCATGAGCAACAAAAGAAAGAATAACTTTTGTACATCAAAGGGCTTTATCGAGAAAGTAAAAAGACAACCTACATAATAGGAAAAAACATTTGGAAACTGTATATGTATTAAGTGTTTAATATCCAGAATATGTGTAGAACTTCTACAACTCAACAACAAAAAGACAACCCGATTTAAAAATGGGGAAAATATTTGAACAAATATTTCTCTGAAGAAGATATACAAATGGCCAATAAACACATGAAAAGATGCTCAACATCATTAGCCTTCAGGGAGATGCAAATCAAAACCACAATGAGATACCATCTCACACCCACTAGAATGGCTACCATGTAAGGAGGAGAGGAAGGAAGGGAGGAAATAAGTGTTGGAGAGAATATGGAAAAATAGGAACACTCATTCATTGTTGGTGGGAATGTAAATGGTGCTGCCACTGTGGAAGACAGTTTGGTGGTTCCTCAGAAAGTTAAGTATAGGATTACCATATGACCCAGCAATCCCACTTCTAGGTATATACCCAAAAGAATTGAAAGCAGGAACTCAAACAGATATTTGCACACCAATGTTCACAGCAGCATTATTAATTATGGCCAAAAGGTGGAAGCAACCCTCATGTCCATCAAGGTATGAATGGATAACCAAGATGTGGTATATACATACAATGGAATACTATTTGATCATAAAAAGGAATGAAGTTCTGATGCATGCCACAATATGAATGAAACTTGAAGACACCATGTAGAGTGAAATAAGCCAGGCACAAAAAGACAAATACTTCATGATTTCATTTATATGAAATAAACAGAATATGCAAAGTCATAAAGTCAGAAACTGGCATACAGGCTACCAGGGGCCAGGTGAGAGAGGGGAATGGGTAGTTAATGTTTAATTTGTAGGGAGTTTTTGTTTGAGGTGATGGAATAGTTTGGGCAATGGATGATGGTGATGGAGGCACAACTTTCTAACTGTAATTAACACCACTGACTTGTATATTTAAAAAGGGAAATTTTATGTTGTATATGTTACCAAATACAAAAAAAAAAAAAAAAAAAAACACCAAAGTGGACAACACAGACAGTGAACCCTAATGTAAATAGTGGGCCAAAGTTAATAGCATAATTATAATAATATTGTTTTGCCAATTGTAACAAAAGTACTGCACTAAATGTTAATAATAGGGAAAACTATTAGGGGTATATGGGCATTTAAAGGAGATAAATTATATAATCTTCTTGAAAAATGCTAACAGACATTTTATAAAATGCACCATTCATTCCAAATGAATACTAATGTAAACTAATACAGAAAGAGATATATAATTTTTCAAACTACTAAAACAGGAAGAAAATCAGAAAGTAAGATGTTCCAGGATCCAAGTGAAGAAGTTATTTCAAGGAGGCAGTGAACCACACTGTCAAATGCTTTCAAGAGACACATACGGTAAAAAAATGAAAAACTGGGGGGCGGATGTGCCTCAAATGGTTGGGCGTCCGTCTGCCATATGGAGGGACCTGGGTTCGATCCCCAGGACCTCCCGGTAAAATAAAAAATATATATATAGAAGGCGCATGGGCTGCCAGGCTCTGTGTGCTGGTGAGCTGATGACGTAACAGGAGAGAGACGCAGGGGAGAGTCAATACAAGATGCTCCAAAAGCTCCAAACACCAGGAACCGAGGTGGCGCAGGTGGCAGGACACCTCTCTCCTACATCGGAGGTCTCCAGAATCGAATCCTGGTGAAGACTGGAGGAGGAGGATGAGAAGAGATGGCAGGAAACAGACACAGAGAATTGCCCAGTGAATGGACACAAAACAGCAAATGGGGAAGGGGGGATTTAAAATGGATAAAGTAAATAAATAAATCTTTAAAAAAATATAAAAAAATAAAAAAAATGAAAAACCATCATTGGATTTGCCAATAGCAAAGAAGTCATTGGCAGTCCTGCTAAAAGCTGTTTTGTTAGAGTGGTGGGGATAAAATTCTTGATTGAAGTGGGTGTGAGCAAGAATGAAAGAAGAAGGAGTTGAGTCATCGTATTCTAAAACTCAAAGTTGTTCCTAAGTAACACATAATTGAGGTAGATTCTACATGGAAGACATGCAAGAGATACCTCAAGTTCCAAAGTGAAGTTTAATGCCATTTATTTTCTGGCATTTCTTATTTTCCCATAACTGTATATACATTTAAAGACTGAGCCAAATATTTAAGAAAAAAAGTAGAAACAACCTAAATTTCCCTCAGCAGAAGAATGGCTAAACTATTATGGACTTTTCACACAATGAAATAACAGCCCAGCTAAAAAATAGAACCAAAAAAACTCAAATGCAAGTTTCCTCCTATCTCCCTCTTATTCCTCTTCCATATTCTTCCCTCTCTTTCTTTTTGCCTGTCATCGCCTTCCTTCATCATCCCTTCTTTTTCACTCCCACTCCTCTCTTCCTTTCCTTTTGATTACCTTTCCATCATTTTGGTTCATTTCCCTCCCACTCCGTTCCTGGACAATTCTGTCTAAAAATCATGGGTGGCAGCCAGCAAGGTGCACATCCCTGCTCACGCTGAGAATGGGGGGCCCACAGCTGCCCAGAGAAGGGAGTCAGAGCCTTGGTGAGGAGGCCTTTGGTTCAGTAGCCTCCTCGTCCTCTTCGAATTCCAGTCACCTCCTCCAGCAAGCCTTCTTTCATTCCCACACCCAGAAGGGAATTAATAGTCCCTCTCCCAAGTGGCCAAGCCATTTTGCCTGTACTAAGTCCTGGAATCAAATTCTCTAATGATACACTCTGATCACAGTTAGTTGTTTAGCCTGGCACTATCCTCTGCTAGATTAAGGCAGCAGAAAAGCCAAACCTGCAAACAGGGAATGAATGGAAAGCACACACATAGCCGCACAGTTTGCCTAAATAACGGCAGTGTTGATCACTAGATTAGAAGATGAATGAATACACAACAACATCGGGTCTCTTTTTAACATCAGATAGTTTAGCCACCTTCTTCTTGCCCCCCAGGGATTTTGTTGAGTCTGTTTTATGGCTGGCTCCCAGGAAGATAGACCCAAAGACTTGCTGCAAGCTCTGGGGCAATACTTTTGGAAGAGGGTTTCCCTCGACAGGTTCATTCAAGTCCTGCCTTATTCTTGGAATGTATAGTAAATAAAATTCTCATATTGTAGATGAGAGGTTGTTCCAAGGGAGACTCTGGCAAAATGAACGATCCATTGCTTCTACCTCTGCCACTGAATGTTTGGGTAGACTACCTAAGAAACCTGTTTAACTTATTTATTTATATAACCAGTCGTACGCCAAGACTTGTCAAAAAGAAGAGCATCTGAAGTTTGTAAGTATGGTTTAGTACTAGTTCCATGTTACTAAGAGGCTCGAATTAATTTCTAAAAATATTCTTCTATTTGATCCTGACTTGACTTAAATTAGGAATCTTTTCCACAGGTGAAGACCTAAACTCCATTTCAACTCTGTATTTGGGTTTCACTATTTACACAAACTTAGTTTCTATGTTTGGGGTGGCCAAATATTTGCCATAAGATTATGGCTGCCGATCAGAATCTAATTTTCTCCAGACTTTAAAAAGATCATGGCTTTCTACATGAATACTTTTGGAGGTTCAGTTCTCAAGCCTCCTGGATATCACCCTGCAGAACCCTTGAGAGACCAGGAAAAGTCAAGTTCAAAGACGGAAATTGGAATGTACATCACATGAAAACTCAAGGGTTTCTTCAAAAGAAAAAGAAAAAGAAAAAAACAACAACAACACAGAAACAGAGTAAATCGTCATGTTCATAAGTTATTGGAGAAAATAAAGAAAGACATTCTACCCATGTTTTATATTGTTTTGTATCTTTGTTATTGCTGTAGAATTGAGAGCTAAGCAACTTAAGGATATTATCTTCAAAAAAAAGGACATTTTAGCCCATGAAAGCACTAATAACATATGTATTCAAAAAGCAACATTTCATAGAAAACATGCAATTCCATTAGATGTAGCACATTCTTTGAGTCCTTTATGCCTTCCGGCAGGACTTTGAAATGTCTTTATGATTTCAAGCTGCTATTGCTTATAGTTTCACCAAATAAGGCTTCTCTGTCTCATAGTTATTACTGAGGGGGTAGTATTCTAACACACACACACGAGACTTTCATTCTAAATCATCAGTAAATACAAATACAAAATTTTGCATTGTATAATATAAATATACCTTTTTACAAAAGAATACAAGAATACAAGAGACAAGAGTTGCTAGGCAACCATCTAGCACAGGCCTTAGCATTCAAGGTAACAAAGGGATTCCTTTACTGCCGCCACCTTCCTGCATAAAGCCACAAAAGAACAACAGCAGCAAGGAGTCGAAATCTCCCCAAATTGTGCATGAACATATTCTATCAATTTGAATATGCTGATTTACAAAGTAAGTAAAATAAAGCTTATTTGGGAATGTATCCAATTTTTAAAATGCAGCTGGTGCTGGCTGCATTGACTCTGAGCACAGCTTCTCTCACCCTATAGGATGTACTCTATCCAAGCTTTCTTTTTTTTTTTTTGTTTTTTGTTTTTTGTTTTTTGTTTTTTGTTTTTCATAATACCTTTATTTGGCTTTGTTATTAGAGTGATGTTAGCTTTATATAATATGATTAGTCTTATTCCTTCCTTTTCAATGTTTGGAAGACTTTGAGCAAAATTGTTATTGGATCTTCTTTAAATGATTGGTATAATTCACCTATGAAACCATCTGGACCTGGACTTTCGTTTTGGAGAGGTTTTTTTTCCTTCATTTTTAATGAAGCTTTAGATTACATAAATGTTACATCAAAAATATAAGTGATTCCCATATATTCCACTCCCTCCCCTTCCCACACTTTCCCCCATTAACAGCATCATTCATTAGTGTGGTATACTTGTTACGATTGATGAACACATATTGAATCATTGCTATTAACGATGGTCTATAGTTTAGATTTTGATTTACACTTTGCACTTAAACAATTTTATAGATTTTGACAAAATGTAAAATTACCTGTATCCATCATTGCAATGTAATGCAGAACAATTACAATGTCCCAAAAATGCCCCTTGTTACACCTATTCTTCCACTCAGAACATCTGGTGACTACTGCCTTTATATCAATGTTACAAGTTCTTCCATTATGCTAATAATAATTCTACTTTATTCCATATTTGCATTCCCCCCATTATGTTTGTTCATTCTTCAATCTTGAGGATTTGGGAACGGTGATCTGTTTTTGACTGAGAGAGTGCATAGATCTGATGGAGCAGATGGATGGAGTCATCTGGCTTGTAGTTGCAGATGCTCTGTGTTTCGGGGATGGGTGTTGTCATAATCATTTTGTTAGTTGTCCTGGGTGAGTCCAAGCTTTTCTTTAACAGGTCAAAGTTGAAGAAAACGCCTCCAGGGCAAATTGGTCTTTGATGGCACTCAGCTTTGCCTCCTCTCTCCAGTGCACCCTAGACTACCAGACCTGGAAGATCTGAGGTTGGTCTTATAGGATTAAATTGTTTTAACAATACAATGACATATTGTTGAGAATTAGTTCAAGCTTTTTGTGCCCTATAATATTTCTGCAACATAAGAAAAAGGTGGGGGGTGGGAGTGGGACAGCCATGAGAGGAGCCTGAAGAGGGAATCTCGAAGGGTTGAATTTCTGGCAGAGCAGCCCCTGGGAGAGGATAACAGAGCTCACCAGCTCAACATTCCCTACTCCATCAAAACACAGTTTACAAGCATTACAACCCCTTAGATCTATGCTGCAGCACAGTGTATCTGTCAGTGTATCTAGCATTAGGTCTAGAGTCCAGCTGCCTGATTTCTGTCCTTGTGGCTTTTGACAAAATGTTTAAAGCCTCTAAGCAACAGACTATTGTGTCAAGGCCTCAGCGTTGTAGCAAATGTCCATGAACTTTGTCCTTCAAGAAGTGAAGCCTGGTGGTCGCCGAGGGCCCTGAGGAGAAGGGAAGGGAGAAATGGAATACATGGAAGAGTAGGTATTTAGGGGACAATGGAAGTGTTCTGCATGATCTTGCAATGATGGATATAGGCCATGTTGAATTTCATCAAAAATTTATAAAAATGTGTGGTCTAAAATGTAAACCATAATGTAAACCACTGACCATGGTTAGTAGCTATGTTTCAATATTCGTACATCAGTTGTAACAAATGTACAATCCACATGTAAAATGGTTATTAATAGGGAAGGGGGAAAAGGGGGAGGATGTTGGGTATATGGGAGTCCCCGAACTTTACTGTGACCTAAAACTTCTTTGAAAAAAAAAAAAAAAAAAAAAAGTAAGATAGCAGGGAAGAAATGGAAGAAAATGCCACTGTTACATACAGGACAGATATTACAGTGGTGAAAGGCAAAACATCAAAAAAATTTTTTTAATATTTTTCATTTTTTAATACCCCATTTTTTCACTTTATTTTAGTTTTAATTTTTCTAAATTATTATGTATTTTATTTCTTATGTTTAAACCTATCATTATTATTTCATTTTCCTATTAATCAAATTTGGCAATATTCTTGGCTTCATTTTTGAAGAAGTTTTGGATCACAGAAGGGTTATGACTATGGCAGGGGAGGATCAATGGTGTGGGATGTCAGATACATGGGAGGAAGTTCACCTGAGCATACATATTAGGTATATAAATATGTTCAAATGTTCATGGGGCATTGCCACAGTGGGTAGAGATTCACACAACAGCTGAAGGATTGTTGACTCTCCATCCTGGGGAGCTCTGCCACATTCTCTAATGGAGCAGCAACAGTCACCCAAGTGCAGAGGCAATGACTGGTGAAGAAGCATGGCCCACTGATAGGTCCTTGATATTGACGACTATGCTTATGAATCTCTTGCTTTTGAATTTGCAACTTGGCCTAGTGTTGTAAGGTGCCTAAGAGTTACCTCCTGAGAACCTCCTTTTTGCTCAAATGTGGCCTCTCTCTAAGCCAAACTCCGCATATAGATGCATTACCTTACCCCAGTGAGTGACATAACACCTGGGGATAAGCCTCCCTGGTACCGAGGGATTACTACCAAGTACCAGCTAGTGGTACAATTGGAAAAAGACCTTGAATAAAAGGGGGAAAAGGTAAAGACAAATGAGTTTCCATGGCTAATAGACTACAAAGTGAGTTGAGAGGTCATCAGAGAGGAAACGCTTATGCATGTCTCAGCAGGATCACATAGACAGCCAAAGTAGACACTACCCCAAACAGTGGGGCTCCTAAGGGTTCCAAAGACACCCAGGTCCTATGGACATGGAAGATAGCTCTGAAGTTTGGTGCCTTGCAAGTAGGCCTTACTTTGGAGATTGTGCTTCCAAGTGTGACAGAGTTGGACTCAGATGTGACTTCTCTACACATGCCTTTTCTGTCCCTTTTATTTGAACCTATATTTGGTGCTAGAGTTGATAGGTGTACGTCTGAGAGACTTGAATCTCTGGGCTGTCCATGTGCCAGCTGGGCCCTGAGCCTCAGCAGAGTTGCAACACCTACTCTCCAGTTCATTGGACTCACCCAGGACAACTAACAAGGAGGTGAGGATGGACAACCTTCATACCAAGGAACCAAGAGAGTCTACAACTGCAAGCAAGAGAGCCCCATCCATCAGCCATATGGGATCGAAATCCCCTCTCAATTAGAGGAGGAGCAGGCATCACCATCCCAGAATTCTCAGGATTGGAGAATAAAATATGGGCTAGAGTAGACTTACTGGTATTCTACTATAGACTTATTGTGATTCTAGCAATGGAAGAAATTATATCATTGATGTGGAGATAGTGGCCACTGGATGTGCTGAAGTCAGGGAGAGGGAAAAAGAGGTATAATATGGGTCCATTTTCAGGACTTGGAATTGACCTGGATGACATTGCAGTGACAGATACAAGCCATTATATATCCTGCCATAGCCTACAGAATTGAGTGGGAGAGAGTATAAACTATAATCAATGCTTAGTGGCAATGCTCCAAAATGTGTTCATCAATTGCAATGAATGTACCACACTAATGAAAGAAGTTGTTAATGTGGGGGAAAGTGGGAGGCCTAGGGAGTGGGGCATATGGGAATCCCTTATATTTTTTTATTTAACATTTTATGTAATCTAAGTATCTTTTAAAAATAAATAAAAAATATATTTTAAAAAATAAAGCCCCTAAGCATCAGTTCCTCATCTTTAAAAAGGGATTTTAAAAAACCTACATAACATTTGAACAGTAATTGAAATAATGGATACAAAATCCCTCACATCCTTTTGGTGTAATAAGTGCACAATAAATGTTGTATTACTAATATTATCGTTGTGAAGGTCAGTAATAAATATGCTCCACTTGATTTATTTAACTAAATGCCCCAGTGTAGGAAAATTTGTTTCCAGCATATAATATAAATGTGTGCACTGTTTAAAAATGAATTATTTAGGGACAAGAACATAGAAGTAGAGCTGGATCAATATGATAAAAGGCCATTAAACATAGGTTTATACATTTCATCATCCTGGGAAGACAAATAAAGTGCTGAATGCAAAAAATCACCAACCAAGAACTCTGAATCTGACAAAACTGCTTTTCAAAAAAAAGATAGAGGAACTGAGAAATTCCCAGATGAACAAAAGCTGAGGAAATTTGTCATCACTAAACTGGTCCTATAAGAATTGCTAAAGAGAGTTCTGCAGGTTGAAAGGAAGAGACACAAGAAATTGACTGAAGCCACGTGAAAAAATAAAGATCTCTGATAAAAATAATGATATAGGCAAATATAAATACCATGTATTATATTTACTTTAAATGCCACTATATTTTTGATTTGTAATTCCACTTTTTACTTCCTACAGCATCTAAAAAAGCAAATGCATAAAATGTAATGAGAAATTAATGGTTTTGGACCCATAGTGTATAAATATGTAATTTGTAACAAGAACTACATAAAGTTAGGGGGACTAAGGGGTATAGGAACATACTTTACGTGTTATTCAGGTTAAGTTAGTATTAAAGCAAACAAGATTGTTATAGATTTAAGATGTTACATTTAAGCTTCATGGTAACCACAAAAGAAATATCCAAGACCATGTAAACTCATAATGAAAGAATGTAAAGTTGAGGTTACTAGGAAAGAAAAAAATGCCTAAAATCCTATTGCCCAGAAATAGCCATAATTAACATTAAATTGATATTATTTTAGTTGCCCATCTATTCATATATTCAGAAAGAAAGACAGAATTACTTTCATTAAAATGGAATTATAATATACATACTATTTTAACTTAAAATTAAATTTAAAATTTTATTTAACCAAAAAATGAAACAAATAAAATTGAAAGGATTCCTGAATATTAAAAATTTCTCTCTCAGAAGAAGTATTTCCTAAAAGATCATACTTATGTCAAAAAGGTGATTATAAAATGTTTTAAGTAGAAATAATTCTCAACTATATGTTTCAACTTTAGATGTTTCCAATGTCCTGATGTCCTGATTTCCTTCTAGAAAATTGTGAGGAAGAGTATCATATCACCATCCTTCTTCCCTCTCCATTTCCTGACTCAGGTTCCATCAATATTTTTACATTATTAAATGTGACAGAAACTGCTTCTTCTTCCCCAATCTTGGTTCTTCCCTTCCTCAGCATAATATAAGTTTTAGCTGGGCATGAGACATTCCTTTAAAAACGACATGTCAAACCTCCTTGGCAGGTTTGTATAGCCATTTGCCCAAATTCTGGGCAACTAAACGTTAGAGAAGGGATGGGTGCAACTTCTTGGCCATACCTTTAAAGAGAAGGAGCATACCCTGGCCTACTCCCATTTTCTCTTTTCACAAGATGGAATGCAGACAAGCTAAAGCATCCATATTGGAACTGAGGATGAAAGCCACATGCTGGAGATGACAGTGTAACAACATAGTAGAAGCCACCAAACATGCCTTGGGTTATCTACCCAAACTTTTATATAAATGAAATAAATTTCTATTTCATTTAAGACAAAATTTGGATTCCTTTTTATAGCATCTTAACTGCACCCTAGCTAATATCTCATCTTATAACATCAATAGGCCACACACTTTATATCAATTCTGTAACCATACTTGCCAAGATTATTTTGTCTTAGTTCTAAATTTAAAGTTATTCAATGTTCACTGCAAATCCTTTTTATCATGAGGTCTCCATCCCTGAATTCTAGGTGACTTTTATTTCTTTGCATTTGTTTGGTTGGTTGGTTTGGTAGCATATTGGTGACATATTAACACTAACTCAGTGGCCTAAAACAAGGCAAATTTAGCATTTTACAGCTGTATAGGTCAGAAGTCCAAAATGGTTTTCAGTGGGCTAAAATCAAGGTCTTGGTAGACTGCATTCCTTCTGGAGGCACTAGATCAGAATCTGTCCCCTTGCCTTTTCCAGCTTCTAGAGGCTGCCCCCATTCCTTGGCTCAAGGCCCCTTCCTCCGTCTTCAAATCCAGCAACAAAGCATCTTCAAATCTCTCTCTCCTTCTGACCCACTCCCCTCCCTCTTTCATTTATAAAGATTTCTGTGATAGTCCAGGATAATCACCCATCTCAACTTGCTTAAGTAAACCACACTAGCAAAGTATCTTTTGCCATGTAAGGTAATATATTGACAGCTTCTGAGGATTAGGACCTGGGACATCTTTGGAGGGCCATTATTCTACCCACCACAGATGGTTTTGTTTTGTTGTATTTATTTAATTTCATCAAGCTATTTTTTTCTGGAAAGTGCTTCATGCCGGAAGTATTTAATACAGTGTTGAGAATGTATGTTTTCCTTTATACTTGAAATAATCTTTATTTTCCCACATGGCACTTAGTGTTGCACTGAAGAATTTTAAAGAAATCATGTTATTTTTTCCCTTTGTAAGTGATGTTCTTTTCCTGCCTTGATGCCTGCAGAATTCTCTTTACCCTGAACTTGAAGAAACTAATCAGAATATGTCTAGGTGTCAATTGCTTTTTGTTATTTTTTCCGTGAATGCAGTAGCCTTTTTCAATATACTCATTCAGTGTTTCATTTCAGGGAATTTTATGATATCTGTTTCTGAATACTTTGCAGTTCCATCTGTTGAATTATGTATTTCAGGGTCATCTGTGACCTTTACATTGTCTTGACTGTCTTGGTTCATCCCCATATCCATTACTATCTATTTAATTACTTAAATATCTTACTCTTTTTCATTATTATCTCAAGCGTTTTTTCTATGTCAGTATTTTTATTTTCACCTGTGCTGTTATTTTCAACCTGATGTCTCTAATTGCTATATGGATTCTGTAATGTGTTGGTTTGTTTCTCAACTTATTTTATTTTCTCTGCAGCATCCTTTTAATCTCATTATGTTGCCTATCATTTCTTCCCTGAGATATTACAATTCACATTTTTATTAAGTTGCTCAATAATGCAAAGCATTTGGGAATTTTCTTTTGTTCTCTGTCATGTTTTCTCCCAGACTGGATTCCTTGCTTGTTCCTTCAAGTTTTTGTATTTATGCTTGTTTTTATTGCTGCTAAAGTATGTTTTTTGTAGTTGCCTTTCCATTTCTTCTCATGTTACTCATCCTCTATCTGAGCTGCTCTATCCCAAAAGATTTTGTCTGACACAAGATGGGTCATTTCTCCTTTACCACTGTGCCCAATACCTGTTTATTGTCTTCTCTCAGCTACAATTCAAGGGCAGGAAAACTCATGTCCTAACCATCAACTGAATCACAGAAGGGGGAGAGGAAAAGAAAAGCAAAAGCTCAGCTGATGCTATGTCGGATCTCTTGAAGAATATATGTACCCCATGCTCTTTTCTGGGAGTATTCATTCCATCTATGGAGGGAAGGGAATTGGGGGCATGAGGTAGCTCATCCCATAGGGTTGGGGTGAGCCTAAGCTTTATGGGGCCTGAAGTTTATACAATTTGAAGACCTCTCATTAAGGAAAAGAATACAAAGTTGTGAGATATAACATGAATTTTCATTTAAAATGAAAAAGAAAACCAAAAACTTGTAAGTATTAAAAGGATGACAAATAGCACACATATAATATCCAGAAAAATAATTAATAATTAACTGCCTACACACTTCTATAATTCTTTTTCCCTAAATTTTGGGAGCAATCTTTCATTCACCTCTTAATATGGCAACAATTTTGTAATATTTTCTGTGGAGAGACTAGAAATAACATTTAGTCTCTGCTAGTATATTTACCAAAATTTGCTTTCAGTATTGCTAGTTTTATTATTAAGAGTTTGTTTTATCTTCACAATTCATTCTTGGTGATATCATAAATTTTTATGATTATTATCAACTTTAGAATTCTCCATCAAATATCTTTCATATATAAACAATCATATTTGGAAGTTTTTCCACATTCTAGTTTCTGGTTCCAAACTTTTCAAATCTTGTTCCTCCAGCACCCATATATTTCCAGTGCCAGGTACCACTGAACACTCATTATATAGTCTCAGGCCTTGCAATTAGATAACATGACACCACTTGAGCTTGCACAGAAGGTAGGAGTATTCCCATAGACAACTTCTACACTGGAATGGTGTTGAGGATCAAATCAGGTTCCCCATGAAGACATATTCAAGTCTTAACCTGTGTTCCTATGTGTGTGAACCCATTTGTAAACAGGGCCTTTTGAAGATGTTGGTATTTGTTAGGGTGTGGCCAAGTTGAGTCAGGGTGGGTCTTAATCCTTGTGACTGGAGCTTTATAAAGAGAAGAAATTTGGCTGCATTCAGTCAGATAAAGCCACAGGATGAAGCCAGAAGCCAGAAGTCAGAGGAAGGGAAGAATAGACACAAGGAGAGAAAGAAATTGCCATGTGATAGAGGACTGCCATCACCAGAATGCTGCCCATTCTGGATGGAAACATGACCTTGCCGACATCTTGATTCTGGACTTCTAGCCTTCAAATGTAAGCCAATAAATGTTTGTTGTTTAAGCTAACCCATTGTATAATATTTGTCAGAGCCTCTCTAGAAAATTGAGAGAGATGACTAGCAATAACGTAAATATACCTGGAGCCACTTAAATACACACCATTAAATCCAAACTAAATATATATATATATATCTCTCAAATTTCCCTTTGCTAGTTCCCAAAAAATGTTTCCCACCACTCCAACAAAAGGGAAGTGAGCGTGGAAAAAGTAGCTCTCTTAAATTGATTGCAATTAAAATGTCTTTGTTTTGCAAATTTTACAAATCATATGATTAAGTGAGCCCATGTGCCTGGGCCCTTCCAAAGGCTTTGGAAAGAGCTGGTAAAAGTGAAGTTCTCTGCAGATTAAGCTTTATTAACTTCACTGTGACTCCATCTCTGAATGAATATCCTCAGGTTTTAGATTGTCCCTCCCAATCATGTGAAACCTTGGACTCTTTGCTTCATCACAATTCTTCCATTTCCTCATTTTTCCTCATTCCAATAACCTCCAACAGGGAAAATCCCCTCCGTTGGCTGCTTTCCAGATTTGGAGATAACAGGCATTGCTACTATAAGGTGATTATTTGTTCCTGATAAACTTTGCTTTCTGCAAAATTATGCACTAAATTATAAAGTCTATTGGATAAACAGTGCACTGAAAACTTTGTAACCAAACAATTAACTCAAACAATAACAATCCATTTAAAAATACTAGCACCGTTAAACATACACTGGCATTTGTTGGAGAACAATTCTCCCCGGGTTTCTTCCTTTCTTGAGTAGTCCAGACTTTCTGAGCAAATGGCACTGACAAGCTTGGTTCAAGGATAATTGAATAGCAAAGACAAGATAAAGAACTTGTCTCTCCCCAAAGCCATTACAGAATAGTAAGGTTCCCCTTCTCGTCCCCAAGAATATTTATTTATGTTCCAGAATGTGGTTGTTTGAAGCTGTATGTACCCCCAGAAAAACATGTTCTTTAATCTAATCCATTCCTGTGGGTGTGAACCTATTGTAAGTAGGACCTTTTTGATGAGGTTACTTCAGTTAAAGTGTGGCCCATCTCAACCAGGATGGGTTTTAATCCTATTACTGTAGTCCTTTATAAGCAGAATGAAATTCAGATAGAGGGGGAAAGCCATGGAGGGACTAGCCAAAAGCTGAACATCAATGGAACCTGAAAAAGAAGGGAGAGAGCAGGAGACGATGCCATGTGCCTTGCCATGTGACAAGCTAAGGACCAAGGATCACCAGCAGCCAGCCCCAGAATACACAGTCTTCCAGGAGAAAGTATCGCCTTGATAATCCCTTGATTTGGACTTCTTTTAGCCTTAAAAATCCATGAGCAAATAAACTTCCATTGCTTAAGCTGAACCATTGCCTGGTATTTGCTTGAGCAGCCAGGGAAAGCCAAACACAGAGCAATGAGTAATCTCTCTCCAGAAAAGAGCCTAGGAAAGTCACCAGCAACACTGATAAAAGCTCAGAGTCTCTTAAGTTCCTGAGAGTTTCCTAAGTCCAGTTTCTGTAATGCAAATCCACTGTATGCATAGGCAATATCTGGCCCTCATTCACATCTCCCTGTGAGGAACTGATGCAAGATGCTACCTTGGCTGCTATTTTATGAGCAATAAATTATCTGTGTCACTGACCCAGGGATCTTGCATTCTTCTCTGTGTGTTTGTGCACACGAGCACACATATGTGTGTAGAGACTGTGGCAGGTTAACTTGCTAGCTTAAAAGTAGGGTAAAACTTCAGGCCCTTTACAGGTTCTGACTTAATAGCATTTGTAACCTATTTCAGAGTCATTCACATATATAAACCTTGGGCATTCATCTTCTTCCTCCAAGATCTGGGTCCTTCAAAGGCATTTCCAATAGAGACTATTTCATCAAAATTAAAATCTGACCCATTGTAGAACCTTTTTCAGCAATCAGTTTTAACACAGAAAGTAGCATCTTTACAGATTCTTCATTGGCACTCACAGCTTCACCAAAGAGTTTGATGTTTTAGAAAACATAGCAGTTCATAAGGTCACTAAGCTAGCTAGGACATGTATGTAATATTTGAAACTGTTTTCTTAGTCTTTAGATAAGTAGTTTTCTCTTTAATTATTAGAAAGTTTTCCCTTGATCACTGTAAAATATTAATATGTTGGGGAGGGGGTCAATAATCACACAGAAACCAACCAAATTTCCATCATTCTATATTAATGTATTTATATTTAAAAACATCTGTAGTAACAGAAAGCACAATATTAGGAAAAAATTCCCAGGATTGTTTTTAACACACTGGTGTGACTTAAAGAGCATTGGAGCTATATTAGAAGCTGTACCTTATTGCTCCAGATTAGTCTAAATTGTTTTTGGCCACCCCTTATTAATACTGATACTACCTTGTGTTCCTTTCCTTGATTGGTAACTATTGGAAGAATTCTTTGCTTTGTTTTGTGGGGGCGGGGAAGCTGTTAGAGAGATTTTGTGATACAGATTCACACAACCATTTTGTGAACTAGCTACACACAACAATCCTGCATCTTTTGTTAAAACAAATTTTATAGGTGGGATTTGCCTGATGTGTAGTTCTCTTGCACGTTTCAAAAATAATTTGTCAGTAGACAGTCACCATGCAATATCATGCAATGTGAAGAACAGCAAGCTAAGAATTAAGACACCTCATTTTCTTCCAAGAACTAATCGAGAAATCTTATGAAAGCAACTTAATATCTATGGACCTTAGAAGTCCATCAGGAATATATGGGGTTATACTTAAATATCTTTAACGTTCCTTCCAGTTTTAAAAGTTTACAATCCACTGGAAGATAGAGTAGACATATGTCTTAGTTTACCAGGCTACTATGATAACACGCAGTGGGTTGGCTCAACAATAGCAACTCATTGCTTCACAGTTTGGAGGCTAGAAGTCCACATTCTAGGCATAGCCAAGGTCCTCAAGATCTGTAGCATTCTAATGCTGTCTTTCCACAATCCTTGGGGTTCCTTAGTTTGCATCCTTGCCCCTCATCACATGGCAATCTCTCTTTTCTTGTGTCTGCTCTTTTGGTTTCCACTGTCTTCTGGTTTCTGGCTCCTCCCTGTGGCTTCCTCCTGACTTTTGACTTCCAATTTCCACTCTTTATAAGGCTTCCAGTAATGAATTATTAAAGAACCAACCTGATTCAACTGGTCACACCTTAACTAAAAATAACATCTTCTATAGGTCTTATTTACAAATAAATTCACACCTACAGGAACACAGATTAAAATCAAGAACATACCTTTCTTGGGATACATAATTCAACTTACCACAGCATACTTTTCCCTGTTCCTCCCACTAAGTGCAATTAAAAGCTCTGGACATTATATATGAGAAGACTCTGGAAGATAAATGGAGCAAAATTATACTACTACCCGATGTGATTCTAAATGTATTTAGAGGAAATATTTCAACAAAGTAAGATTTCTACACTTCATTTGAATTGGTAAAATGTTGAAACTGGTGGATTGTGATAAATCATACACATACAAAGTAATACCTAGAGCAACTACTAAGCTATACAAAGAGATACATTCAAAAACACTATAGATAAAATGGAATTGAATTCTAAAAATTGTTCAGGTAACTCACAGGAAGACAGGATAAAGTAAAAAGAGAAAGAAAAAAGAGATCACACACACAAAAATTAATATGGCAGACTTAAGCCCTAACATAGCAACAATTACATTTAATTTAAATAAATGGTCTAAATACAGTAATTAAAATAAAGAGACTGGTAGAATGTATTAAAACCCACCCAAATATATGTTATCTACAAGAACCTCACTTCAGAATAACAATTTAATCAGATTGAAAGTTAAAAAAAAAGAAAAAATGAAAAAGATATATCATACAAGCATTAATCAAAAGAAAGTAGGAGTGGCTAAATAATAGCAGGTAAAATAGACTTCACAGCATGGAAGATTACCAGAGACAATAAGAAATGTAATTTTGTAATGACAGATGGGTCAATACACCAAGAAGACATAGCAATTCTAAATGTGTATGCACCAAACAACAGAAACTGAAAATATTTGATGCCAAAAAATGATAAACTATTGGAGACAGACAAATCCTTAATTATAGTTGAAGAATTCAACACTCATCTCTCAACAATTGATAGAAGAACTATACAGAAACTCATCAAATATATAGAAGACCTCAACAATGCCATTAACCAAAAGGATTTAATAGACATTTATAAAACACTCCATGCAATACAACAAAATACACATTCCAAGAGCCCATGGAGCCCTATACCAAGATAGGCCAAAATGCAGCCTCTTCCTTGTGTCAGCATCCCCTGCCCCAGTTACAGAAAGGCAATCAGACAATGCATACAACCCTCTCAACCAACCTCTTTGTGGCAGTTTAATATAGTTATGAATTCCAAAAATAGATATTGGATTATGTTTGTAAACTGGTCTGTTCCTCTGGGCATGATTAAATTATGATTAGGGCTTTGATTGGGTTACGTCAGGAGTGCGTTGAGTCCCTGCCCCTTGGTGGGTGGGGACTCACAGATAAAAGACATGGCAAAGGACAGAGTTGGCATTTTGATGCTTCCATTTTTGAGCTGGAGCCCCGGGAAGTAAGCACACGGAGGCACTTAGTCCTGAGGAAGGAAAGAAGACCCTGGGAAAAGAGACGAGCTGTTTGCCTGACAGTTCACAGCTGGCCTTGTGGAGAGAGGCAAAGCCTAGAGAGCCTCATAGTCTATAGCTGGCCTCGTGGAGGAAACAGAGAAGCTGAGCCCAGAGAGAAATCCAAGAAGCCTGAACCCTGGCAAACATCGGCAACTATCTTGCTCCAACACATGGCAACAGACTTTGGTGAGGGAAGAAACTTTCGCTTTATGGCCTGGTAAGTATAAGCTTCTACCCCAAATAAATACCCTTTATAAAAGCCAACAGATTTCTGGTATTTTGCATCAGCACCCCTTTGGCTGACTAATACACTCTTTATTCAAATATAGACAGGGGTGTAATATATATTAGTTTTAAGCTATTCTAGTCACCAGAGCCCATGGGAAAAAAAAAGATGCTCCTATGGAATAGAGGTAAAGAAAAGTTGAGTAGACTCAAATAAATCTCCCTAAGAGATTGGACAACAATGCCATTCCCTCTAGAACTCCATGGCTGGTTCAGAAAACAAATAGAATAAACAGAAGCTTGACTCCAAATCTAGTAAAGGGCACTGACCATGTCCATTGGAAACTTGCAGCCCCTGCAGAGGATGGCTTAGAGTATCTTCCTGGACTAGACTGCTCAAATATGAAAAATCAAGTGAGTGGTGCTTTAATCAAATTTAGCCATTGAATTCTATTATAAAGAATGAGTCTGTACTTACCACTAAGGAAGGGGTAAATTATTCTCTTTCAAACGTACATTAATTCTAGGATGCCATTTAGAAAATTACCTCATCCAATATACTAAATGGTACCTAAATTGCCCAGAAGAGTTATATGTTCCCAAAGTGAGCAATTTATTCTTTTCTAACCAGTTGTATCATGTCCAATTAGAAGCAAAATATAAGTCATAGATATTTAAAATAGGTCAGATCAGTGTTATAACAGCCAGCTGAGTAATTTATAGGGATTTTGTAATATACTGCTAATATTCCATCAACATAAGTTAAACCACCATTTGGAGAGTAATTCTCATTATATATAAAAACACAACCTGTACTTTTTTTCACTGTCCCTTCTAAAAGGTTATTTGTGTGCAAGTGTGTGTGTATGTGTGTGTATAAATCAATGTGTCTGAGTTGGACAAAATATATCGGTCATTTCCAAACTCTTTTGTCAAATTATATTTTTCTTCTTTCTTTTTCTGATTTCAATGTTTGTTTCCTCCATATTATCTAGATTCTGTGGCATCATAGAGCAAATACATCAGCACACCATTTTCCTCTTTCAGAGATTACTGGGTAGTGAAAATATTCAAACAGCTCTCTCAGACACACTCTGAATCATAAAATCCAGTTTTCTCCATGATTTTACCTACAGTACAATATGAACTCATGAAAAATTAATCTATTGGATGCAACAAAAATACCGGGAAATTCTTTACCACTCAGGGCCTGTACCCCATTGCAGAATGTGAGTGCCACAGTCTGTCTTCTTTCTGCTTCACAGGAGAACTGTGCAATTTAATTCGTCTCGTATACATGAAGTACTTCAGTTCCCATGGGAGAAGGGAAAGGAATGACATGGAAATTCGTGGTTGTTTTATTTATGGTAACAATTACATTGTTTTATATCCAGAAGGTCTTTATAAACATTAATTAATTTCCTTAAACCCCTGTGGATACGTTGCTTTTTGCTCATTTCACAAGAATTCAGAAGCTGGGAAGTTGTATTTTGCCCCAGTCACACAAACCCCTGGAATTAGAGTGCAGAGCTCCCTCCCAGCACCCATTGCAAGGAGGCAGCACTCGAAGCATCCATGGGCCTGTGGCAGACTAATTGTACAGGAGCCTTGATGGACAGTTGAGTTGTGTGCCTCTGCTACAGAGAGCCTGAAAAATTCTTTTTATTAACTTTATTTTTGACAGACTGGGATTTTTCAATTGGGAAAAAAAGAGAACATTGAACTGCAGGATAAAAATCATAATCCCTGGCTTTAATGGAAATGTAAACACAAGATTTTACCTTTTCTTAGCCTGACTTGATATTTTGCCCCTGGGAAAAGTCTGCCTTCTTCAACCAGCTGGCACAGTGTGCTTTGTTTAAAACAGCTTGTCTTAAACGTGGTGCCTTTTTTTACACTTTCCCTAAAAAAGCATCATGTAAAAAAGAAGCAGTTATAGGAAAGAAGCATGTACGATTCTTAGCTGAATGGCTAACAGGAACAGAAAGAAGAAAAAACTGCAGGGTTTCTCCTACAGCGTTTCGGGATTCTTAGTTCCAGTGGGGGAGTCTCCAGTGAGTAGCTAGTAAGGAATAAAATGAAATGCTCTCTTTGGTTTATTGGCTGCTCTGTGTTCTACCTGTTGCTTGTCTGAACTGTGTTCCACAGTTGGATAGTGTAAAAAATGAGAAATCGACACAAGCAGTAAAGCAGTGGCCCTCAAACCATTTCTCTCTTGCTTTATGTTTTTGTTTACTTCTTTTGGTCCTTATTTTCTTGATTTTATTTTCTGTTCCTTGGTAACACGAGAAAGGAAGACTGGCATGAGGTATTCAGTTGAAGTTACAGAAGAAGCCACAGAATATTGTTCAAGGAAACACACATTTTTTACACAGGCACCAAGAAGTAGAGGATTTGGAATTGAGACAAAATTCGGAGAGTCTCCCCTCATCTGCCTTCTTTGGGTTTCGATATGCAAATATGTAACACGTTGCACTTCCAGTCAGTAATACGCACTGTTTAGCAAATTTCTGCAAGAAGAGAGCCTCTTACCTGGATATATGTATTCTGAGTTAAGCCAGGAAGAACCCAACAAGTTCATTTGGACCCAAAAAGTTGCTCAAAGAGTGAGAATTCATGAAGGCAGGATTTGCGAGAATGCCTAAGAAACATGACATAGTTCAGGCACTGAGTCACACAGACTTGGGTTCATATGAACTGGGTATCCTTAAGCAAATTGATTAACCCCTCAAACCTCTGTCTATCTTCATAGCAGCATTATGCATAATAGCCCAAAAGCGGAAATAACCTAAATGTCCATCAACTGATGAATGGATAAACAAAACGTGGCATATACATACAAAGGAATACTATTCAGCCATAGAAAGGAATGTACACTAATACGTGCTACAACATGGATGAACCTTGAAAATGTTCTACTAAGTGAAGGAAGACAGAAAAAAAAAGGCTATATATTGTGTTATTTGACTTATATGGAATGTCTGGAATGGGTGAATCTATAGAGAAGGAAAGTAGACTAGTGGTTGCCAGGGACTGTGAGTAGGGGAGAGTAGGCAGTGACTGATAATGGATATGGAGTTTCCTTCTGAGGTGATGAGAATGTCCCTGAAAAAAATAGTGGTGATGGTTGTACAACTTAAGAAAAAAAAATTTAAATGCTGAATTATATGCTTTAAGAAGGGTGAATTTTATGATATGTAAATTATATCCCAGTTTCTTTAAAAAAAAAAAAAAAAAACCTATGTCTATCATTGTTTTTTAAAGATTTATTTTATCTATTTATGCCCCACCCCTTGCTGCTCGTGCTCGCTGTGTCCATTCACTGTCTCCCTTTGTTGCATCATCTTGCTGCATCAGTTCTCTGTCCTGCGCAGGCCGTCAGCTCTCTGCGCTGCACTGGCAGGCTTGCCTTCACCAGGAGGCCCCAGGAATCGAACCCAGGACCTCCCATATGGTAGATGGGAGCCCAATCCCCCGAGCCACATCTGCTATTCTTTTTTAAAAATAATAGTTACCCTCTCAGGGGATTGTTATAATGATTAAGTAAAATATGCACATAATGCACATTAGCACAATGACTGATACACAGTAAGTATCCAATTAATGTTAATTATTAATGAGAACACAACACACTTTACCATGCAAGAGGATGTGGCTCAAGTGGTTGAGCACCTGCTTTCCATGTGTGAGGTCCTGGGCTCAATCCCCGGTACCTCCTAAAAAAAAGAAAGATTATGCAGTGGGCTCTCAGCTAACCTCCAGGTTCTCCCCACGGTAGCCTGGTTACTAACCCTAAGCAGGCTACCTAAGGGTCTAGGTCTGGTCCAGTTTGCACCCTCTTTTGTGTGCCCATGCTTGCCTTGTACTAGGGGTAGAAGGGCCAGATTTAGCGGAAAAAATACAGGCTGGCCAATTAAATTTGAATTTCAGATAAATAACTAATAATTTTTTTTTTTTTAGTTTAAGCATGTCCCAAATCTTGCATAAGACATACTCATGCTAAAAAAAAATTATGCAACGTTTGGGACATAATTATACTAAAAAGCTGTTTATCTGAAATTTAGCTGGGCCCCCTGAATTTTATCTGGTAACCCCACCCGTGAGGTCTGTCCTAGGCTGGAAGGCCTCCTACCAGCCTCAGAGCCTTTGCTATGAAGTTTTAGTAAGTTTGCAGGTTCAAAACATGGGCAGTGGGTGCCACATATTTATGAACAGATTTCTCCAAAGTCTCGACTCCACTGCAATATTCTCTACAAAATGATGACCTCATCCTGTATTCCAGTACCTTCCCCACTCTCAGTGATCCCGTGCTGAATCTGTGTTTTCTACATGGATGCTGTTCCCCAAGGAATTAGCCGTCATCTGCTCTGCAGCCCTGCGTGAGGCCAGTTAACCTCTTTTAGATGAAAAATTTGTTCTGGTTGGGAGTGGAACAGCTCTAGTCACACAGATCCTTTCTGGATAACATCCAACCTCCCATCACCAGCAATAACTGGGGCCAGAACTTAATATCCATTATCTGTGGTTTATACCAAAAACAAAAAAACAACAAAAAAAACCCACAGAAATAGTGCAAAAGTAATGTGTGAGTGGCTGCTGCCAAACATAACCTCAGCCATGTGGTGTGGTTAAAAAGTCAATGCTGAAACCAAATCTTTTGGTCCTTAAGAATAAGGTAAATATTTTTTTTAAACACAGTTGTATACACGATGAATCTATCTGGAATTTTGCATTTGAAGGTAGCTCCTTACTTTTCAGTTTTGTGTTTTCCCATGCTTTTAGAAATTTTATTCTACCATGAAGCATCCCACGTTTTCAGCAAATGTTTTGACACAGTGGACTCAGAAGCAGGTAAGAACCTGACTTTTACTCAGAGCAAGGGATTTGTCCAATGCTAATCATGGACTACTCAATTCAGAAATTATTCCATTGTTTTTCCTCTGGAAAGTCCTGTAGACAGGATTGGCTACCTAATTTTCGAAGACCAGAGCAAAATGAAAATGCAGGGCCCCTTGTTCAAACATTATTAAGAATTTCAAGATGGGGAGAAGAGAGCTTTAAACCAAGCGCAGGAGGGCCCCTGTGTGACCACACAGTTCATATGTCGTGAAATTAGCCCTCTTTTTCTTGATCTCATTTGTTTTTTTCTCCTGGTCCTCAGAACCCTAAAAAAAAGGTTTGGAACAAGAATGAGTAACATTGGTTACTTCTGGGGTGAGGATTTGTGTGACTGGAGAACAGCCGTGAGAGGGAGATTTTTACTATGTATCCTTTCATGTCTTATGTATTTTAACTAATGGGATATGAACATATAACCTACTCAAAAATGAATAAATAAATTTAAAGAGAGTTTCAGAGTCTTCCATGAAACCCAGCTGAACAAGCCATTTGAATGTAAATAGGGGTTTTACTTTTCTGCTTTTCATGCAGTGCATCTCAGATGAAAGGCATATCTTAAGAACAGTCATGAAATATTCTAGGATGCCTTCGATAGAATTTACAAGGTAGACTGAAGGAGGTAAAAGTGCTTTTGTGTGCCACAAAGTGCTTTGCTTCCTGATACATGGCATGCTTTCACGCTAAGGTCACTGTGAATGATGTGAGACAGGGTGCTTCCCATTTCTCTTTGGCAGGTCGGGGCTTAATTCCAGCTCGGCCTTAGGAACTGTGGGGGCCCTTTGGGCCACATTTCTGTGTTCTGAAGCTTTCCCTCTGGTTTAAACTCTCATCCTAGTCAGGATTTATTTTTCACAATCCCAATTTCATATATCTTTGTATTTTCTTTTTTTACTGTGTGATTCTTCTAAGCCACAAGAACTACTTTGTGGATTGAGGTGGAATATTGTCAACAAACTCATCTAAGAAACTAACAGTGATGTAGGAGAATTGATTGGAAATGTTTGCAATGTTTTTATAGTATCAGCTGGTCTTATTTGTGTATTAAAGAACAGTTCACTAGACAAGGAAGGAGTATATTGAATTAGGAATGTGACTATACTCATTGAAAAACTAGCTGTTGTGTAAGCTTAGAAACAAATTCCAAAATAAGCCATATCTTAATGATCAAATAAAAGTTGATGTGCGAATAATCTCGCTGCCCGGATTTTGTGATAATCAGGGTAGGCTAAACATTCGCTATATTAGAAACCATGCATGTGTCCTCAGACCTAGTTTTTCTCCCTAGGTCTGGTTTTTAGAATGCTGGTGATAAACCAAGCCTGATTTACTATATGACCATCCTGTATGGGAAATAACTGTAAATCTAGGTATCTTTCTTTGGTCAACCTTAAGAGATATAGCAGGGGACGGATGTGGTTCAAATGGTTGGGCAACTGTCTCCCATATGAAGGGACCTGGGTCCGATCCCCGGGACCTCCAGGTAAAAATAAAAAGAGGAAAAATATAGAAGGCACGGGCCACTAGGCCCCATGCAAGGGTGCGCTGTCAGGTCCCATGTGTGGGTGAGCCCCCCAGGCTCCACTCACGAGTGTGCCATCAGGCCCCACAAGCCACGCAGCAAGATGATGACATAACAAGAGAGTGACACAAGAGAAAGCCAAGGCAAGACGTGCTGAAAAACCAGGAACTAAGGTGGCGCAAGCAGTAGGACACCTCTCTTCCACATCGGAGTTTCCGATAACCGAATCCCATTGAGGACAGGAGGAGAGGGATGAGAAGAAAGGGCGGGAAACGGACACAGAGAGTTGCCCAGTGAATGGACACAAAAACAGCAAAAACGAGGTTGAGGGGTAAAAATGGATAAAAGTAAATAAATAAATCCTTTAAAAAAATGTATAGGGGAGGAAGATACAGACTATAGTTAGTAGTAATACTTTGACGATGCTCTTTCATAATTTGTTAACAAAGGTTTTACAACAATGCAAAGTATTTGTGGTGAGGTGATGTGTGGGAGCCCTGTATGATGTTATGCATGTTTGTTTTGTAAGTTCACAATGTTTACTGAACACTTGTTGTTTATGTTCTTGTATGAATGATATACTTCAATAAATTGTTTTAAAAAATAAAATAGAAATAAAAGCTAATGGCAAGGCATGAATGTCCAACCTTCTACTAACATGACTACCACACTTGGCCCTGATCCAAATTAGAACTGATGGCTGGCAATATTCAGTGTCACCTAAAAATCACACCTGCACATCTTTTCTATTCACAGCATCATTAATAATTGTGAAAATCCAGGAATGACCTAAATGCGCAAACACAAGGGAATAGATAAGTAAATTATGTACCCAAAGAGCAGAAGAGTATGCAGCCACTTAAAATAATTCTTTCAAAAAGTATAATGATGCATGATTGTTTTGTAAGCTCAAAACTTTTCTAATAATATATATAGATAAAATGAGAATTTAAAAAATACATAATGACATGAGAAAAATTCTGGATATAATGATGAGCAAGTCAGCATAATAAAATTGTGTTAAATTGATCTAGGGAGGTGGGAGTAAGGGGGGTAAATAGTTGTATGTGTTTACTCACACTTGGAACATTGAAACTAATTCTATTTTCTGTATTATAATTTCTTACAGTTTCGAAATCTTTTGCAATAAGCATGTATTGTTTTATAAAAACTAGGGAAGTTATTTTTTAAGGCCAATTAAGATTATTCACAACAAAGTTCTCAAATGCAGTAAGTCTACCAATACACAGGCCATCTTTCCTGAATTACAGCTCCATTCAGGTTCCCCAAGGGAGAGATGATAACTGAGCTCCTGGTGCCCAGGAACGAAATGCACAAACAGAAAATGTGCCTCAGAGATCTACAGAAACACAACATCCAAATTAATTAAGGCAACATATATGGAAACAGGTTCTTAAAATCCACAATGCAGGGGGACAGCTGGTCCATAAAAAAGGAGCCTACTGACAGAATTGAGCATGTTATCATTGTCAATTATGTAAACCAGGGCCCTAGGATGTTCTCTTTGGTCACTCGAAACCACATGGAAAGGACGCAAAGAGCCTTTGCAGCACCTGGCATTCTGTGGGTAACACTAGCAGCTGATTGTCACTTCCTGCGTCACTGAGCACGTAAGCATACGGAAAGTCTGACCTGGATTCACTAACCCTTAACGACAAGAGCCTCGATGACACGAAGACAACAAAAGCAAGTTTTGTTCTTTCTTTTTTTCTTTTTTATTTTTTTAAACAATTTATTGAAGTATATCATTCATACATGAACATACATAAACTGTAACTGTTCAGTAAACATCGTGAACTTACAAAACAAACATGCATAACATCATACAGGGCTCCCACACATCACCCCACCATAAACACCCTGCATTGTTGTGAAACATTTGTTAACAAATCATGAAAGAGCATCGTCAAAGTATTAATGCTAACTATAGCCCATATCTTCCTCCCCTATACATTTTTTTTAAGGATTTATTTATTTACTTATTTACTTTTATCCATTTTTAACCCCCACCCCCATTTTTGCTGTTTTTGTGTCCATTTGCTGGGCAACTCTCTGTGCCCGTTTCCTACCCTCTCTTCTCATCCCTCTCCTCCTGTCTTCACTGGGATTCAATCCTCGGAAGCTCCCATGTGGGAGAGAGGCATCCTACCACCTGCGCCACCTTAGTTCCTGGTTTTTCAGTGCGTCTCGTCTTGGCTCTCCCTTGTGTCACTCCTGTTACATCATCATCTTACTGCATGGCTCGCGGGGCCTCACAGTGCACCCGCGCGTGGGACCTGGTGGCCCATGTGCCTTCTATATTTTCCTTTTTTATTTTTACCGGTCCCTCCATATGGGAGACAGGCGCCCAACTACCCGAGCCACATCTGTCCCGCTGCTATATCTCTTAAGGTTGACCAAAGATACCCAAAGTTACAGTCTTTTCCCATACAGGATGGTCATATAATAAATCAGGCTTAGTTTATCACCAGCATTCTAAAGGCCAGACCTAGGGAGAAAAACTAGGTCTGGGGACACATGCATGGTTTCTAATATAGTGAATGCTTAGCCTACTCTGATTATCACAAAATCAGGACAGCGAGAATATTTGCAAATTGTCTTTTTTTTTTTTTTTTATTTATATCTTTCTTTCAAAATTTCTAAAAACTTTATTTTAGAGTTTGCATACTTTTTTCATCCTTTTGTGTCTGTGGAAACAATAACCTTTTTTCCTCTTAGGATTTGAAATCCAGTAACTCAGCTGAAACTCTTGTCACATGTAAATTGGTCATGGCTCCAAACAAACATATAAATAAGATTCAGCATGTGATGCCTGCCAACAGGGTCGTGGAGGCAGCTGGTAGTTTAAAGCAAATACGAGGTGAAGAGAACGACCATTGCCCAGTGTCTGTCATGCTCCAGGAAGAGGGTTCTGGACCCCGATGGCCTCTCCTAGCATCCCAGCAGGGCAGGTTCTACCATACTCATGGTTTTGAGTGTGGGGAGAGGCTTTCAGGACCCCTCAGCAGCAACATTCAGTTTTCTCGGAGGTCTTTTCTTACTTCTTTTAAAAACATGTTCTTATTCCCAAAGCAGCAGAGAGTGAAGGAGCTGTGTTTATAGGCTCGAATGAAAATTATTTCTTCCTCAGGAAAGGAACTGTTCAGCATATTTAAAGTCTATGTATCACTGTGAATGAGGAAACAAATAAATGAATAAATTTATGAATGAATGAAGGGCTTGGAGAATGGGTCTCTGAGAGAGCCAGGACACCTGTAATCCATCCAGGGAGCAGATGGCCTGAGAAAACATGGAGCTTCACGAAGCAGATGCACAGAGAGGCTGTGGGCCTCTCAACTTCCCCACAGCCTCCAGAAGAGACCAGGATGGCAGGTATGGGACCCAAGAAATGTCAGCAGGAGGATATTTGCCAGAGATCAATAATAATAACAATAACATAGCAATGATAAATAACGGCAGCAATAGGAGCAGCAGCAACAGCAGCAGTAAGAGTGAGAGGTCTCATTTTTGAATGACGACCATGTGCCAGGCACTGGGCTAGACTCTTTACATGAACTGCCTCAACCAAGCATCACTACAACCCAATTAAAAGGTACTGTTGTCAGCTGCAGGGTACAGATCAGAACCCTGTCTTAAAGAAGATAATTAACTTGCCCAAAGCCGCACAGCTGGTCCTATACTAAACACATAGTAATTCATTATAAGGTATCTAAATTATATTTCACATTTATAAGATTTGGTTTCCATCAAGCTCCCAACTCAGATGCACATTAGAACCACCTAACATCCTTCATATTTGGAGCTTTATGCAATGATTTCCTATACATCAAGTTAAAGGATTCTATTCAATTGTTTCCAGATGACTCTGGGCCCCGATCTTGGTGCGGAGTCAGGAATACCCCTTGAAGGTGCCAGCCAGGCCCGCCAGTAACCCACTGGTCAAATAAGGGCAGGAACATGGAACTGGCAGCTAGATAATACCAAAGCTGCCCAGCTCTCACTACCGATTGTTAAGAGACCTCGAGAGTGTAAAATTGTGATGTTTATATCCTCATATTACTTAATTTTTAAACTGCAAGTTAGACAAGAGAAATCCATCAAGAATTTGAATTAAAAGGCTGTAGTATAAGGTGTTAAGGATATGGTGATACATGGGAAAAATACAATTAATGAAAGTATTTACAATAGTTAAAAGTACTATTGTAATATTTTTGCATCAATGGCAAAGAAAGTACTGTATCAATGCTAAGGGTAAACAATAGGGGGATATATGGGGATATGGGATTTTTCCTTTAGGAGAAACAAAAATGTTTTAAAGTTGACTGAGGTGATGACAGCACAACTCTGTGATAAAACTGAGAGCCACTGAGTGGACGCTTTGGATGGACTATACAAGGCATGGGAGTGTATAACACAGTGAACCCATGGTAGATGATGGATTGCAGGTAACAGTACAAATATGAGAATGTTCTCTCATGAACTATAACAAATAAACAATGATGATACATTGTTTATGGGAAAAATACACCAAATATAAGCTGTGGACTGTAGTTAGCAGTAATATTTTGATGATTTTTCATCATTTGTAACAAATGTTCCACAACAATGCAAGGTGTTGGTGGTTGGGTGATATATTGGAGTCCTATATGTTATGCATTATTGTTTTGTAAACTTACAAGTTCTCTAATAAAAAATTTTTAAAAAGACTGTAGTATGATGGAACAAACTGAATTAGTTCATGGGCTGTGAGAGCTGAGAGACCATTTACAAAGCATCTGGTCTGATGGTTCTCAATCTTGGCTGCAAAGGAAAACCACCTGGAAAAGTTGTTAAAAATTTCCAGTGCTAGATCTCTCTCCCAGAACGTCTGATGTAATTGATCTGGGATAGTGCCTAGGAATTGGTGTTTTTAAAAGCTCTCTAGAGGCTTCTTTCGCCAGGATTGGGAAGCTCTGGTTTAACCCAGCCCCTCATCACCTGTAAAATAGCTTGCCTGAGGCCATTTAGCCAGTCCTGGACAAGGCCAGGAAATCTCTCTCTAGTCTCCTTTAAATCGGCATTGAACCAGGGCTGCCGCTTCTTTTCAAAAACACCTGAGAAATTTTCTTAGAAAAAGTGCTAGCCATAAGACTTTTAAAAAGTGATATTTTTGGACAATATTGTATGAGTCCATTTATATGGAATATCTAGAATAAATACATAGAGACATAAAGTAGATTAGAGGTTCCCGGGGACAGGGAGGAGGGAGGAAGGGAGAGTTATTGCTTAATGGGTACAGAGTTTCTGTTCAGGGTGATAAAAAGGGTTGGTAATGTATGGTATTGATAATAGCACTACACTGAATTGTGCACTTAAAAATAGTAAAAATGCCAATAAATGTTACCACAATTTAAAAAAATAAAATTTTCAAAATCAAATGTGATTTTGATATATACTACTAGGCACTATTATATACATTATATTATACACTAATAGGTAACACAAATATACCACAATAGTCATCTTTCAAACATACTTCCTGAGCCAGACTATTAATTGTAATTGCTCATTAAAGGTGTTCTATTTTCCTTGCTTCAGTTAGAGAGTGTACATTTTTTTCAGTGAAACCAAATGGAAAAATGACTGTCCTGATACAGGCTAATGGGCAACGCTCTTGACCGCAAAGGGATACAGGCTTGGTGTGATGCATTGAAAACCATTGCAGTTAATGAGCTGATTCTAATTGTGCTTATTTCCCAGCAACCTCAATGGGTTTCTATCCTGAGACAGAATGTGTTTCTGGTCACTCATTGCAGTTGTAGAAATCAAGGAAATAGACTGCCACAGAGGCCAGGCGTACCAGGCGATTTTGTGACCCAGGAAACATGGGCTTTTGTCAGTAAATGCCAAGAAGGAACAAAGCGAGACACAGGAACTTGATCATTCTTTGCCCGCAAATATGATGCTTACAAACTCCAAAATCTGAGATTGTGAGTATGTGTTTCTCGCTATAAAATAAATAGTCTGCTCACAGGCCGAAAAAATAAAATGTCAACCACTGGATCCTACATTAATTTACAAATCTCTGGTCAGACATACAGTTCTATGGGGAAAAATTGTTTCAAAACATATTAAGAATGTTCAAGATAGTGGGGCTAAAGATCATGTTTAATTTCACTGCCCAGAACACGGATTTTTAAGCCCTTTAGCCCAACCATTTATGCAAAGTGCTAATTAAAATGTTATCTATATATCAAAGGAAAGCTGGCTTATTGCTTGCTTGATGTTAGAATCAAGTGCATTCAGAAAACGTGTATTGAGTATTTACTAGGTGATTTATTAAGAACATCATATAACAGAGTGTCCAAGTGGGAAATTCATTTGTGCTTTGTTCCCTGTTGCTGCAAATTCATTTGAGAGGAAGGAACCAAGCCTCTTTGCTCCTAAGTCGGGTCCTTCTTGCTCCCAGAAAGGAAGACAGGTTCATTTGTGCTGGGTCTGAGGCCTGGCACTCTGGGTCATTTTCTGTTTCCTCAAGCCCTGTTGTTCAAGGAAAGGGAAGGATGAACCTTTTCTGAATTGGGGAGATTAAAAGGAGAGAAGTCGGCAGAGCTGCACTTGTGCCGGTAGAATTGGGAACGAGGATAAGCCTGGCACTTTCTTTAGAAGTTCGGGGTCAGGGCCCAGGAGCTGTCAGGGTAGAGGGCAGAGCAAAGCCCAGCCTGGGGGGCCTACTCAAGACGCTGCAGTGTGGAGTCACCTCAGAACTGGACAAGGCCTGGACCTGGAGACTCCAGGAGCAAGGGATGGCAGTGCTGTGTCCACCGCATCACGTGACCATGAGAATTAACAATTTTATGGCAACCCTGGCCCAGGACCAGGGGTTTGCCCCACCCGAGAACAGGAAGGCTGCAGGACGTCTTGTCAGGATGGCATAAGCCCCCAGCATGGCTATAGCACACAAAGTTGGAGGCCTCTAACAAAGACTGCTATTGGACTTCTCACCAATTTGGACCTCTGAGGGCTAGTGCCAGGTCTAATAAAAGCCCTCCCCAAAATGATAAAATTATTCCCTGAACATTCTGAAAAATAAAATACACATTATTGGGGAATAGATGTAGCTCAGTGGGTGAGCTCCTGCTTCCCATGTACAATGTCCTGGGTTCAATCCCTGGTACTTCTGGGAAAGAAAAAAAAAAAAAAAAAAAAAAAAAACTATTACATATAAGGAAATTTCTTAACAAATAATTTGTGCAACTAAGTTCACTGGAACATGATACAATTAGATTTCTTCAGCCATAACCTAATGCAGATTGTTGTGTGACAATGCAAGGAGAAAAATGGGTGTCATTAAAGACTCCTCTCCACATAAATCTAGACCCCTCAGTAACTTAGAAAAGGATTTCCTGGAATCTTACTAGTGACATCTAAAAGGTACTTAATTTAAACTGGAACACTTTCTTTCACACACAATCCCGTTTATTCTTTCAACAAATATATGCATTAATTTCCCAGTATATGCCAGGTAATTCTGTATTTAGCTCTTACTATCTGCCAGGTAAGATAGTACCTAGGTGCTAGGAATTCAGTTGAAAGAAAGAAATGCAGTTGCTTTCAGTTTAGTGAAAACTTAGAAAATGTACCAAAAAATAGTAATAAAATTTGTTAAGCGTCACAATGGAAGAAGTACGTGTCCTACAGTAGCAAATAGCAGGACATAATCTGTTCACAGGTGGGGATCGGGAGGAAGCAATAGTTAAAGTGGGACTAAAAGGACAGGATGAGGTAGTCGGCTGACCATCACATATGTTATAACTTCTCACATCTCTTCAACCACCAAAATGAGAGCACAGTGTAAGTTTCCACATAATGAAAACCTTAAAAGGTCCATGTAAGCCCTCGAACGTAGAGCATATTTGAGCCTAGATAATCATCCGACAGGATAAATGGGGGTGAGGAGGACGATGCCTCACTGAGAGTCCATGCTATTATCGACACTGCTCTCTACTTCACTTCCCTCAAGGGGTAGGCTGTGCATCCCATTCTATCTGGATGTTTCAAGGTGTGTCCCCCCCTGGAATTATGCTGTCTCCCCTGCCTCAATAATCACTCCATCTCTACCAGGTCATTCCCTGTGGTGGACCCACACATCTTAATATCTGTCTTAGTTTCCTGGGGCTGCCGTGACAAAGTACCACAGACTGGGTGGCTTGAAACAACAGAAATTTATCCTCTCCCAGTTCTGGAGGCTGGAAGTCTGAAATCAAGGTGTCGGCGAGGCCATGCTGCCTCTGAAGCCTGTAGGGGAGCATCCTTTCCTGCCTTTTGTGGGCTCTGGTGGTTTGCCAGTAAACACTGGCATTCCTCCCTTGTCCATACATACACATCCAGATACCACCCCACTTCTCTGCTTCTCACAGCAAAACATCTTGGAAAAATGATGAATACTTGCCATCTCCATTTCCTCGTTCCCCATTTCTCCTCCACCCACTCCAGTCAGGCTTTCCTCCCCACCATTCCACTGAAATGGATCTTACCAAGGACCAAGGTCCTTTTTCCCATAGCCAGTTGACAATCCCCAGTCTTCACCTTAGCCTCTCAGCAGCATGTGACATGGTTGTCCACACTCTTCTTGAAACTCCTACACTCCCACATTCCCTACAATACCAGGCAGTCCTTCTAGGTCCTGTGTGGGCTCTGCCTCGTGTACAAAATCTCTGAATGTTGGCATATCCTTAGGGCTGTCCTCAGACCTCTCCTCCACTCAACCTATCCTTACTCCCTACAAGAACTCATGAACTTTCCTGATTTCAAATACCATCCACCTACCTATGACTTGCAACTTTCTGTCTCAGGCTCAGTCCTTGTAACAGTTTGGCAGTTTGATATGGTTATGAATTCCAAAAATAGATTTTGGATTTTGCTTGTAAACTGGTCTGTTCATCTGGGCATGATTAAGTTATGATTAGGGCTTTGATTGAGCCCCATCCCTTGGTGGGTAGGGTCTCAAAGATAAAAGACATGGCAAAGGACAGAGTTGGAGTTTTGAGTTGGTGTTCTGATGCAGAGTCTTGAGCTGGAGCCCCGGGAAGTAAGCATACGGAGGATCTTGGTCGTGGGGAAGGAGAGAAGGCCCCAGTAAAAGAAACGAGCCATTCACCTGACAGTTCACAGCTAGCCTTGTGGAGAGAGGCAAAGCCTAGAGAGCCTCATAGTCTACAGCTGACTTTGTGGAGGAAACAGAAAAGGTGAGCCCGGAGAGAAACAGAGTCCCAGAAAGAGGAACTCAAGAAGCCTGAACCCTCACAGACGTTGGCAGCCATCTTGCTCCAACACGTGGCAATAAACTGTGGTGAGGGAAGGAACTTATGCTTTTTAGCTTGGTAACTGTGGGCTTCTACCCCAAATAAACACCCTTTATAAAAGCCAACAGATTTCTGGTATTTTGTATCAGCACCCCTTTGGCTGACTAATACAGTCCTCTTCCATACTCTCTAGACTTCTCTAGCCTCTTGTCTACTTGACAACTCCTCTAATGTGTGTGGCCAAACCACTTTTGATTTCCCCTACACCATAAATCTACTCCCATGTCACCTGCCAAGCCTTCTTCATCCCAATAATGACATCATCATTCATGCAGTTGCCCAAACCAAAAAAGCTCTGTGCCATCTTATCTCCTTCCTTCACATTGCACATCCAATCCATCAGAAAATTCTCTGCCAAACTTCCAAGAGATTTATTTTAATTTTTATTTGATAAACACTTACATAGCATGTAACCTGTGGCAGTTACATTCTAAATACTTTACAAATACTGACTCATATAATCTTCAGAACGATCCCATGAGAAGGTACCATTTTCAATAACAGATGAGCAAACTGAATGTCAGGGAGGTTATTTAGCTGACCCAAAGTCATGCAGCTAGAAAATATTCTGTACCTATCCACTGTTGCAACCCTGTTAACAAGCCTCATCATCCCTTGCCAGGACTACTGCAAGAGAATTTAAACTGGTTTCACTGCTTCGACTCTTGCCTTGGCCCCAGCGCTATGTCTTTTGGTTCAGTCTCACAGCAGTTGGAATGTGCTTTTTAAAGCGTAAGTCAGATCATATCATGCCTTGGCTTAAAATTTTCCATTCGCTTCCCATCACTGAATAAATCCCCACGAACCCGTATACAACCCGTCTCATCTCTCTCCACGCCTCCCCTCGGTCCTTACTCTCTAAGGCCTTTTTTACTGTCACTCAAACTAGCCAAACTTTTTCTGATCTCAGGACCCTTTTACTTGCTGTTTCCCCTAGTCTTAACAGGGCTGCCTCCCCTTATCCTAAAGATTTCAGCTCAAATCTCATCTCCTCAGCCCCAGCTAAAGAAGCACCCTGCCCTCAGCCACCGTCTCCTTCATAAGCGTACATTTCTTCTCCATAACACTTATCAGTACCTGGAATTATTTCATTGACCCATGTATTCATGTGTTTGCTTCTTCTCTCCACCCAGTACTTGAACAACAGCTCCCTGAGGACAAGAACTGTCTTATTCTTCACTTTCTCTCTAGGACTTTGAGGCCAGCTGCTCAGTATATATTTATTGAAGGAATAAATGACTAAATGGACTAGGTCTCTGACTGAAACTTCCCTAACACCCATATACAAAGAGAAAGACAACAGACTTCAATTTTACAACAACACAAATCCCTCCCCTCAAAGCCCTTCTCAGATTAATCTCAATATTGTCCCGCATTTATGAGCAGAGGAAAGCCTGCTGGAATCAGGTAGGGGGCTGGTGCCTTTTGTGGGGAATTCCGGGAGTGCTATAATTTAAGAAACTTACAAATTATTTGGGAAGTAAACACTACAACAGCTGAAAGTGTAAAAGTATAGTAAGTAAAACATGGCAGGACATAATTAAGTGGTTTTTGTTTGTTTGTTTTTTTATCTGATCAGTAGCTCAGAGAAAAGACCAGTGAGGAAGAACATGTAGCCCTTTGGCCCCTGAGTGCATATACCAAGTTTATAAAGCAGATAAGGCTTCAAGGTGGGATGAATGAGATGTGGGCAGGCTTAAAGGTGGGTGGGACCTACAGGCTCAGGTGAGGAGAGGGCACCAGATTAAGGATGAGGGAGGGGATGAACTCAGGATCATGGTGAGGCCCGGAAGCCAGCGTGCCACCTGCGGGACAGGAGTGGCCAAGAGCACCCAGGGAGAAGTGAGCTTTTGACTTGAAGCAGGAGGAACAGGGCAACCAATCTGAACCAATTCTTAAAAGAAAAAAAGAGAGTAGGGAGAGGCATCTCTGATGAAAGGAGTGGAATAAGCAAACAATACTGACCTGGGAATGACCATGCAGGAGTGGTCAGGAGAGGGGGAGAGAGGCCAGCAGATTTACTTCAAGCAGTGAAGCCTGTTGGAGAGCAAAGAGAGGGAAAGCTGGGAAAGGACCTTCCCAGAGGAGGGCTGGCTGTCATGAGAAGGAAGGGGCACTAAAAGTCACTGTGCTGGCACGTCTAGGTCTGCTTGGATGAGGGAGCCAGAGGCCCCAAGTTCAGCTCCTGGCATAGCAGGAGCTTAATAACTGTTGAGATCTTGCTGAAAGTTAAGCACAGAATACAAAATGAATATTTCCACATCTTAAGCCAAGGGAAGCAGACAGCAGTATGAGTAGAAAGGTAGTAAGAAAAGGTGATAGCTTTGAGGTAGAGTCTACATCAGCGTGTTAGCCTGGTCCAGTGATTTGGAAGCTATAAAAGGCCAGTGAAGAAGACTAGACCGTGAGCTCTTTGCATGGGTGTAGTCTGCACACATGTATATGCTGGTTACGGCTGCCAAAAATTTCCTAATACTTAACTCATCTGACTTCAAAACAGCCCTTCCTTGAAATTACTGTAATGTAAGCTGGTAACAAGCTCCCCTCACTCTCCCTCCCCCCACACACACACATACATTCGTAATCTCCTTTACTTTGCTCTACCTTTTATTTTTTTTCATAACACTTACCTAACATACTATGTAATTTCATTATTTATTTCACTTATTATTTATTGTCTATCTCCCTCCAATAAAATATAAGTTCCACAAGGGCAGAGAGCTTTGTTTTGTTCACTATTATATCCCAAGTGCCTAGAATATTGTCTGGCACATAGTAGGCTCTTGCTTGCTAACTAAATTAATAAGAGACAAGTGGTTTGCCTAAAGCAGCATGCATTGCATTATGCAAGAGTATGTTCAGGAATTTCTACATCAGAAAGATGTAGACCAAGATGAATTTAGAACTGAGGCCCTAGAGAAAGGCAGAGCTGGAAGAAAGGACTGTGAGTCCTTAAGAGCCACCCACCCACTGACCAGGAACAACCCCACTGCTCTGTTATATGACTTAAAAATAATAATAATAACAATAACATTCCATTTGGCTAAGCCTCCGAAATTTTGGAGTTTATATGTTACAGACAGTAGCTAATACACATTTTTTTTTAATTTTTTATTTATTTTTATTGTGGGTAAAAATCAAAATTCTCAGAATACATACAAACATTTGCAAATTTGAACATGAAATTTTTCAGCGTGAAATGAATTCATGTGCTTTGGGGAATTGGCATTATTCATTCAACAAACAAGCTGAGCTCTTGCTGTGGACCAAGGACCCTGAAGGGCATAGGGGGCTTAAAGATGAATAATAGAAAATGATCTCCCTCCAAGAAACCAAAACTTTTACAATATCATTTAGTAACTTCTATCTCAGAGGAAAGGAAAAAGGGCTGTTTGAGCCCAGAGGAGAGAGCATACCTCCGCCAGGTAGAGAAGAGAGGCAGCAGGACACCTAGTGATGTCCGGGCTCGGTTTTGAATTATGAGAGTGATGAAGAATGGAAAAAGAAAATACATTATTTTTGTAAAATGCTATTTGACAAATTTGATTCCAAATTATTTGACCTTTTCACTTTGTACAGCTACTCCAAGAGTTTCATTAGATACAATTCATATTCACTTCAGAGATGAAATTGAACTTCAGGGTAGATATATCACATAAATGGATTTGGATATAATATTTTTCTACATGCTGGTAGAGTTGTAATCTGAGGCAATAAAAAAGATTGACATCGAAATGACTATCTATCATTATTGGTATATCCAAATGGTTAATTTACCCCAAAAGATAAATATATAAAAACCTTTGTTAATCATCTAGGAAAACACTAGCATGTAAGCGAGAATCCACTGCCCTGGCTAGGTGACAGATTGCGCTGTTTTAGGGATATTGAAGTGTTTAGAATCTATTTTGTTTACCGTCCAAAACGTTCTTATAGTATTAGTTTTACTGACATTTACAGAGATCTTCTTTTTTTTTTTTTCCACAGAGGTCTTCTTAATGAATCCTATATGTTTTCAAGAATTAATCTTTTAACATTCATTAAGCAATCTCTTAGACATAAAGACTGTGGTGAGCTTCATAGTGTCATCCAAAATTTCATGTCTACCCAGTAACTCAGAATGTGACTTCTTTGGAAATAGAGCCTTTGCAGATTAATTAGGAATGATTAAGGCACACTGGTTTAGGCTGGTACCTAAATCCCATGGCAGGTGTCCTGATAAGAAGAGAAAAGGACACAAAGAGGCAGAGGAGCCACACAGGGCAGGAGAAAACCAAGTGATGATGGACGTAAAGATTGATTGATGCACCTACAAGTCCAGGAATGCCAAGGGCGTATGCGAGCCACAGAAGCTAGGAAGAGGCAAGGAAGGACTTGCCAATGCGTCAATTTCAGACTTCTAGTCTGAGTGAGAGAATAAATTTCTGTTGTCTTAAGCCAACCAGTGTGTGGTAATTTGTTACGGCAGCCCTAGGAAGCTAACAGAAAATCTGATTAAGGTTCGGTGGGGACAGATACTTAGCAATACACTAAAAAAGGAAATGGGTTCCACAAACACATATGGAATAAGGTCTGGCAGTGATCCAGCAGACATCCCATGGAGTGGTGTGTGCTGCAAAATTGAATCTGTCTCATTACATCTGTCACCGATTAGCTCCTTAGTTAAAATGGTTTACCTGGTTCTTCTTTTCACAAATAAGGAAATGTGTGGAACTTCATCTAAGGGCCAAAGAAAGCATGTGGATAAAGATAACAAAGAAATAAATTTCTTTTGAGAGATTTTTTTCTCTCTCAAACATTTTTATATTTATTTCATTTGGTCTTCATACACCCTGAAAAAAATTTTAGATACAAGATGGAGTTAAAAGTCTTTCCTAAACCACCATTTTTTAAAAAGTTCAACTCTCAGTTATATTTCAGTTGCCCAAAATAGATTCAAGCATTTCCTCTCTCTGCCTCAGGTAGAAACAGAGATTATGAAGACATAGTCCCTGCCTTGCCAAGCCCACAGTTCAGTGGGGAGAGTCAGATAAAGCACATGAGAAATCACACTCTACTTTGCATTATTCTTTGATGTCCTGAATGAGGGACAAAATTGTTCCAGATCTCACTGAATAGCACCACAATCCATTTGAGCAAGCCAGAAACTCAAAAAGCTTCCCAGATTCTTCCATCTCCCTTAACAGCCACTTCGGGTCCATCAGTATGTCCTGTCAATTTTACCTCCTAAATATTTCTCAAACATTCTTGCCATTGCCATTGCCATTATCCTGGTTTGATCCATCATCTCCTATAAGTATGAATTGCAACAACCTCCTAAATAGTCTTGCTCCTTCTGTTCTGAGTCTTTCCAGTGTATTTTTACATGCTGCAGCTGGAGTAACCTTGCTAAGAAATACAAATCTAACCATGGGTTTGCCTGCTCAGAACCCTTTACATGCTTCTCATTAATCTTATGGCAAAGCCCAAAACTCCTTAGGTTGGCTTACAAGGCCTCACTTGATGCAGCCCCTGCCTAACCCTCCAGCCCACCTCCTAACATTCTCCCACTCTCTCCTCGCTCTCAGTCAAACTGGCCTTCCTTCAGGTCCCTGAATATTCCATAGCCTTCACACCTGTTCTTCTCTTCCCAAGAATGCTCTGGCCCCACTCCATCCCCAGATCACAGCTCGAATGTCACTTAGTCAGGGAAGCCTTCACTGACTCCTCAGACATGATCAGCCCCTCTCAGAGCACTTTACATTTTTCCTTCATAACACCTGGCACAACTTGTACCAAATATTTATTGAGTGATTATTTACCATCTCTTCCTCACTTCCACCCTGCATCCACTGGACAGTAAAATCCCCGGGGACAAGAAAAATGTCTCTTTTGCTTACATTTGTACATTTGTATCCCCAGAGCTTAACACTGCTTGGCATATTGTAGGAGCTCAATAAATATACACTGAATTAACAAAAGAATGAATGAATGAATGAAAACAGATTGAATGAAAGAGGTAATATTGGGAATGAGCAGTGAGGAATAAATAAGAATTTGATCATCAAAAAAGAGTAGGTGTAGATTTTCAGGTTCTGAGAACAGTGAGAAGCAAAGACATAGAAGCAAGAAGTTATAAAGCAAGAAAGGAATCCATGCAGAATTCAGACTTACTGGGTTGGATGGGGTATAATGGAAGATGAACCCAAAAAATGTGGATATGGCATGAAATGCCTAGAATGAAGGATAAAGATTAGTACTTAATTACATACAGAACCACAGCAATTTTGCAGAAGGTGACTTATAAGAAGTGAAATGTAGGTAGTATTCTGTGCTCACTAATGAAGAGGTAAAATGTTTAAAAGCCTATGCTCATATTCCCACAGAAAATAAAGTTGTTTGTGAAATGTACTGCTATCATACATTTAAAAATAATGGGGGAGCAGATGTGGCTTAAGTGGTTAAACGCCTGCTTCCCACAAGGGAGGTCCCAGGTTTGGTTTCTGGTGCCTCCTAAAAACAAACAAACAAACAACAACAACAACAACAACAAAAAACCAACTCAGGTAGCCAATGTGGCTAAATGGTTTGAGGACTGGCTTCTCACATACAAGGTCTGAGATTCAAACTCCAGCCACGGTATCTAGAAGGAGAAGAAGGAGAAGAAGGAGAAGAAGGAGAAGAAGGAGGAGGAGGAGGAGGAGGAGGAGATGGAGGAGGAGGAGAGTGGCCTTGAAAAGGAGGGTTTAGACAAAAGAGAAATTTCTAAGGTAGTAATAAGGGATCTAAGATACTAGGATAAAGACAGTGGATTGATGCAACCTGATTTATAACACGGACTCCCCAAAAGTCTCAGAGATTGGCAGGGCCAGTTGTCTGGAAGTTTGAGAAATAGTTAGATCACCATATCCCCTAATCCTCTCCAAATAGCCAGGAAGAACACAGAAGGTTTATTCTCTCTGAAAAGGGTAAATTAGAGGATCTTCACAGTGGGGAATGGCTGTCACAGATAAGGAGAGAGGTACAATGCTGAAAATGGGGGTTGAAATTAATGTTTACATATCCAGATATCCAGGGCTAAGACTGCACCTCTCTTCCCCAATTTGGCTCCCAGAATTCTAGCAACAGATATATATCCTCAGAGAGGAGAGAACATTCTTTTCTGGTGAAGGTGACTAGCCCAAAAGTAAAGGCCTAAAGAGACTATATCAGAAACTCTTTGATGAAAAGACCCAGCCAGATGATCCTATGATGCATCCCATAGGTGACAGTCCCTGACCATCCACTTGGATTGTCCAGTCAATCTATTTCCTGTCTCTCATTTGTGAGAGTCATCAGATGCATGATGAAAGTATCTAGAATGAAGGACAGAAACTGAAAATTACTTACTTATTTAATTAAAGAAACTTGGACAAAACAGACACTTCAGGAAGTAGGAAGAAAAAAAAAAACTCAAAGAAATAGAAAATATTATACCATTAAACAAAAACAATATTATTAAAACAAAATAAAAGGAAAAGAGGAAAAAACCTTGTTTAAAATATTATTGTAGAAATGAAAAAGATACACAGTAGAAATTTTGGAAAATAGATATGAGGAAATCTCCCAGAGGGGAGAGCAAAAACATGAAGAGATGAAAAACATGACTGGAAAGACAGGAGCATTAGAGGGCCAGCCCAAGAGCTCCATCAGCCAAATAAGAGAGTTTCCAGCAAAAGAAAACAGAGGTGTGGTAGGTTGAATTATGTATCCCAGAAAAAAACACATTCTTATTCTTAATCCATTCATGTGGATATGAACCCATTGTAAACAGGCCCTTTTGAAGATGTTATTTTCATTAAAATGTGGCCCAACTGAATGTTGTTTGGCCTTAATCCTGTTGCTAAGAGGCTTTATGAAGACAAGCCATGTGGAGGAGCAAAAGCTGGAAGTCAAAGAAACTCACAAGAGAAAGTAGAAGACATTGCCATGTACATGGCCATGTGACAAGAAAGCCATGGAACCCAAAGATCTTTGAGGAGAAAGCATCACCTTGCTTATACCTTGACTTTGGGCTTTTAGCTTCAGAGCTATGGACCAATACAATGAAAGGTTGGATGAGTGACATATTTTGTCATGTGGTGAAAGGCAGTAGTTAAAAACTACTCTAAGATTGCTGGGGCTGTGGTGCCACCAAGGACTCTATCTGCCCACTATGTCACTGCTTCCTGTTCACATAAAGCTTTGTAGTGCTCAAAGTATGTTCACATATTGTTTTATTAGATGCCCATAATCTTGAAAGTTAAGCAAAGTGAAAATTGCAAGGATGCTTAAACTTGGAAAGAATAGAGGATTTTTACAAAGTCAGGGCTGCTAAGTGGTAGAGGCTGAACGAGAACTCATAATCTTCTGATTCTTGGTACAGATTACTTGTGCTATGTTATCCTGTCTGTATTAACTTTGACATATTCTTGTGAATAAAACCTCACTCAGCCTTTAAAAAAAAACTATGACCCAATAAATTCCTGGTGTTTAAGCTAACTCATTACATGGTATTTGTTTTATCAGCATGGAAACTAAGAAAAGTTAGGAGGAAATCATCAAAGAAATAATTTAATTCAATGCCCAAAGTTAAAGGACACCATTTTCCAGATTTTAAAGGCCCAATATCATAGTACAGCATGAAGAATAAAAAGAGACAATACTGTGAAATTTAGAACATTGAGAGAAATGAGAAAAGTCTACAAGTTTCCAAAGAAAAAAGAGAAAAATCAGCTCAGGTACAAAGTTTCAGGAATCAGATGGCTTCTAATTCCTTAACATTAACCACAGAAACCAGAAGAAAATGCCTTAAAATTTTTGAAGTAAAATTATTTCATATTCTAGAATTCTACTCCCATCAAAAATTATCAATCAAATGTTGAGGATAGAATAAAAACATTTTCTTTTCAAAGCCTTAAAGTAAGTCTCATAAAATGTATCTCTGAGTACCTTTTTTCTGGAAGATAGTGGAGTATGTATTAAGTGAGTAGATTAAAAAAGAAGATGTGGGATAGACAGAAAAGAGGGGTTCTACACAGAAGGCAAAGGGAATAACCAAATAAGGGGAAATCTCAGGATATCAGCTGGGCACTGGCTATCAAGCACAACATTTCAGCCTGCAATAGGTCAAAACAGGCCAAAAGACCCCAGGAGAGCATTTCTTCAAGAGGATGAAGTATATAAATTATCTGATGCATCTAAATAAATAATTGAGAAAAGACATAGAAAAATGTGGAAGAGTTTTGCATTGTTTTCTATATACATACCCAACATTAAATTCAAAGAAAACACAAAAACAACTACAATTATTAACTCCATGAAATTAAAAGTTGGGGAGGAAAAGAAAAGTAATCCCTGCATGTTGTATGCCTCAAATCTCCATAGTCATTGTAATATAAGATTTAATAATACTTTTACTTAAGTTATAATATAATGGGAGGGGAGGGAATACAAAGAAAGTGAGGAAGATAATAAATGAGAATGAAATCCTTGTCTTCCTATGGGGAGTCAATAGATCATGCCTAAATCTGAAAAATCATGAACTAGAAATAATGAACCCACTATTTAAAATATGGTGATAAATATTGTACTAGTCAGACATCTCCAGAGAAACAAAACTGATATATACTATATAAATATTAAGAGATTTATTATAGGAATTGGCTCATGTGGCTGTGGAGATTGGCAAATCCAAATTCTGTAGGGCAGGCCACACGTTGGAAACTCCATGAAAGTGAGGTTGAATTCCCCAGAAGCTGCCAAGTTGGAATCTCTAATGAATGTGACACTGAATTCTCCAGAAGCTGGCTGGCTGAAGTAGAGATTAAAATTCTTCTTTCTAACTGCTGAAATCCTCAGTTCTGCTTAAAGACCTCTAACTGATTGGATGAGGAAACTCCCTTCATGGCTGAGGGCAATCTTCTATGTTGCTTGTAGATGCAATCAGCCAGAGATGCAATCAACTGTCTATAAATGTAAATCTGTCTATGAAATACCCTTATAGTATTAATCTGGCCGATGCCTGCTTTACCAAACAACTGAACACCATAATCTATCCAAGTTGACCCATGAAATTAACCATCATATCTACCAAATGAAAAACCGCTAAAAGAGCTTAAAGTGGTTGTCTCTAGAGAAGAGAAAATGAAGAATGGGGGAGATTTCTGTGTTCATAGTAGCCTTGTAGAACCATTTGACTATTTAAATTATGTGTGTATATAACTTTAATAAAAGTAAAGAAGGAATAAAACACTATTTTTATTTAAAAATAAACATGTCTATGCTGGGAGAAGGATGTATGTAAGAGAGAGAATGATACATAAATGATTCAGAAGTTTCAGATTTGAGTGACTGGAAGGACAGGGAAGTCCAGAATGGAGGCTGGATTTAAAGGGAATAACAATTATAACAAACAAACATAGAGCATTTACAACAGCAAACTCCCTGAGGACACAAAACAACAGTCACTCTCTTTCACTTACCCTTGAACTCTATGGCTGCAGGAACCATTGGACTCTAAGGCTGCAGGGAACCTTAAGATCACCTTGCTTCTGCTTCTCAAATCCTCTCCAGGCTCTCCTTTGCTCGGAGCTGTCAGTCCATGCTCTTCGTGAACGTCTCTGGTGACTAAGTATCCACTATATCCTGAGGCATGCCCTGTCGGCCTTGAGTTTCTCTAATCATTGAAGGCGCTTCCTCAAGTAAAGCAAATCTTCATGCCCATAGGGCCCATCCCTGCCCTACTGTTCCTTTTTCCTCCCTTCCGATGAAGGAAGGTACTGCTGATCTGCCCTACTTATCCTCAAGCCTTTAACAAATACCCAAACGCCACGCCTTTCTATCCTCTGGACTCTCTAAATTGTTTCAGAGGATCCAACATTCTAGGAAAAGAATCTAAACATTTAAATATAGCTAAAAGTGAACTTTATGGACTGATGTCAGTTTGTTCCTATCTAGTGACAGAGAGTTGAATCAAAGAATCCTTCCATTCTTGAACAATCATAGTGAGTGCTTCCCGGACCCAGAAGTGCTTCATCAGATCCAGTGACAGGGATGAAGCAGACCCGGGGAAGGCTAAGGGCTAAAGAGGATTCTGCTTCCCACGCCTTGCCATCCTGAGGCCCTGCTGAAGTCAGCAGTTGCCATGAGGTTAAACTTTAAATCTGTTTCTAAGAGCTGAAGTTCAAATTAAAGCCAGATACCGCAGCATTGTTTCCAGAATAATTTGGATCTTCAAGCTGTGCTAAGTGCCTTTTTGCCTCTACACATGACAATTACTACATTTTTCAGTTTGTTTCTGTTTGAAGGGAAATGGTTTAGGTGATTACAGAGGAGTAACTCCTAGATTCTGCATAAATTGCACTCATGATTTTTATGGTAAAATTGCAAAAGTTTCTTTAATAGATAATTTATGTTCCTCAAAGACAGTGTTTTTTTTTTTTTTAAGGAACAATAAAAGCCCTCAAACTTCTAAGAGGCAAAAGAAAAAATGATACACAAAATAAGATCTGAGAGCTTGAGCTCTTGCCCAGAGGCCCAGCCATCTTACATGATCAAGAGATAGTCTCCTGCGATTCTCTGTGGGTGACTAAAAACTGTAAAGGAGTGCTGACACACAAACCCTTTCCCTGGACTTGATTTTCACCAGTGTCAAAAGCAAAAGACAAAGGGAGCAGATGTGGCCCAAGCCATGGAGCGCCTGCCTCCCACATGGGAGGTCCCGAGTTCAGTTCCCTGTGCCTCCTGAAAAAAAAAAAAAAAACAACAAGCAAAACAAACGAAAAAACCAACTCACAGAAGCCAATAAGGCTCAGTGATTGAGCACTGGTTTCCCACATACAAGGTCCCAGGTTCAATCCCCAGCCCCTGGTACCTCAAAAAAAAAAAAAAAAAAAAAAAAGCAAAAGACAAAAATTCCTAAGGACTCTTATTTGAAAACTTCTAACTATCTTGATATGCAGTCTCTTAAAATTAATTTTTACTTAAATATTCAGTAAATATTGATTGTGGATTTACTATGGGACTAGCTCCAAGTGCTAAGGACACAGCTGTGAAAAAGATATTAAAGGATTCCCTGAAGTACAAGTTCTAGAGGTGGGGAGAGAGAAAAATACCTGTGTTTATCTCTTTCTGCTATAATGAAAATAAGACAGGGTAATGTCCTAGACAGTGGCTGTTGGAGGTAGGGATTGTATTTTAGTTCCCTGCTGCTAAAACAAAAACCATACAGTGGGTTGGCTTAAACAATGGGAATTTATTGGCTCACAGTTTGAGGCTAGGAGAAGTCCAAAACTGAGACATCAACCAGGCAATGCTTACTCCCCGAAGACGGTGTGTTCTGGGGCTGGCTGCGGGCAATCACTGGTCCTTGGCTTTTCCTTCAGATGGTAATGCACATTGCAGTGTCTTCCTTCCCTTCCGGGTCCCTTTGACTTCCAGCATCTTGCTCTTCTCATGGCTTTCTGTGTTACTAAGGACTTCAGCCTTTTGGATTAAGACCCACCCTCATTCAGATTGGGCACACCTTAACTAGTAACGTCTTCCAAGCTCCTATTTATAAGTGTGTTCAGACTCACAGGAACATGGGGTGGAACTGTACATGCCTTTTGTGGGGGATACAATTCAATCCCCAACACCCCAACAAACTGATTACATGGAGTGATCAGAAAAGCCCAGTGGAGAGTCAGAAGCGAAAACCAAGTATCAGGAAAAAGGTAGCCATGCAAAAGGGCTGGGGAAAGAATATTCCAGGCCGGGGAAAGAAGAGTCCATAATCCTTGGGGTTCCTTGGCTTGCACCTCTGCCTCTCATCAAATAGCAATGTTCTCTCCTTTCTCTTCCAGGTTCCTGCTGACTTCTGGCTTCTCCTATGGCCTCCTCTGACCCTGGCTTCCCAGTAATCTGGATTAAAGCCCACCCTGCTTCAGGTGGCCACATCTTAACTAAAAATAACATCTTCAAAAGGTCCTATTTACCCTGGAGTCACACCCACAGGAATGTGGACTAAGAGGAAGAGCATGTTTTTGCTCTGGGAATACGCAACTCAATCTACCACAGCCTTCAAAGTAGAAGACTTGTACTTCAATCCTTGCTCTACCTTTTAGCAGTGTGTAGCCTTGGGCAAGACATTTAGCCTCTCCTAGCCTTTTCCTCATCTGCCCAGCCAGGATTAATATACCTAATTCACTATCCTTGTGAGGATTAAATAACTAGAATTATGCCAAGTCCAGGCTCTGGCATAATCAAGACCTCTTAGCTCAAAGCAAAACAAATGTTTTTACTGAAAGCATTTCCCTTGTGTCCTGAAACCCAAGCACAGCAGATCAGAAGAAATTGATTCTTCTGGAATAATATCATCACTCTACTCTGCATGGGTTTAAAATAGGCTGATTTTGAATTTCTCATTTCAATTTTACTTCTATATGATCAGAAAATCAGTTTATTTAAGAAACTCCATCAAACTGTCAAATGTACTAGGCTTCAGTACATTTGATTTCTTTTCCTAAATAAGCTGTTTGAAGAATGACAGCTTGATAGTAAAAAAGAAAAGCAAGCCCCCCCGGGAAAGATAGTTTCTTTATATATCTTTATATTCTTGAAAATACCTAAGCAGATGAAAACCTTTCTGCATTTCTTGAAATCACATTTTGTTTGGAAAACCTGCGTGCTGAATTTTGTGATAATGGAATTTAAAAGGGTTAGGATAGTAAATCTTTTAAGTCAACATATTTTAAAAAACCAAACACCACCAAAAATTTTACCTCTTCAGCACAGTACTAAAAGACAACCACTCCAATCTGATGGGTGTAAAATGTTGACATTATTTTTTAAATGTCATGTAACTTGGTTGGTTTTAAGGTTGGTGATACTAAAAGATACAGTGGCTGAACTAAGAAGAAAAACATCTACAACCTTTTATGTCTTTTGATATGCAAAGCGATAAGTCCTGTCAAGTGGACTAGAGGATAAAGCAAATCTTTATTAAAAAATTAAAAACAAATGAAAGCTATTAATCGGCCTTCGGTGTAGCCCTGCTTCATGCAAATTATACTCCTTGTCAAGACTTTTGTTTAGTCACAAATAAAAGGCTTAGCAATAAAGGTTTGGCCTTTCGCTACAGGTTTTCTGCCAAACTGTGACCTGAAATGAATGAATTGGTATTGAGCGGTGCCTCCTGACTCAGTAATTTAATGCTGACAGTAATTAGCTAAGAAGGAGGTGTTATAATGGAAGCCCAGGGCATGGTGTTTATGTGATTTTACACAGTTTGCAATAGATGGCACCTCCTTTTTCCGTCTTTTTCATTTACTACCTCTGAAAAAAAGAGAAGGTGCAAGTCATAAAAGATACTGGCTGCTTGACTCTCTGATAAATCTCTGGACAGTGAAGACCTTGGGTTTAAATTAGCTGTCAGGCTTCAGCAGTCTCACTCACCGGCTCATGCTGGAGTTAGAAACAGTGCAAAGATATTATAAATAGATTCATATGTCTTGATTAATGCTTTATTTTGTAAACAGATTTTAAGCACAGAGCTGTGGTGTAGCTGATGCCCTGTTCTAAAGGTTAATCTTTACATCAATAGCATATTCAAGACATCCTGCTTTTTCAGAGTTCTTCTTTTTCCTTTTTGAATTTCAAGTTCTCTCAGAAGAAATGAGAAAGAGGAGCCCTAACAGCAGAATCAGAATCTATTGTTAGAAACTTCCTGTGTAAATAAAGGATCATTCCTGAACATCTGTGCGTAGAACAAAGGAAATCCTCTCTGATTCCAAGTTGAAGCCCCTCCTACTTTGCCCTTAAAAAGAGGTTTTAGTAGGGGCAAGGTCCACACCTAAGGGTTCCCCTTTGTGCCTCAAGCTGAGGAAATTTTGCTTGATGGGAAAAGTAGTCTAATGTTAGATGCTGTTGAGTAATGAGACTGGAGGGCCAAACCCTGGGAATACGTAAGGAGGCTCGTCCTTTCTAATGCTGCCAGTCCCTCTGTCGCCTGGACCACAGACTGTCATTTTGCTACTACAGGGAAAAATAAGGAGAGAGAGAGATGCAAGGAGATAGAGGCCAAAAGAGTGTTCTAATACATTTTTACTTCGTCCAAAGCTTTATTCTAGGAAAGAACTGTTGATATGAACTTTCTGTCACCTCAATTATCCACAATGAATTGGAAGCAAATCTTCCCTTTCAAGTGTTTATTGGCATTGTCATTTATTCAGCTTTGTAAAGAATTTTGTTGACATAAATTAGATCTTTGTTTACTCCGTACCAGGCAGGAATAAAAATAAAACCCTTTAAATAAAAACAATTACTTAATTACTTCCCTATCTTAGAAAATCAGCAATTCTGCCTCAGGTTAGTGGGTTACATTAGTCCATTTCCAACAGTAAAATAGTAAGAAAGCAAACATTTTGTGCAGAGAATAGGTTTATAAATTCTATACAGTTTTTCAGGGTCTTTTTAGCCTATGTATACTCTATGTTTGCATAATTTAATTTGGATTTCCAGAACATCAGTTCTCTCCATGTTGAAATGAAATAGACAAATATGCATCCCCCAAATTGAAAGATGTATCTGGCCACTTGCCACTGATCACCTCCAATTATAATATATTCTATATCTATATGCTCTTTCTTCTGAAGTGAAATCCTAGTATAATGAAGAGGTTTCTAATGTAATTTGAGTGAAATCAACGGTCAGTTGATAGAAAGATTCCCAGGAGATCCTTCTACCCTCTTTTCTTTATAACTGAAGCCTCGGGTAGGAACTTTGGTCCCCAGTGAAGGAACCATAAGAACTGGAAACTGGCAGTGGAAAATGCACTGGCAGTCCTCCTCCCTTGGAAAAACAGGTGTTAAAACAAGGCCCAAGAATACAAAGCAAAGGGAACACCGAGGCCCTCAAGCTCAGCCCTGGCTCCAGTCCTCTTACGAGGCTCCAAGTGTAGTGCAGTTGTAGGCCCTGCCTGAGCAAACAAACAAAAACTCAGGACCACCTATATGGGATTTCTGAACCAAGAATCAATCAGAAGCAGAAGATGCAATGTGCTTACAAGTGCTGCTTTAAAAGATGATATTTCTTTAAAAATTAGGATTTGTCATTTGAAAGAATTATTTTTTCATGTAGCCGCAACCCCAGACCCCTTTGTGCCCGGAAAGTTGAAGCACTTGGCACCATATAACCAAAGATCATGCCGGAAAAGGCATTAGAGCCAAAGTTAGTGATGGAATAAGCTTGACGGCTTCCGTTTTGAGCAAGAAAGCATAGGCACAAAGCAGAAATAAAGGTATGTATCTTTGAAAGGAAAAGCACGTCTATTTTTTTAAATGCTGTGGTAGGCTGAATAATGACTCCCAAAGATATCCAGGTCCTAATCCCTGGAACCTGTAAATGTTTCCTTATATGGCAGAAAAGACTTTGCAGATGTGATTAAGTTAAGGATGCTCAGGTGGAGATTAGACTGGATTATCCCAGTGGGCCCTAAATGTAATCATATTGTCCTTATAAGAGGGAGGCTTCACAACACAAGAGAAGGAGATGTGATGATGGAATCAAGGGGTTAGAGGGATGCAGGCAACCTCCAGATGCTAGAAATGGCAAGAAAACTAATTCTTCCCTGGAACCTCCAGAAAGAACAAGTCCTGCCAACACTGGACTTCAGTCCAGTAAAACTGATTTCACAATTCTGGCCTCCAGAACTGTAAAAGACAACATTTGTGTTGCTTTAAGCCACCAAGTTTGTGGCAATTTGTTAGGGCAGTGATAGGAAAGTGTATTTGTTTCCTGGCTGCTAAAGCAAATACCATACAATGGGTTGCCTTCAACAACAGGAATTTATTGGCTCATAGTTTTGAGGCTAGGAGAATTCCAAAATCGAGGTTTCCCTGAAGAACTGTGGCATTCTGGGGCTAGATCCCAGAGATCCTTGGAGCTCCTTGGCTTTTCCATCTCATGGCAATGCACATGGCAGTGTCTTCTCCATTTTCTTCTAGGTTCCACTGACTTCCAGCTCCTGGCTGTTCCCCATATCTTCTCTTTCTCTGAATTGGATTCTGCTTCTAAGGGACTCCAGTTATCCAGATTAAAGCCCAGACTGATTCAGTTGGCCACACCTCAACTGAAAATAAAATATTCAAAAGGTTCTATTTATAATAGGTTCACACTCACAGGACTGGATTAAGATTAAGAACATGTTTTCCTGGGACACATAATTCAATCTCCAATAGAAAGTAATGCAAATATGTTTGTACTATAGGTTAATATTATATAGCCAGACATATAAGAAAGATAAAATATAAAAACAGACAAGAAGGCAGTAATATATTATAGTATTATAAAGAGCAAAGCTCATCTTCAACAACTTAAAGCATTATTCACCCAAAGCTAAGTATACCAGATGTAGATGGCTTCATATAAGAGAACATTACAATATTCCTATATTTTCTGATTTATCCTTGGTTACAGATCATAAAGTTCATTTTGACAAGTGCTTTGATTTTGTGCAATTTCCTAATTTCCGGGAGGACCCCACCTTCTGCCTTCTCCTCATCCAACCTTTCATACAATTTTGTAAGAACCTACTTCCTGTAACAAATCCTTTCCTACTTTAAAAATCTAAGGTAATTTATATTTTCATAACTGACCCCTGACTGATGAAAATGAAAAGTTAGAGAAGGAAATTTTCCTGCTTATTTGTCTAGAACTATATTTCTCGGTTAATATAACAACAAAACATGTTGATATATTGTTTAGGATTTACAAAATATTTTCTAATGTACAGCAACTTGGAATAAAAAGAGATAATTTTTCTTTCGTGAGTCATGTGTGTACAAAGAATAGTAAATAATAGAATGTATAATACTGGGTTAGAAGTTGAGGACACGCCTTATACATGTTGTTCTACACAATTGCCTTTGTGCAAATTTGCGCTACTTGGTGGAGAGAGGGAAAGGCTGAGTTCTAGGAATGGGTGAGGGAACAATGGACTTTGGAGTAGCAGCTTCCTTTTCCCTCCTCTCTTTAATATTCTTTGATCACCTCTGAATAGTTTGTTTACTTGCTTTTGTTTGTTTATTTCTAAGACATCTAATATAAAAGAATTAATATCTTGCTAACATCTATATCCTAGATTTTATTATCCTATTATGGAGCTCATATTATATATATTTTAAATAAGAGTTTTGAGATATAACTCAAATAACAAAATTCACCCTTTAAAAGCATATAATTCAGAAAGTTTTTGTATATTCACAGAGTTGTGCACCATCACTAGTTTCTACTTTCAGAGCAGTGTCATCACCATGAAAAGAAACCTGGAACCCATTAGCAGTCACTCCCAATCCTACCCTCTCTTTATCCCTTGACAACTACTAATCTACTTTCTATTTCTATAGATGTGCCTATTCGGTACATTTCATTTAAATGCAGTCATACAATATATGGCTTTATGTGACTGGCTTCTTGACCGCATAATGTTTTCAAGGTTCATTCATGATGTAGTATGTACCAGTACTTCATTATTTGTTATTAACAAATAATACTCAACTCCATGCACATACCACATTTTGTTTATTCGTTCCTCACTTGATGGACATTTGAGTTGTTTCTACTTCTCAGTTATTAAGAATAATGCTGCTATGAATATTTATGTACAGATTTTTATGTGGACTTATATTCTCAAGTTTATTGGGTATTTACCTAGGAGTGGGATTGCTGGTTCATATAATAACTCTGGGTTTAGCATTTTGAGGAGCTGCAAAAACTTCTCCAAAGTGGCTGTACATATTTTACAATCCTCCGGCAATATATGAGGATTCCAATTTCTCCACATCCTCATCAATATTTATTGCCTGTTTTTTGTTGTTGTTTTTTCAGTTTAGCCATCTCAGTGGCTATGAAGTAGTATCTCATTATAGTTTTGATTTGCATTATAGATAATGAGAGCATCTTTTCATGTGCTTAAAGGCCATTCACACACATTCTTTGGAGAAATGTCTATTCAAGTCCTTTCCCATACTCCCTTTACTAGTCCCTGTATCAGATATATGATTTGCAAATGTCCCATTCTGTGAGTTGGCTTTTCACTTTCTTGATGGTGTCAAAAGCTTTTAATTTTTTTTAATTAGAGAAGTTGTAGGTTTACAGAAAAGTCACTCATAAAATACAGCACTTCCATATACCACCCTAATATGAACAACCTGTGTTAGTGGGGTACATTTGTTACAATTGATGAAAGAATGTTTTTATAATTGTACTATTAACTATAATCCATGCCTTACATTAGGGTTCACTGTTTGTGTTTAAAACTCCTATGATTGTATTTTTAAATTTTTTTTTATTCTAATTATATATATATATATATATATATACAACCTAAGTTTTTCCTTTTAACCACATTCAAATATAATTTAGTGCTGTTAATTATGTTCACAATGTGCTACTGTCACCACCATTCAATACCAAAACTTTTCTGTCAACCCAAATAGAAACTCAGTACAATTTAAGCATTAACTCCCCTTTCCCTACACCGACCCCAGCTCCTGGTACACTGTATTCTAGTTTCTGAGTCTATGAATTTGCTCATTCTATAATTTCATAGCAGTGAGATCATACAATATTTGTCCTTTTGTATCTGGCTTATTTCACTCAACATGATGTCTTCGAGGTTCATCCATGTTATTGCATATATCAGGACTTCAATCCTTTTTACAGTTGAATAATATTCCTTTGTAGTATATAACACATTGTTTTTATCCATTCATCAGTTGATGGACTCTTGGGTTGTGTTTTAGTTTGCCAAAGCCTGCCAATGCAAAGTCGGCAGTAGGTTGGCTTTTATAAAGGGGATTTGTTTGGATGTAAAAGCTTACAGTTCCAAGTCTGTAAAATACCCATATTAAGGCACCATCAGACATGCTTTCTCACCAAAGTCAGCTGCCACGTGTTGAAGCAAGATGGCCTCCAATCTCTGCTGAGATCTCTGCCTTTCTGCAGCTGTAAGCAAACCTGGCATAGAGCTTGTGTCTTTCCCAGTCTCCACTATCAGTCTTGGCTGTTCTGCTTTCCTCCTGGTTCAGCTGTAAAGCTATCAGACATATAGCAGTACTCATCTTCTCTTGAAATGCTCCATGGGCCCAAGCTCTTGGGGTTTTGTGCTTAAGCAACCCTCTAGTTCTCTCTCTTATGTGGCAGGATCAAACATGGTAGCTTCCTTTTCCTGTGTCTGTCTGTCTCTCTCCGTGTCTCCCTTTATATCAGACCCAGCAAGGGGGCGGATACTCAATCTGAGTCACACCTCACATACATAGTCCAATCAAAAGCCCTAAAGCAATTTTATTAAGTAACCTAATCAGAGAGCCCTCAACTGAATTTAATGCAGCCAAATGGTATCACACCCACTGGAAGAGATTAGTTTAAAAATATAATATTTCTCTTTTTGGGTTTCATAAAATAATCTCAGACTCCCACAGGTTGCTTCTATCTTTTGGAAATTGTGAATAATGCCACTAGGAACATTGGTGTGCAAATATCTGTTCAAGTCTCTGCTTTCAGTTCTTTGGGGTATATACCTAGCAGTGGGATTGCCCGGTTATACGGTAGTTCAAAACATAGCTTTCTGAGGAACTGCCAAACTATCTTTCACAGTGGTTGCAGCATTTTACATTGCCAACAACAATGAATGAGTGTTCCTATTTCTCCCTATTCTGTTCAACATTTATTTTTTAATAGCAGCATTCTAATGGGTATAGAATGGTATCAAGTCATTTTGATTTGCATCTCCCTGATGGCTAATGATGCTGAGCAGCTTTTCATGTACTTTCTGGCCATTTGTTTATTGTGGTGGTTTAGAACTGTATGTACCACAGAAAATCATGCTCTTAAAGCTCATCCATTCCTATGGGTATAAACCTATTGTAAGTAGGAACTTTTGATAAGGCTATATCAGTTAAGGTTTGGCCCAAAGTAAGTCTTAATCCTCTTACTGGAGTCCTTTATAAAAAATTAAATTCAAATGAGAAAGCCACAGAAAAAAGAAGCTGAAAGCAAGGAAACCCAAAAGAGAAGGAAGAGACCAGCAGATGCTGCCATGTGTTTTGCCATGTAACAGAGGAGTCCAGGATTTCTGGCAGCTGGTCTTTGGGAAGAAAGCATCGCCTTTGATTTCGACATTTTTCTCAGCCTCAAAACTGTAAGCTCCTAAGCTAATAAATTCCTATTGTTAAAGCCAAGGCATTTCATGGTATATTGCTTTCAGCAGCCCAGAAAATTAAAACATATATCTTCTTTAGAGAAATATCTGTTCAAGTCTTTTGCCCATTTTTTAATTGGGTCTTTTGTCTTTCTGTGTTAAGCTGAAGGATTTCATTATATATTTTCTCTTATGAATATAGATGCAAAAGTCCTCATCAAAATACTAGCAAACCTAATCCAATAGCATATTAAAAGAATTATATACCATGACCAAGTAGGATTTATCCCTGGTATGCAAGGTTGGTTCAACAAAAGAAAATCAATTAATATTAATTAACATTAACAGAATGAAGGAGAAAAAAAAAACATGATCATCTCAATTGATGCAAAAAAAGTCATATGAAAAAATACAGCATCCTTTCTTGATAAAAACACTTAGAACTCTAGGAATAGAAGGAATCTTCTTCAACATGATAAAGGGCATGTATCCCAGAGTAGCATCCTACTTAATGGTGAAAGATTGAAAGCTTTCCCTCAGAGATCAAGAAAAAGACCACTCTCACCACTGATACTCAACATTGTACTGGAAGTTCTTGCCTAAGCAATTAGGTAAGTCAAAGAAATAAAAGGCATCCAAATTGGAAAGGAAGAAGTAAAACTGTCCCTATTTACAGATGATATGATCTTATATATATAAAATCCTGAAAAATCCACACAACAAAGCTCCTAGAGCTAATAAATGAATTCAACAAAGTGGCAGGATACAAAACTAATACCCAAACACCAGTAGTGTTTCTATACACAAGCAATGAGGAATCAGAAGAAAAAATCAATAATAAATTTCCATTCACAATAGCAACTAAAGTAATTAAATATCTAGGAATAAATCTAACCAAGGATGTATGAACTTGTACACAGAACACTACTAAACTTTGCTAAAAGAAATTAAGGAAGACTTAATTAAATGGAAGGGAAGGATATTCCATATTCATGAACTGGAAGACTAAATATCATTAAGATGTCACTACTACCCAAAGCAATTTATAGATTCATTTACCTTTAATGTAATTACTAACAAAGTAGGATTTATATTTGCCACTGTGGTATTTTTCTGTCATATGTCCGTTTTGTTCCTCTGTTCCTCCATTACTGCCTTCTTTTGTGTTAAATAGGTATTTTCTAGTGTTCCATTTAAATTACCTTGTCATGACTTTTACTATATCTATTTTTTAGTTATTTTCTTACTGATTGCCCTGGGGATTACAATTACCATCACAATTTAAAGCAACCTACTTTGGATTAATAACTTAATTTCAATAGAATTCAAAAACTTTACTTCTATGTAGTTCCATTCCCTCTCTGCATCTTTGTGCTATCATTATTATATAACAAATTGCATCTCTATACATTGTAAGCCTATCTGTGCAATTTCATAATTATTGCTTATGCAATTGCCTTATAAATCAGATAAAGAGGTTACAAAAAATACATTATACTGTCTTTTATAATTACCTATGTAATTACTTTTACTGGTGCTCTTTATTTCTTCATGTGGATTTAAGTTAGTCTAGTATCCTTTCATTTTAGCCTAAAAAACTTCTTATAGTATTTCTCATAGGGCAGGTCTACTAGTGATGAATTCTCTCAGTTTTTGTTTATCTGTGAATTCTTAATTTCTCCTTGTTTTTTGAAGGATAGTTTTGCTGGATATAGAATTGTGTGTGTGTGTGTGTGTGTTTCTGCATAGCTGCAAATTTTTTAATGGAAGGGAAATTTACATAACATAAAATTAACCATTTCAAAGAATACAATCAGTGGATTTTAGTACATACACAATGTTGTCCATCAACTTTATCTAGTTCCAGAGAATTTTCATCACCTGCAAAGGAGACCTCATACCCACAGAAAGAGCCACTGACAATTCTCCACTCCCCTCAACTCCTACCAACCATTAATCATCTTTCTGTCTATATGGATTTACCTATTCTGGATATTTCATATAAATGAAATCTTTAAAAATGTGACCTTTTGGATTTGGCGTCTTTCATTTATCATGTTTTTGAGATTTGTTCATGTTATAGCTTGCACCATTACATCATTTCTTTTTATGTCTGAACAGTATTCCAGTGTACGTATATAACACAATTTGGTTATCCACCCAATGATAGATATTTGTGCTGTCTTTCCCTTGGTTATTGTGAATAGTGCTGCCATGAACATGTGTGTATAATTACTTGAATATCTGTTTTCAGTTGTGGGACTATATAACAAAGAGTAGAACAGCTGGATCATTTGTTAATTCTGTATGTAATTTATTGAGGAATAGCCCAAATATTTTCCACAGTTGTTGCACCATTGTGCATTCTCATCAGCAAGGTACCAGGATTCCAAATTTTGCACAGCTTCACGAGAAGTTATTTTAGTTTTAAAAAAAAAAATTCTAACCATCCTAGTGGGTGGGAAGTGCTGCTTAACTTTTGTAAAAACAGTAAAGTAAGGATCAAACTTCATGGTTTGCATGTGCATATCCATTTTCATCCCCAACGTTCAGTGAAGACACTATTCTTTTCTGAGTTCAAGATCTTTGGATACAGAATTTTTAATTGACAATCTTTCAGCCCTTTGAACACATCATCCATCTGCCTTCTGGCCTCCATGAGAACTCAGCAGTTAATCTCATTGGGGATCCCTTGTACATCATTAGCAGCTTCTTTCTTGCTGCCTTCAAAGTTCTGGTTTTGTCTATGGCTTGTGACAGTTTGTCTCAATGTGGGTCTTAATAAGTGTATTCTACTTGGAACTTGCTGAGCTTCTTGGATGTGTAGGCTAATAGTTTTCAGCTAATATGGGAAGTTTTCATCTATTATCTCTTCAAATACTATTCTTCTATTTTCTCTTTCTCCTCTCTTCCTGGGTCTTCTCTTATGCATATATTGTATGTTTGATGGTTTTCAATATTTCTCTGAAGCTCTTTTCATTTTTATCCTTTTTTTCTTTCTGGTCCTCATACTATATAATCTAAATTGAACTATCTCCAAGTTCTCTGATTCCTCCTTCTGCCAGCTCTTCCAGTAATTGAGCTCCTCAAATGAATTTTTCATTCCAGTTATTGTACTTTCCAACTCAAGAATTTTCACTTGATTCTATTTTATAATTTCTATATCTTTACTGATATTCCTATTTGTTGGGACATTGTCCTCTTACTTTCCTTTAGTTCTTTAGACAGTGTCATTTAGTTCTTTGAATATATTCATAACAGCCATTTAAAGTCTTTGTCTAGTAATGCCAACACCTGGGAGTTTCTTCATTTCTCCTTGTTCCAGTACAGTCCCATTGATTTCCTTTCTAATGTGTATAGACCATACTTTCCTGGGGTTTGTTTGTTTGTTTGTTTGTTTGTTTGTTTGTTTGTTTGTTGCAAGACTTGTACTTTTTGTTGAAACTGTGATGTTTTACATAATAGAATGTGGCAATTCTTGAGATCTTATCCTCCCCTAAGATTTGTTGTTGTTGTTGTTTGTTTAATGGATTTCCTGACCTACTTCCATAGCTAATTATTTTTATGTGTGTGGCCACTGCAATCTTTGCTTGGTTATCTTAGTGAACAGAGATTTCTTTCAATGCCTAAAACCAATAAGTCTCCTAGCCTTAGCTGAGAAGTCCATGTTAGGTTATGCACTCAGTACTCCAACAGGTAATTTACAGCACTTAGAATTCACTTCCTGCCTGAGCAGAACCTTAGGTCACCAGAAGTGAGAGAAGAGAGCCTTCTTGGGCTATTCCTGGGCATGCACACAGCTCTGTCCATGTATGCAACCATGCAGATTCCCAGGAATATAAGAGGGCTTTCCAAAGTCCCCTATGAATATTTCATTCCCAAGCCTTTCCTTTTTTTTTTTTTTTTTTGGCCAGACTTTTGTGTGTCCACCTCAGTCAGCAGTCAATTGCTAAGTAGTTTCAACAGAACACCCAGGAAAAAGGCTGTTAACACTGAGCAAGCTCTAGTTGGACCAAATAAAGACAAGCCCTGAAAGTGGGGATTTCCAGGGAACTGACAGACAGGTCAAATAATGACAGTTGTGTGGGAGTCAAGCTTTTTAAGGAACTTCAATCTGTTCTTCTCCTTCCAGTAGCTGCTAGGTTGGCTTTCCTGCCTATCATGACTGTAAGGCTATTATTTCAAGGTTACCATGCAGCTAATGAGAGGAGGAGAGGAATAGGGCAAGTTAAAATGCCACAAAATTTGCTGTTCTTACCAAGATTCAGCTGTTTTTCTTGAATAAATGCTCCTGAAATTGTTGCAAGCCTTTGGTTAATCTTCAGAGTTCTAAAGAGTTGTTTTACAAGTTTTCCCAATGTTCTCGTTGCTTTTATGGAAGAGGAGATTCTTGGAAGTTCTTACTCCACCATCCTGGAGGTGCTATCTTAGATCATGTTATATTGAAAGAGCACTTGTCTCTTTCATGATCTTGAGTTACATCATCAAGTCCTCTCTTGTTCTCTTTAACTTAGTAGGTACCAAACCCTGCTGTGCCTTGTGATTCCTGGTATTTTGGGGTTTTTTTTTTGTTTGTTTGTTTGTTTTACTACAGCTTAGGGAAAGGTCAATTCAAACACATTCATTTTGACCCTTTTTATTTTTCATCAATGAAAAATTAAACATAAAGAGGAAGGGGGAAGAAAGCACTGATTTGAAAGGCTTTTCTCTGCTGTAGCTTTGGGATTTGTCTTTTTATGAAAATTTGCCCAAAAGACAGTTTTATTTACATCACTGATTTTCTCTCTTCAGCTCAAAAGTGTAATTGCATCCAAGTTTGTATCAACAATTATACATAATATAATTATAGATACAAAGATTGATTATACATAATGTACATAACATAAATAGTAAGCATATGTAGGGTTAAATTGAAACACATCTAAGGACCTGATGAAATTTAGGAGGAAAAATGATAGTAGAATAGAGACTCCAATGACATGAAAATTGGATACTTTACATTTTGCATCAGTGAAAATATAAACCACAGCATAAGCCTAATAGTTTGATGTTACTTACCTATATCTTATCACATCTATGTCAGCATTGCTTAATTTATTGCATACTTGCATAACTTTATTTTTATGAATTTGTATTCTACATAGCATCCTCTTAAACTTATAAAGCATAAAACATTGTGTTCCTGTATGTGTCAGCACCACCAAGAGCTAGAAAAGAGAAAGAGCTTGATCTGACTCTAGATTATTCACTAAGACTAATATGGCATAGGATATGAAAAAATAAAGGGAGCCTGAGTTCATTCCATATCACCTTTCAAGACAGAACAAAGAACCTGTTTTTGTTATTCAGATGAGGAAAGATTGTATGATCATTATTGGGGAATATGAATGAATCAAAAAGATGCTATCTTGGCATTTTGAATTTTTACCTGGATGAATAAATGAATATAGCTTTGAACAGGAAACAGCAGTTCTATAGTTAAACCTAACTACATATTAAAAATAAAGATATCTTTGATAAACAAGGTAAAACATTTCTAACAATTTCTTATTATAATCATTCATGCAGCTTTAAAATATCAATAGAAAACATCATAAACAACTCTCTTAAATTACTCTGCCTGCTAAATGTATGGCTTATTTGTCTTATTGGGTCTTCTTCTTACTTACAATTCTTTCTATTTACAACTGATTCTTCCTCTTGTTTTTCCAATTTTCAAATCATAAATTTATATGGAACATTATGATGTGCCCAATACTGAGCTAGTTACTCCATGAAACAAAATATAAGGTAGAGCTCCTATCAGCAAGAAAACTAAAATTTCAATGTAGAGAGAGGATGTTGGTGGTAGTTGGGGAAGGGGGTTATTTATATTCTATGTATTAACATTTAACACATGAAGATCTTAGGATGCTGGTCCAGGACATTTGACATGCAAAATAAATAAATAAATAAAAGCTGGTATTTTCCTCTCCCACTTCTAAGAATAACTCTCTGTCTAATTCTCAATTATATTCATTAGAGCATAACCTTCTCAAGGATATTTCAGGTAATAGTTCTTAAAATACACTGTGCCTGGCTTCTGAGCCTAACTCCTACCCAAACACTCTCAATAAACACTCAAAAAACCACTAAAGGAGAAGAACTCCTAGGCCCAAGGAGGACGTTTCTGTAAGCAGTGATCCATAGAAGAGTAATTTGTACAATGTTGCTTGGAAGAGTGGAAATTCATTTATCATACGGAATTATTTTCTTAACATCAATGAAAGCTGAGGAAGAAAATATTTACACATAGAGAGTTAAGATCTTTAGGACAAGCCATTATTTTTTAAAAGTGCACTCACATGTGAAATGCAAACATTCTATTTGCTTATTGACATTTTAGGTGAAACTATAACTATATAAGAGAGATAGGGGAAATTAAGAGGGAAAAGAAATGAAACGCACCCACAAGAAGAATTTACAGTTGAGAGGATAGGGGTATCAAAGTGGATTTCAAAGCAAAAAAAGTAAAGGACAATGCAAAACATTCGATTTCATCCCATTTGCAAACTCCTTTCTTTTTCCTTTTGCTCTGCTCAGAAGAAGGAAATGGAAGCCAATCTTTGGCATCTAAGCCTATGTCTGGTTTAAAGCCTCAATTATTTGGAGTTGCCCATTCACAAATTTAATATTCATACAAATCAAATCACATGGGCATTGTGAAAACACGGATTCTGATTCAGTGGGTCTGGGATGGGTCCACCAGGTGATGATGTGCTGCTCCACAAGCCCAGATGAACAGCGGGGTAGAAGAAACTTTCAGGAGGGGAAACCTTATCAGCCTAGTTAACGCAGAGAATTTCCCTACTCCCCAGTATCAAATGGGAAAAGTTCATACTAAAACACCATGAGTTTGATCTCCAATGATAAAAAAAAAAAAGATAAATCATGTGATATTACCCATTCATTTGTTTCACAAATAATTGTTAAGCACTTACTCTGTGTCAGGCACAGTTCTCTACCCTGGGGATAGACTCACAAAAAAAACAAAATCTCTATCCTCAGGATGCTTACCTGTTTGCAGGGGGAAACAGATTATAAGCAAATAAATATAAGCAAACACCATAATGCCAGAAGGTGAAAAATAAAAGCAAGGCAAAGGAATGGCAATGGAAAGGGGTGGGGCCAGGTAGTGTCATTTGTTAGAAAGGTCTCTGACTGTGTGCTGTTGATTCTAATCCAACCCTTTTTTTAAAGGGACCAAAGTCAATCAAAGCATCTCCTTCCCAAGTCTCTTCTATTAACTTTACAACAAGGGTGGAAAATCTCCCAACTCTCCAGCTGAGTAGTATAACAAACTAAATCTTGAGTAGTTAGTCACCCCAGGTAGAGTGTGCCAATTTTTATAAACTATGCAATCCTCATCCCTAACCCAGGTTAGAAAACCAAGAAGAAAGATCAAAGGAATCATTACATTCTTCAAGTTTCCCCAGCCGTTGTCCCAGCATGCTACTAACTCAGATATGACACTCACTTTTTATTTCTCCAGCTGGCTCAAAAGACTAAGTGGCTTTGTATAGATATAAATAGAGGCAGAAAAGCAAAGCCTACAATTTAACATCTCTTATGAGGCTTCAATTCTATTTCTTTGTCTAATCTGTTTACAATGTATTTTTTATTTATCGATTTATTTATATTTGTACAAGACATCCTCATGATACACTTTAGTTCATGCTTTCCTGATATGAGAATTTAATGTGGAAACATAACACAAAAGCTTTTGTTATTTTCTCCCTCAAAGACGCCCCAGGAAAAATACTAGATGCACTGTTTATATCTCTATTTGTCAGAGCTACTTGTAAACTGTAAAAGCGTCCTTATGCTTGCTTTCCTTGCTATCTCTTAACATGGATGAAAAACCCACCATGTGATGTATATCTTCAACCAAGGAACAAACAATCCCAGAGGGCAGAAAACCTTTGGTTTTATTTGCATCTGTCTAATTTGACTTTTGCAGAATAGTGCCCCCTCCCACCACAACATTTTAATAAGTGTTTACATGCTACCACTCCCCAAAGACTCAGCTGTTAAAATTCTGTCTTGGAACTAATTATACATTAAGACAATTCTACTCTCTGTGGATACACTCAGACAGAAACTTCAAACCCTGCCATTGAAATGAATTCAGAGCTCCTCCTTCTGGTTTCTAAAGGAGAATGCTGCTGCTTCCTAAACACAGATCAACTTACTAGAGGAAAAATAATCTGAATGCTACCTATGTAAACATTTCCTCAGATATGGGAAACATGTGCTTATTAAATTGAAATCACTGTTTAATATATAAATTTTAGTAGCTAAATGAACATTCATGAATGTAATATGTAATTTCAAATTAGATCCTGTTGATTCATTGTCTCAATGCATCAATATGGTTCAGAGACCCAACTAATATGCCTCATAGCCATTCATGGGTAATGCCATCATTCCTATTTGTGAAGAATTTACTATCCTAGTGTTAAAGGTAAACTGAGGAATTTTTAAAATTTTGTTAAAGTTTATTTGGGCAACAAACAATTCCTGAATAGAGTGGCACCCAACCAAGAGTGGTAAGGAACTCCACAGAGGGAAAGGGAAGCTTATATAGGGGAAATGTAGAAGAAAGCAAGGGAATGTGTTGATAGGTTGGCTTTGTTATCATTTTAAAGGGGTATCTTACCCTTTATAAAACCCAGCAGATTTCTGGTACTTTGCTTCAGCACCCCTTTGGCTAACTAATACAGAATTTGGTACCAGAGAGTGGGGTTGTGCTTTTGCAATTACCAAAATGCTGGAATGGTTTTATAAATGGGTAAAGGGTATTTTTTAGAGGAATTATGAGATGCTTGATAGAAAAGGCCTAGATTGCTTTGAAAAGACTGTTGGTTATAATATGGAGCCTAAAGTTATTTTTTAAAAGGGCTTAGAAAGAAATAATTGTGAGATGCTTGATAGAAAAGGCCTACAGTGCTTTGAAGAGACTGTTGATTAGGAATATGGATGCTAAAGATAAAGTTGCAGAGAACTTAAGAAGATTAACTCCTGATGTTTTATGGAAGACAGAATTTAAAAATGGCGAGCCTGGGCATTTAGCTGAAGAACTTTCCAATGTAAACTTGGAGAATGAGGCTTGGCTTCTCCTTGCAGTTTATAACAAAATGCTAGATGAGAGAGATAAGCTAAGGATTGAACTTTTGGACACAGAGAAAACAGAAACTGATTCCATAAATTCCAAGCCTCTGGAAATCATGCTCCCAAATGATAGTGCCCCATTTGAGGAATTGACTAAACATGGAACTTGTAAATCAGGATTGGAAATGCTGTTATACAGGAAAACCTTGTGGAACGTCTTACTGTCTGATGGCTTGGACCCCTGCTTCTTGAGTGCTAAACTAACAAGCTTTTTGAGAGAGCTGTATAAACAAAACCACTGTCATCCTGGACTGAAAGGGACATCAAAAGGAGATATGGAAGGGAAAATGGCTTTAAGAGGAAAACTATGGAAGTTGCAATCTGGAATTAAGACATCTCCTTGGGCCAAGAGAGCAGACCCACCCATGTGTAGAGAGAGGGTGACTTTGCACCCACAATTGAAGAGAGTGGATGTTCCTGACCACTGTTCTGGGAGAGTCTTGCTGCCCCAGGGTACAGAGAGGATGGAGCACATTCCCCTAGGATTAGGGAGGGTAAGGTCAACACCCCATAGGTCTGAGAGGGGTGGGCCTGTCCCCCATGGATTAGGGAAGGCCAGGTCACAACTCATTGTTATGAGAGGGTTGGACCTGTATGCCAAAGGTTAGGGATGATGTTGTCTTCACTTCACCATACTAGGGGCTTTAAGACTTTAACCCATAGATTGGCTAATATGTGGCCATCACCCCAATGCTCTTGGAGGGTGAAGGCTGGAGCTCAGTCACTACCCAGATGCTTGATGAGTATGGAACCAAGAAAATGGTCACTGGGCAAGCCTGTGGAAAGTGTGGGTCCCCACTAGGCCTCAGGGAGAAGAAACCATCACCTTGAGAATGACTCTCAGACTTTGAAATCTAATGAAGTATGTCCTGCACGTTTACAGAACTGTAGGGGACCCATGACACATGTTTCCCTACCAATTTCTCCTTATGGTAATGCAAATGTTTATCCTTTGTCTGTCCATTTGTATATTTGAAGCAGATAAATGGTTTTTTGAGTTTCAGAGGTCTACAGCCTGATGGGACTTAGCCCCAAGGCCAACTGTATTTCTATAAACTGATTGTGATGTAATTTTGTACTTAGCATTGCTACTGAAATAAGGTTTTTAGAATATTGTAATGTCTTTTTGGAATTCAGAGGGTAGAGTGTAGCAGTTTGGCATTGTTTATGAATTCCAAAAATAGATATTGGATTATGTTTGTAAACTGGTCTGTTCCTCTGGGTGTGTTGCCCTTTGATTATATTAAGTTCAGAGGTTTAACTATTACTTGATTAAACTAAAATTAGGGCTTTGATTTGGCTACATCAGCAAGATATTAAGTCCCTGTAGCCTTGGTGAGCAGGGACTCACAGAGAAAATGACACAGCAGAGGAGAGAGTTTTAGTTTTGTTGCTGGAGCCCCAGGAATAAATACGTAGGAGAAGAACACAGAGGAATAGAGAAAGCTCCATAGACACAGCAGAAGCCCTGGGAAGAGAATGAGCCTGATAGACTACAGCTGCAGCTAAGCCAAGAAAGAAATGAGCCCTAGGAGAGAGATGAGACTTATCCCAGCCTACAGCTGAGATAAGAAGAAGCCGGGACCACGGAGATTTAAGAGGAAGAGGAAGACTGAACCCTCACAGACGTCGCCCGCCATCTTGCTCAACACATGGCAATTGACTTTGAATTAGAAAGTACCTCTTATGGTACCTTGAGTTGGACTCTTTAGGGCCTGACTGTAAGCTTCTACCCCAAATAAATATCCTTAATAAAACCCAGCAGATTTCTGGCACGTTGCATCAGCACCCCTTTGGCTGACTAATATAATTAGTAAAGTCTGCTTGTCCGTTCTGATAAGCTATCTCTACTAGGCCTACATTGGTTTATCACCAGGTGTTGCTATCTGCAGTTCTGTAGGGTATGTTCCATTGTTCCATTTTCTTGAAAAGCCCCTTATTTGAGGTCAGTTATTTTTGTCTTCTGGAAATGCTTTCTCAGAAGGGGATCCCTCCCAGTAAGGCCCAAAGCAGGTGGCCATTTTGTTTTACTTAAAACTGGTCGGGAATGTTACACTACATGACAGCAAATATTTAGGGATTGTGTGTGAGGCTGGCCTCATGAGCTTGTGACCAGTTTAGTCACACGGGGACCCATGCTCAGAAGGGCCTCACACTCAAGGTTTAATGCTCTACAGTCTTGTCTTGTATTCTTAATTGTGTTATATTTGAATTTGTGTTTTCTAAGTGAAGTCCGATAGGAAATGGAGCACGTGCTGGGGGCTCACATGCAGTCCTGCGTCCTGCTACCTCTCTGGGACAGTTTTCTCAGCTGCCCCACTCCTTGTTCCCTGGGTTGGTGCCCAGGGCCCCAACTCAGCCCCCACTGCCACCCTCCACCCCCAGTGAGGGCCTGAGTGCAGCTACAGGGAAGTCAGGGTCAGGCCTGCACACGCCTGTCGTTGGGAGGACAGGCTGATTACATCACCTTTCTGAGCTGGCAGCCCACCGCACGCTCGGCAGTGACCAGGTGGGGGCGATCCTCTCACCCACCTCTGATCCAGGTGCCCAGCACATCACAGTGTGGAGCATGCGGTCCCTTTGGGGGTCACCTGTTCACTATTAGCTCTGGCAGTGGTCCCATGGAAAAGGCAACTTGCTTTCTCATGTTGGATTGGCGACCGGAGGGAGTGGGAGCCTGGCACCCAGTGGGCCACATGCATAGTCACAGGTTGGGTCCCCGGGCACCGTGGGGTCTGCACTCAAACAACATGTGGCCCCATGCCCAAAGGAGTGCGAAATTAAATAGCAACTAAAAAACACCGTGACAGATCAAGAGACACCATGCAGCCAAGGAAAACGTTTTACATTTCAGTACCTTTATCAAAGGGCCCCACAGTTTCATCTTGCAAGGAGTCCCACAATTATATAACCACCCCTGATTATATATCTTGGCCAAAAGTGTTTTTAAATGTTTCCAAAATTCCATATCTTTTCCTTGATGAATTATTTGTTTAACTGGATGTAGAGAGGCTGTTAAAGTTGAAGAGTGTTTGAAAAAAGAGTGACCCTCTACTAGCCAATACAGAGAACCTCACAAGATATAACTCTAGCTTCAGAAACCGCCTCTACAGTTTTTGGTAAATACTTCATGGCTGGAACCAGTTGCACACAAAGAAACCAGGGCTCACACACAAACAGCAGGTTTAATTCCTGCTGGACATGTTTGCAATTATGTATTCTCATCTGTGCATAACAGAAGGGTTAGCACTGGGGGGAGATAGGCTAATTGGTTGGGACTTAATAGATAGCATTTTCTTCCAAATAAGTGAGAACGTTTTTAAAAAGGAGTAGATTAAAATCTAGAACATGAGGTTATGTTTCTAGGGTGTGGTGGAGGGGAAATGTTGGATAAATTTTGAACAATTGCTTGGAAATGAAATAAAGGGAAGACTGCCAGGGGGTACAGAGAGCACAGGGATGTGTATCTTGGGGTATGAGGCAAACAACATTACAAAATGCTCACTGCATCTAAAGCATTGATAATGGAGAGGACAACAGAGCCACTGAAGGATTTAAGAGGTTGAAATAACACAGTCTCAGTGGCAGTCAAGATGGCTGGCATTGCGTCTCATACTGAGTTAAGGGAAAAGAGACTTATGAAGAGAGAACAAATGATACATGCTACAACTCTAATCTAATCTAACCAATAAAATAGAATTCTATAAACCACAATAGAAAATCAGTTTTGTTGCTCAGTATATATACTGAACTAGGTCAGAAATGACCAGGGACTGGAAAACTAACTTGGCAATATAGAAAAATGGAAAATCTTATCTGCATGGGGTGATGCCAGATTTAAGGTCTGTGTGGGAAGAGTGGAGTGAATAGTAATATAATGCTAAGAGCAGCTCCAAGGAGCACTGTTAGAGGAACAGGGATGCCAGTGAGACACTTAGGAGAGATGGTGCTAAGAGAAATGAAGATAATTAATGAGACAGAGTGCTGCAGGAAAAGCTTCCAGGGCCAGAACCTGGACTCTCCAGAGTAGAAGCTGTTAGTTGAGCAGAAGGAGAGACTTTAGGGCCAGAGCAAGACATGAAGCTGAACCCTGGTTCACGGAAGCCCCCTCCAATAAAACAACAGGCACTAGCTTGCCCTCACGCCATCAGGCATGGCTTCCCCCAGGGGCAACCCTCACATCACCCGCCATGCATGGCTTCCCCCGGGCCAGCCTCCTGGATGAAGAGTAGTGGCCAGGACCAGAGGCTCTACCCGCCCCGTGGTCGAGCTGCGCAGCATGGGGGGCAATTGGCATTGCAAGCCTTTCTTTGAACACACACACGATCACTCACACTTACAAATAAACAAAATGTACAAAAGCCTTTACAAGATCAAGAAAAAGTGCCGTAATCTTTTCTATCATGTAGACAAATCACAAAACTCCTTTCTTTACCTCTCCCAACTCCCCAGAGCTCTTTGAGCTCCCTTTAAAGAGATTTCTCATATTAAATTGGTATTTTAGCAAAAGGAAATGGAGAGGACCAAGAGAACACACTGGACATATTAGTCACATAAAGCTCTGCCAAGCTGCATAGTTAGATTGGAATGGGATATGAGCAGTGTGATGAAACAAGGTGCTAGTAATAGGTAATACTTATCATACCTATAAGAAGTGTGTCTACAGCTTTAACATTTACTGAGGAGTCTACCAAATTCAAGTACTTTGAAATTACTAGCATAATTGATTAGAGTTTGGGTTTCTTTTGAGGGTCCTGTTATGTTTTTAGGATACTGTATTATACCTTACTGCGTAAATCTTCAACTCTATTCCCGGTAGATATCTTGGTAGAGTTTCTTAAATATATGCCTAGACGTTACCTGGAGTGTGTGTTAATTGTTAGGTGAGAAGTTAGCATGAGTCTGGCTCCTCAAACTGATTAGCTTTGGGAGTGGTGAACACTAAGAAAAAGGTTCCTGCCTATTCGGTTAAATTCTTAAAGTTGAGAGTCTACTGTTAAGCATTTTAAAACCCTTCTCTTATGATAAATTTGGAAATCCTGAATAGCCTCTTACTTGAAATGGTCACCTTCTAAACTCACTCCTATAGCCAAATGGGGAAGATAACCATGAGTTCTATTCTAGTCATCCATGACCATGGATGGAACGGTCTGAGTGATGTTACATATTTTTCAAGGTGGAGAAGCGATACCGGCCTTAGCCAGGATTTTCTATCCCAAAGCAAGACTTAGAGCAGGAGTTCTGAAAGTTTTTAAATTACAAACCTCTTTGGTGGTCTAGTGAAACTTATGAATCCTGTCTTATAATAATTTTCTAAATGCATAAAATAAAATATATAGGATTATTAAAGAAAGCAATTATATTGAAATACAGTTATCAAAATATTTCTAAAGTATTATGTCATCATGCATCTACTTCTTTATTGTCAGATTAATAAGATCTAGCAAGGAGTCTATAACTACCATAAATTAAAGTAGTGATGAACAAGAAAGATATTTCAAGATATCTGCAACAATTGTAATGTGGCATGAACGTATCTGTGATTTCACTGATGTTAAAAGCACAAGTACTGATAATATTTCTGTGGTTTGTTGTCTACATTTGTAATGAAACAAAACGCTGAACTTCAGGTAGATGTAATGTTTCCACCCAAAGTTCCTGGAGCCCTGTTTTCTAACTATGAATACCCAAGGGGTCCATGAACCACAGTATTTATCCCTCAGTTAGAGGGATTTAAGTTTAAAGAAAAAAATACAGCATTGGCTTACTCACTCTACTACATGTCACTTAAGGTATATTTCCCAGTACTTAATTAATGATATAGAATTATTTTTCATATTCAAACCTTTGAACTTCCCATTCATAGTTCGTTTCTGTGGTGATTTGGGAATTCTGTTATAATACAGCTTTAAAGTGAAATCTGTATGGGACAGGTTCATCTTGGATTACTTCTAAGGATACTTAGGTCCCCAAACAGCTTTCTTTCAAGTGGCCCAAACTCCAAGGTGGACCTGGAGCAGGAACCCTGTGGAAATATTACAAGGACGCTTCTATGGTGCTGTTCCATGAAATCAAACCTGATTCTAATTGCATAGTGTGTAGTGTTTAGACTTTCCCAAATTAGTAGCCAATTCCCTGGCAAAACTTTGTAAACACCAAATAGTCAAATTGCCAACTATAAAGCAGGAAATTTAAATGCATACCAAATGCAGTTCCCTTCTCATAAGCACCAATATGTTGTTTTGAAAGATCACTTTTCAAATAAAACTACTGTGGTTCACAATTTTCCATGCATACAAACTACTTGAAGATTGCTAATTGTTCACCTTACTCATTTATTTTCAAGTAGCTTACTATAAATCTTAATAGTGACAATTTACTTCCTCACTTTAGGCCAAGTTACATTATTAATCAAGCTGGCATATTATAAGTTGAGAAACAAAATATTTCAGTGAGCAGTTATTTTATGGAAAAGAAAATTTCTGTGTATTGTTCCAAGTATGATCACTTATGTAATAGTACCATCTAGTGGATTCTTATTCATTACACAGGAGAGTAACAAATTCCATGCTCTGAGTAAGAGAATGTTTTAAGTTTTTAAAAAAATGAGATTTTCAAATGCATAGTTAGTAGACATCTTCAACAAAAGTATCTGAGCAGATGTCCCCCAGATGACTACCTGAAAAGAACAAGAGAGCACATCACTCGCTGTCCTATGAAGTTCTATTTTATAAGAACTGTGATGGCTCATCTGAGGGATATAAAGCTCAAATGTCACTTATTAGGTCTTATTAAGTTCCTGTTGTCCAAACTACAGCATGTGGTATTAGGAAAGAAGAATTTCCTACCACTGATTATTACAGGACACCAGAATAAAATTTCAAATAAGGCTACAGATTTACTCAGGGGACAATCAGTTATTGAACAACTAGTATGAGAGGCATGCATTGTCCTAGGAACAGGGGAGACAAATAAGAGTAAGATAAATATTCTGACCTCAAGGAATTCAAACTATAATTGGAAATCCAAATAAACAGAAATTATAAACAAGTGCAACCAAAGAGGTACATAAAAAGTATAGTGATAGCACAAAGGATAATAACACAGATCAACTCTCTGGGAGAGAGTCAAGTAAAGTCATATGATAATTACCTTAGATATTGTAGCAGTTTGGCATTGTCTATGAATTCCAAAAATAGATATTGGATTGTGTTTGTAAACTGGTCTGTTCCTCCCGGTGTATTAGATTGTAATGGATTCAGAGTCTTCACTTTTACTTGATTAAATTATGATTAAGGCTTTGATTGGTCCATCATTAGGAAGCTGAGTACCCACCCCCTTGGTGGGCAGGGACTCACAGAGAAAATGACATGGCAGAGGAGTTAGTTGGAGTTTTGGATGCTGGAAACCGGGAAGTAAACACACAGAGAAGCAGATACATGAGGAAAGAGAGAAGGCTCCAATTGACACGGCAGAGGCCCCGGGAAGAGAGACGAGCCATTTGCTTGATAGTTTACAGCTAGCCTTGTGGAGCGAGCACAGCAGCTGAGCCCAGAAAGAAATGAGCTCCAGGAGAGAGAGACGAGAGTTATCCAGCCTAGGGCTGAGATTGGAAGAAGCTGGGAGCATGGAGCCTTAAGAGGAAGAGTAAGGCTCAACCCTTGCAGACATCGGCAGACATCTTGCTCCAACAAATGGCAACAGACTTTGGTGAGGGAAGTAATTTACACTTTATGGCCTGGTAACTGTAAGCTTCTAAACCAAATAAATACCCTTTATAAATGGCAACAGATTTCTGGTACTTTGCATCAGTACCCCTTTGGCTGACTAATACAGATATTAAAAAGGCAATTAATAAAATTAAACATCTATTTTTGTTTAAGATTTATTTATTGGGAAGCAGACATGGTTCAAGTGGTTGGGCTCCCATTTACCATATGGGAGGCCCTGGGTTCGATTCCTGGGGGCTCCTGGTGAAGGCAAGCTGCCCGTGAGGACCTGCACGGCACGGTGAGCTAACAGCCTACGCAGCACAGTAAGCTGGCGCAGCAAGATGACGCAACACAGGGAGACAAGCAGACACAGAAAAATGCACAGCAAATGGACACAGTAAGCACAAGCAGCAAGGGGGAGATAGATAAATAAATAAAATCTAAAAAAAAAAAAAAAAGAAGAACATTGGATGAGTACAAAGAAGAATTTGAAAGCATATATATATAAAAAAAAAAAAAAAGATTGATAGATTTATTTGTCCTCCCCCCTCATTGTTTGTGCTCACTGCTTTCTGTGTTTGCTCGTCTTCTTTTAGGAGATACTGGGAACCAAACCTGGGACCTCCCATGTGGGAGGGAGGTGCCCAATTGCTTGAGCCACATCTACTCCCTGCTTGTTGTGTCTCTCATTGTATCTCCTCATTGCGTCATCTCCTTCTGTCAGCTCAGTACATCAGACCGTCACGTCAGCTCACTGTCTTGCTTGCTGTCTTGCTCGTCTTCTTTAGGAGGCACCAGGAACCGAACCCAGGACCTCCCATGTGGGAGGTGGGAGCCCAACTACCTGAGGCACATTCACTCCCCATAACATCTATTTTTAATAAAAAATAGAAATGGCTGTTACCGGAATAATATGTTTTTATTCTAGTTTCAAACCCAAAGTCAAGTTGATAGGACTAGAGGCAGTCCTAATAAGGCCATGAATGAGACAAGATTCCCATTATCACCATTATTTCTGTAAGGTGGCTAGGAACAAAACTAATATACAGATATCAGTGGGCTTCACATGGACAAATAACAGCCAACTAGGAGATACAATGAAAGGAAAGACCTCACCTAAAATTATATAGAAAAGATTACATATTTAGGTACAAATTTAAGAAATGTGTAAAATCCATAGGAAGAAAACTATAAAATGTGCATAGGGATTACAAAGACTTGCACAAATGGAAAAATATATCATGTGCTTGGTAAGGAAGACATAGCATCACAAAGATGTCAAATCTTTACAAATTAATCTAAATTTAACATACTCCCAATTTTAAAATACCAAAAGGATTTTTAAGTAAACAAGTAGATTCTAAATCACATTCAAAATTAAGTAAGTATAAAAAAGAAGAGTAATGGGGTAAGCTTGTTCTACCAAGCTGGAATACTACGCAGCTACAAAAAAGATACATGAAACTCTTCATGTACCCATATGGAATCCTTTCCAAGATATATTATTAAGGGAAAAAAGCAGGGGGGGAAATAATGTCATAGTATGCTACCAGGGGAATATTCCTTTTAAAAGATATCCAAAAGACTGTCAGCTTTTAGGAAGAGAACTGGATATCTGGAAAATATGAAACATGACCATAAATAATGAGAGTTTCTTTTCCTTTAGTGGAATGTTACCTGTACTCATAGTTTTAAAGGCCTATCCAAAAATGTTTTGTGTAAAGGCAAAATAATTTTGCTTCATCTCTATTTTAACAACAAAATCTGAATCATTAAGATGGATCATCTATTTTGTTCAAAAGTCTCAAATCAAAGTACCCATGACTCTTTTCAAAAATCAAATCCTCCTTTTTAAAGACAAGCATTCAGCATTTCTGCAGATTTTTTAAAATGCAAATGGTAAGTAGGAGGCAATTTATAAAAATTTGTTAAATGAACCAAGCATTCAAGGAATACAATTTTGCTTTTTCTCTATGATTATATTATCCTATTTTGCATAGTTTGTTTTATTACTTTTTCTTGTTTCTTGACTATTTAATTTATTCATTTTAATGCTATGAATTTTCTTCTCTGTGCTGCTTTAGACATATTCCCTAAATTTGATGTTAGTTTTCTCATAGTTTTTCTAAGTAGACTATAAAAGCAACTTGAATCTCTTTGTCTGACGTTCAGAGAATTACTATATGTCATAAAATAGATAAAATGTAACCTTTCCTCTGAATTAATTATAACGTGATGAATTTGCAGCTCTGATCCTGCTCCCAAGCCTTATTTTAGTTCAAAAGGTTTCTGATCACCACTGACTTGTCATCATTTGCATCTTCTCATAAAATCAGTTTTCATATATATTGGAGCCGGATCTCCGGGGTAGTACAACATGGCTGATTTTCTGCAACATGAATTATTAAATCATAGAACAAAGCAGCCACATCCTGAGTAATGGCCCTGTCCTCAGGCAATCTTCCTCACCACTGTGGTAACCAGTGTCTTGGACCTGACAGCAGCATGATAAACATCATCTATTATTTATAAATCATTCACACAATGGACTATAGGCAGTTCTCTTTCAGAGGCCCTCTCTTTTCTGTATCCGCTTCATTTAGCTTCTTGATGGGGTGCAAAGAAGAAGCTTCCCTGACCACATCAGGAAAGCATGTGGGGATGCTCTGTGTGAACACTTACCCCAAAAGCTTCCTATTCTTTTGTGACCAGAGGATGACTTTCCACAGAGATGACACTTGAAAAAAACAGCCTCCAAATTCCTCTTCATGATTTTCAACATGATTCTACAGGCAAGAAAAAATTAGATTTTATTCCTAATATTCCATTGGCATGATGGGCTGAGCTCCTGAATGAATCTCTTTTTTTAAACAGCATGTCAGAGTCCAAATAATACCCTGGCATATAAGCTGAATTAAGGAGGAAACACTGGCAGACAGGGAGATGACAGAGAGATAGATGATAAATAGTTAAGTAGAAAGATAAGAGAGAGAGAGAGAGATGACAGCTAATAGATAGACAATAGATCCATACATCAATAGATGTTGATAGATGGATGATAGGTTAGATAGACAAATTAGATAGAGATAGTAGAAAGAGAGAGAGAAATAGATTCTTAGATAGATAGATGATATAGATGATAGATAGATAGATAGATAGATAGATAGATAGATAGATAGATAGATAGATAGATAGATGATAGATATTGTTTAGCAATAGAACAGTTTTGCAATCAGATCAGCTTGTGACTCTCAACTATTACTCATTGGAGTTCCAAAACCTTTTCTGCTCCTATTTTTTTATTTTTTAAAAAAATTTATTTTATTTTATTTATTTCTCCCCCACCCCTCATTGTTTGCCCTTGCTGTCTGCTCTCTGTTCATCTTCTTTTTAGAAGGCACCAGGAACCAAACCTGGGACCTCCCATGTGGGAGGGAGGCACCCAATCACTTGAGCCACCTCTGCTCTCTTTCTTCCCCTATTCATGTAGTAGCTTATTATCTCTAAGAAGCAGCTAAACATATGGTTATTAATTTCCAACTATTGACACTTCTAATTTGTAAAAGGGCATTCCTGGTAACTCAGCTGGGCTCAGATACAGTTAGTATAGACCAGTGTTTTTCTAAACGTATTTCAAAATAAGACAAACTATTTCAAAATAATCGATTTAGTATATTGAGACCAGAATTTTTAAAATGCTACCACACAGAATAGAATAAAACAGGACAGATGGGATGGGAAGGAATAGGCTACAGTAGGATAGGAATGGATAGGACAGGACAGGACAAGACAGGGCAGGACAGGACTGGACAGAAGAGGACAGCACAGCACAGTACAGCACAGCACAGGACAGGACAGTTTAGGGTAGGCTAGCATTGCATCACATCATGTCATATCACATGCCATAGAGCAAAAAAATAGCGTGTTTTACATAGAGTAAGCAAGGATAAGACTATTTCATGAAAGTTTTGTTCAGAAGTGTGTGTGCTGGATTGAGATGTAAAATGTAGCTCTTACCATGTGCTACAATCAGAAGTTTGAAAGCTACTGATGTAGCTAAACCCTCTGCACCTACAACCACCTCCAACATCTCTTTGCAGTCATTGATGTGCATGTGCGATTTTGTTCTTTACAGGAGGAAGAAAGAGAACCCTTGACTGGAATGCAGTGGTGTGAGGAGAGAGAAGAGAGAAGTGCCAGAAGCTGACACACGGCTTTCATGAGCCTTTTTAAAGGTTGCGAGTTTTTATGCAACCCAGGGGAAAGACTATAGCACAGAGCTGGGGACAAGGCGGCCTGCCACTATACTGCTGTCTTAAGTTTTGCACCTTCAGCACCGACCCTGTTGCTGGGGTAGAGAGGGGTTGTGTGTTATAAAGAGGATAGTAATCTATTTCCCTTCCTCTCCTGGCAGGCTAGTGAGGCCTGCTCGTGGAAGCTACATTCTATAGAAAGTCATAAGATTAGCACATATAAAAACAGTCACCCCTTTTCAGATCTTTTAATTATTTGCAAGTCTCACCAACTAGGCCCAGTATTACCAGCAACCATTCAGCAGATAGTCAAGGATTAAAAATGATGTCTGTAGTGGCTTGAAGCTATGCAACCCAGAAAAAATGTTCTTAAACTTATTCCGTTCCTGTGGGTGTAAAGCCTTGTAAATAGGACTTTTGTTGAGGTCACGTCAGTTACGGTGTGGCCCGGCCGAAACGGATGGGTCTTAATCCTATGACTGGCACCCTTGATAAGCAGAATGAATTTGGGAAAGAGAGAGCATGCACCACAGGATGAAAAAGGAAGTCAGCAGATCCCAGGGAAGCCAAGAGATGCTGCGTGTGCCAGGTCTTGCCAACGTGCCTTGGCCTGTGACAGAAAAGCAAGGACCAAGGATCAGCAGCAGCCGGCCCCAGAACACCACAGTCTTCTGGAAGAAAGCCTGGCTCAGTAACACCTCGATCTGAAAACCACGAGAAAGCAAATTCCTGTTGTCTCAGTCAACCCATTGCATGTATTTGTTTTAGCAGCCAGGAAACTAAAACAACACCTAAGGGGGGAAAAAATCATAAGAATATTTTCTTCAGCTTTTTGGTTTGCTGATAATTTCTCAATAGCTGCAGCTAGTATTTAAATGTAGGGTTTGCTGTGAGATAGTAAAGCCTCACGAGAAACAAACAAAATTAAATTAAAATTTACATCATTCAGAAAACAGAATTTGTTCATGAAATAGCTAAAAAAAAAAAACAATTAAAGCCCATTTCTATGCAATTACTTTTTCCCCAGAACTATGAGTACATTCTGATCTTACTAGGAGAAATCTGAACTCAACTGAATATGATGTTACCTCTAGTTCTGTTTGGATGCTGTTAATAGGATCATTTATTTGGTATGTACTTTTTTTTTTTTTTAAACAAATGTACTTAGCACCATACCTTCATTATCTCTCAGCCTCCTAATAATCCTGTAAGGAAATTAATGTTCCCTCTTCTCATCTGAGAAAGCTGAAGCTCAGGGAGGCTATCTGACATGCCCAAGGTGGCAGAGTTAGGAAACAGTGGTGCTGGCACACATGGAGGCCTGTTCAATTCCAAAGCCTCAGCTCTGTCAGCCTTACCACACCATCCACTCTGGTAGAAGCAGTGACCCTACAAATCTCATTCCAGGTGTCTCCATGACAGATAGCATTCATATGAGGGACACACTCCCGTGCAGCCCTCAAGGTTTTGAAGAAACACAAAAGTGTTTTAAAAGTTTTTTTTAAAAAAGTGTTTAGAAAGTAAAACAAATTGCCACCGACAACACACAAGTCTATGATAATTTATATTTTGCCACACTTATTCATGGTAGAACAGTAATAGTCACTTACTTCGGGCTGTAACTTAAATTTGACTTGATACAGGGTATGATTAATTTCAGGCTAAAAACCCATGCCTCTTTCTCCCACTGAAATATGCCTCCCAGAATGCAGGAGAACAAAAGTGACTATGGTATAGGTACGACATTGAATCCACCCTAATTCATCATTAGTTTTAAAGCAAATCATTTGCAAGCTTTAGTAACTTATTAATAGAGATTAATTCCTTGTGAGACCCATCGCAGCTAATTGTGATGTAGTTCTCTGTCAACACTGCAGTTAGGAACTATCTTGTGCCATACAGCAGGTACTCAGATTTTTTATTTTATTCAACTAAAGTTATGGTTTTACTTAAATTTACATGAGTATTCAAGTTAATTCTCATGTGAGGGTATGAGAAAGGGAGAGACAGGGGAAGGGAATAAATAAGTGACTTTGTCAACCAGTCAATGGCTCTGCATCTCCAGGGACTGGGAACTTGCTAATTCCTGAAGCAACTTATTATATTAGAAACTTCCAAGTTTGAGCCAAAAGCTTTTTCCCTGAAGAAGCTTCCACCCATCCGATGGTGCTTGTCCCACCTTTTGGAGCCACACAGAACTGTTTCACTCCTACTTAAAAGTGACAATGCTTAAAATATTTGTATATAGTTATCACATTTTTTCCCTCCAGGTTAAACATTGATAGTTCTTTCAACTCTTTCTCCCACAATGTGATTTTTTAATCTTCTCATCTTAATTACTCTCCTATATTGTTCTTGTTCTTGTTCCCTTTCCTTGATTCTTCCTCCACATTTCTGAGTTCTCACTGAGCATGTTGGCTTCTGTACCCCTGAATAGTCAATGAGACAATGAGAGTGGCCTTGTCATTCTACTGAGCAAACCAGTTCATGACACTCTGTCTAGTATCTTTTGCTCTTTGGCCATTGATATTGCCACTCTCACCCTAAAGTGGTGATTTTCAATCTGTGTTCCTGGCAACCCTAAGATTGATCAGAGGTGCCTCAGGGCAGTTCAGGAGATGCCAATAGCTAGTAGTAGAAACTTCCCACATCCCTCCTTTAGCTAGAGCAACTACATTTTTATCCAATTCTGCACTGAGCTTCTGCAAGGAATTTCACGTGAAAAAAAAATGTTCTCCAAAAAATTTATTTGAAAGATTGAATAACATTGCCTAGAACAGAGATGGAATTGTATAAAGATGTCCAGAAGATAGCTAGGAATCCAGGAAGCCAAAGACGTCAATGTAAATCTAGGCAGGCAAGAATGCCTTGTCCTAGGAACTCAGCTACTTCTAAGCAGTCTATCAACTTGAGCTCAATTTACCAATTTGTATTCAAAGGGTGTTGCCTCTGCTCTTGGCAGCACAGGCAAGCTCACCCTCCCTACTAATGTGAGCACCTCCCTGGCATGCTCCCTGGCAGTGTAGCCAACTCACTCCATTTAGCAGTCATTGGAGGCACAAAAGGAACATCCATGGGATCAGATCTAGAACTGGGGATGAAACATTTCCATTCCTGAAGGATGAGGTGAAGGTCAATGGTCAGTTCACCTAGATAAGGATGGGGTCATTATTTGGAGCCATAAATAAGAACTATGTATGTGCAAGAGTTTGGGAAATTAGTTCTCAATTCTAACCACACATTAGAATCTGCAAGGGAGATTTAAATAATACCAGTGCCCAGGCACCACCATGAGAAATTCTGATTTAATTTGTCTTGAGTAGGACCCCAGCATTAGAAGTTTTTAAATCTCCCCAGGTGATTTTAACATGCAGCCAGAGTTGAGACCCTCTCATTTAAAATAAGGATAATTGAGCATGATTTAAATAGGAAACCATTTGTTCAGGTGTGGAAAATCAGTAGCACTAATGGTTGGAGTGACTGAGTGATTTAATGAGACTACAGAAAGGCTATATTGTGACGAAGGTCAGGCAAGGAGAGCAGGTACAAGGAAGAAATCATTTCAGTGAGCATTTCTCTCAGGTTTCATAGTGATACATTTGCATATTGGGAGAGTAAGTTCATGGTACCTTCAGCATGCCCCTTGGGAAGATTTTCAGGCCATCACTGTTATGAATTAAATCATGTCTCACACAAAGACATGTTCAAGTCCTAACCCCCATCCTGTGCATGTGAACTCATTTGAAAATAGGCTCTTCAAAGACCCTATTAGTTAAGATGAAGCAAACCTGAATCAAGGTGGCTCCTTAATCCAATATACTAAAGTCCTTATAAGTGGGGAAATTTTGGACACAGTTCCAGGAGGACATAGATGAGGAGAGATAGCTATGTGATGAAGGTAGAGATTGAGTTATGGATTGCCAACAAGTCATCATCACTATACTACAGACTTCAGAGAAAGCATGATCCTACTGACATCTTGATTTCGGACTTCTAGCCTCCAAAACTGTGAGACAATATTTCCTGTTTATTAAGCCAACCAGCCTGTGTTGTTTGTTATAGCAGCCCCTCAAAATGTATGATGCAACGGCAACTATAAGAAAGCTGGAGTAGCTATACTAATATCAGACAAAGTGGGCTCTTAAAATGCTACTAAACATTAAGAGGGACATTTTATAATGCTGAAAGAATTGATTCATCAGGAAGATATAACAATTATAAATATACATGAACCTAACCACAGTGCCTTGAAATGCATGAAGCAAAAACTGACAAACTGAAAGGAAGAAATGGACAATTGAACAATAAGAGTTGAAGACTTCAATACTCCACTTTCAATATTGAATAGAACTTGGTACAAGATGAACAATAAAATACAAGACTTGAACAATGCTATGCACAAATTAGACCTACCAGACATTTATATAACACCCACACAACAGCAAAATACATATTCTTCTCAAGTACACATAGAACATTTTCCAGGATAGCCCATATTCATGGCCATAAAACAATTTCAGTAAATTCAATAGAATTGAAATGATACAATGTGTATTCTGTGACAATGATGGCAGGAAAGTAGAAATCAATAACAAAAGGAAATTTGGTAAATGCATAAATATGTGGAAATTAAACATCACATTCCTAAATAATCAATAGGTTAAAGAAGAAACCATAAGGGAAATTCAGAAACACACTGAAATGAAAGAAAAAGAAGACACAAAATATCAAAATGTATGGGACACAGTGAAAGCAATGCTTAGAAGGAAATTTATAGTTGTAGACATCTATCTTAAGAAAAAAGAAAGCTCTCAGGTTAATAGCTTACTCTTCCACCTAAAGACACAGGCAAAATAAGAGCATATTAACTTGAAGTAAGCAGCAGGGAGGAAATAATAAAGAGTAGAGTAGAAATCAATGAAGTAGACAATATAAAAATAGAGAAAATCAAAGAAACAAAAAGCTGTTTCTTTGAAAATATCAACAAAATTAACAAACCTTTAGGTAGACTGACCAGAAAAGAGAGAAAGAGTTTGAGAAAGAAAGAGAGAAGACTCAAATTAGTAAAATCAGGACTGAATAGAGCATAGTACTACCACCTTACAGAAATGAAAAGGATCATAAGGGAACACTATATAAACAACTTTATGCCAATAAGTTAAATAACTTAGAAGAAATGGACAAATTCCTAAAAATAAACAAACAAAAAGCACACAAACAACAACACTGACTCAAGAACAAATAGAAAATGTGAATAAACCTCTAACAAGAGATTGAATTAGTAATATAAATACTCCCACAGAGAAAAAGCCCAGGCCTAGATGGCTTCACTGATGCCTCCTACCAACCATTTCAAAATGATTTTTCAAGAAATAGAAGAGGAGGGAATATTTCCCAATTCATTCTATGATGCCAGTGAGATACTAAAACCACACAAAAACAATGCAAGAAAAGAAATCTACAGATCAATATCTCTTATGAATATAGATGCAGATATCCTCAACAAAATATTAGTTTGGAGTGAAGAATTAACCTTACCCAAAAAGAGTTCTGGTCTTTGATCTTGTCTACTGAGAGGTGATATCTAGGATCCTGAATGTCATGCCTAATAGGAGTATTACCCTGATACTAAAACCACACAAAAACAACGCCCGGGGGCTTTGGTTACTGGGCAGTCAAACAATGTGATTTATGCTAGGAACTTAAGGAACTGAAAACTAGAAGTAATAGCCCAACCTCTAGGAGGAGTTAGAATGTGGCATGAATGTGATCGAGCCCCAATAAAAAGTCTGAACACCAACACCAAAGCTCAGGTAAGTTTCCCTGGTTGGCAAAGCTCCATTGTCACACAAAGATTCTGAGAGAGTAATGTATTCATGACTCCTTGGGGAAATGACAGTGGAAACTCCACATTTTGTACCCCTCCTATACTCTGCCTGTGTGCTCCTTCACTTGCTTGATTTTTATTTTATATCATCTCCCTATAATAATAAGCCATATATTATATATATATATGTTATAGTATATATTAATATATAATAAGCCATAACCATGAATATTAAAGCCTGTGTTCCCTCTAAACTAGTAGTTACCCCTAACTCCCCACAACTAGCAAGCCAAATCTAGCAACATATAAAGATGATATACACCATCAGCTGTGAGATTTATCTCAGGAATGCAAAGTGAGTTTAACATCTAAAAATAAATTAATGTAAAACACCATATCAGTAGAATAAAGAAAAAATACCAGAAAATCATCTCAATAGATACAGAACAAATCATTTGACAAAATCCAATACCCCTTCATGATAAAAACAATGAACAAACTAGAAACAGAAGAGAATATCTTCAAACTGATAAAAAGCATCTTCAAAACCCCACAGCTATTGTCATACTTAGCGGTGGAAGACTGAAAGCTCTCTGCCTAAGTCTGCTCTTGCTATTTATATTCAACATTGTTCTCAAGGTTCTAGTCAGTGTAATTGTACAACAAAAAGAAATACAAGGCATCCGGATTTGAAAGTGTAATGGATTGAATCGTGTCCCCCACAAAGACATGTCCAGTCATAAATCCTGGTCCTGCAGATGGGAACTTGTTTGTAAACAGGCTCTTTGAAGAGGTTATGAGTTAAGGTGAGTCCAAGCTGAAACTGGGTGGGCCTTAATCCCATAGGACAGGAGGAGTCCTTGGAAGCAGAGGAAATGTGAACACCATAGGAAACAGATGGGAAGAGAGAAGGGCTATTTGGTGGAGGCAGAGGTTGAGTTATGAATTGCTAGCAAGTTATCACCAGAACACTACAGATTTCAGAGAAAACAGGATCCTTATGAAAGCTTGATTTTGGACTTCTATTCTCCTAACCTGGGAAACAATAAATTTCTATTGTTTTAAGCCATACAGTTTGTGGTACTCTGTTATAGCAGCCCTGGCAAACTAAGACAGAAAGGAAGAAGTAAAACTATATTTTTAGGTGGCATGATCTTGCATATAGAAAATCCTAATGAAGAATCTACTAAAAAATGATTCAAAATTATAAATGAATTCAGTAAAATTGGAGGATACAAGTTCAATAAACAAATACTTGCATTTCTATGCAGCAGCAATAAATAAACTGAAATTGAAATTTTTAAAAATTCTATTCATAGTAGCATCAAAAAGAATAATATATTTAGGAATAATTTTAACCAAAGATGTGCAAGATTTGGACACTGAAAATTAATTAAGACATGGTCAGATGAGGCCAAGATGGCATAAGTGTAGGAGGGCACACACTGCAATCTCCCAGACCAAGGCGGATTGTGGACGGGGTCCTGCCCGGGGGTCTGTGCTGTGCGCACGTGGAATGAGAAGCTTGGGACATCTATCTGCGCGGAACAACGGCGTGGACAGAACAGTAGAGATTCATGAGTTTTAAGCCTGCTGGTGGTGGTTGGCACGGACGGCTGAGCCCCGCGGTTAGGGAGAAAAAAAATAAAATGGCCAGTTGGAACCGCGAGTAGGGCAAGAAAGTTTTATTTTCTGGGGATCTGGCTGCCTGGAGCCCCTTGGACATTGGGTGAACAGAACAGCCGGAGCAAATCGGCACCCGGTGGAGGGGAGGGGTGATTCTGTTTGGGGAAGGAGTTGATTTGCCTAGCTGCCCAGGGATAAGCCCCGGGCCGCAGCGGAGCCAGGAAGAGGGGACACTCTCCAAAAGAGGGAGGGTTCGGTTGAAGGACAGGGAACGGAATTTTTTTTTTTTTTGCCATCAATCTGGCTGCCTGGACCGCCCCATAGCTTTGGGGAGCAGATAAGCCAACCTGAAGCAGCACCAGGCTGAGAGGAGAGGCGAATATGCTGAGTCAACCTGATTTACACAGCAACCAGGTGACGCTGGAGCTCGGCTCCAGAAGGGGTGGAGTCGGCCGTCTTTAGTAATCTGCACTGACTAACATCAGAGCTACAGCTACCCTGGGGAGTCCAGGAAGTAGGATGTGCTTGATTAATTTCCACGAGCCCAGCTAGGATCCCATCCATAAGGGGGTTGGTCTAGAGGAGGAATTGGGTCCTGTATTTCGTCAAAAAAAAAAAAAGTGAAAAGATCACTTCAATAAATGAAAAATAAATTCTTTTTAATTTAGTTTAGTAGCTAAAAGCTGTTTCAGGACCTACATATAGAACCTGCAGGGAAATTGATTGATAAACACAAGCAGGCAGAGAGGATCCACGTGGACCCTAGGGAAATCATTGACCCTCCTTAGCTCTCTTTGCTTGCCTGTGTGGTTCTATGGTTTTTCTTTGTTTATTTCTTGTCTCTTGCCTTTCTTTCCTCTTTCCTCCCCCTTTCTTTTTTCTTTCATTTTTTAAAATTAGGTGCTGCTAGCTTGTTGCTTCTTTGCTGTGTTTCTTCTTCAGTAATTTCCCACTCTGTCTATATTGATTTTGTACTCCAAACTATCGCTTATCCTTCCTTCATCTTTCTGCCTTCTGCTTTCTGTTGTGGCTCTTAGATACAAAATTTTTTCATATGCCCACAACTTAAAGGTGTCAATTTCTATTCCATCTATTTTGTTTTCTTCTTTTTTTGTTGGTATTAACTCTTTCCTTTCAGCCCTTTCTTGACTATTTCTATCCCTCCTCATAATTCTAGCCTTCTAAATCACTATATATATATTCCTCTATTTGTTTTCCCAGTCCATTGTAGGAACTCCACTTTTTTTCCTATTACTCTACACTGCCTACACGAGTTAAACATTCATCTCATTAAGTCTCATTTGGCCCCTCTTCTAACTTTTATCAATATTACTATTATTCTCCTGCCTTCCTTACATCTTTTGATTCCTCTGGCCCTAATCTTTTGCCTTCAAAGGAATATAGAAAGAAGCAAGGAAATAAAATAGGAAGAAAAAGTGCCAAAGAGAAAATCTAACACACACGCTGAATAAAACTCTAGAGCATAGAGAAAAACTAATCAACTGAACAAACCCATCAAGATAATATGATGACCAGAGGGCAACAAAAAAATACTAATGACTCTGAGAAACAGGAAAACATGGACCAGACCAATGAACAAATTAAAAACCAGGAAGTGATGCAGAACATCGAAAAACTAATCAAAGCTATCCAAACAAATATCATGGACCAACTTAAAGAAGTGAAGGAAGAGATTAAGGATATAAAGAAGACACTGGGAGAATATACTGAAGAAATTGCAAACATGCCTAAAAAGATAATGGATATGATGGTGAACAATGGTACAATCCAAGGAATCAAAAAGACGCTGGATTCACATAACAGCAGATTTGAACAGGCAGAGGAAAGAATTAGTGATATGGAAGACAATACAGCTGAAATCAAAGAGATAGTAGAACAGATAGACAAAAAGATAGAAAAAATCCAGCATGGACTCAGGGAATTAACCGATAACACAAAATGCACAAACATACGCATTATGGGCATCCCAGAAGGAGAAGAGAAGGGAAAGGGAACAGAAGGAGTGTTGAAGGAAATAATGGCTGAAAACTTCCCAACCCTATTGAGAGAGATGGATGTGCAGATCCAGGAAGCACAGCGCACTCCAAATAGTATAAATCCCAACAGGCAAACTCCAAGACATATACTTGTCAAAATGTCCAATGCTCAAGACAAAGAGAAAATACTCAAGGCAGAAAGTGAAAAGAGAACCATCACATACAAGGGAAGCACAATAAGATTAAGTGCTGATTTCTCAGCTGAAACCATGGAGGCAAGAAGACAGTGGTATGACATAGTCAAAATATTAAAATAAAAAAACTTCCAGCCACGAATTCTCTATCCAGCAAAACTGGCATTCAAAAATGGAGAATTCAGAATATTCACAGATAAACAGAAATTAAGAGAGTATGTCAGTAAGAAACCTGTACTTCAAGAAATACTAAAGGAATCTCTACAAGTTGAAAAGAAAAAACAAGGGAGAGAGAATTGGAGGAGAGTTTAAAAACAACTGAAAAGACAAAAAGAAACAAAACAACATATGACATACATTAACCCAAAGAAAAAATGGCTGAAGTAAGAAATTCATTACGAGTAATAACACTGAATGTTAATGGATTAAATTCACCAATCAAGAGACACAGATTGGCAGAATGGATAAGAAAATATGATCCATCTATATGCTGTCTACAAGAAACCCACCTTTGACCCAGGGATTCAAGGAGGTTGAAAGTGAATGGCTGGAAAACCATTTTACAAGCTAACAATAGCCAAAAAAGGGCAGGAGTAGCTATTCTAATATCAGACAAAATAGACTTTAAATGCAAAACTATTGTAAGAGACAAAGATGGACACTACATATTAGTAAAAGGAGTAATCTCTCAAGAAGAGAGAACAATCATCAACATTTACGCACCTAATCGGGGTGCCTCAAAATACATGCGGCAAACTCTGGAAAAACTAAGAGGAGAAATAAATGCCTCTACAATTATAGCAGGAGACTTCAATACACCATTATCATCATTAGACAAAACATCTAGATGGAGAATCAATAAAGAAACAAAGGCACTCAACAATACATTAGAAGACCTGGACTTAATAGACATATACAGAACACTACACCCAAATACAGCAGGATTTACATTCTTCTCGAGTGCACATGGAACATACTCCAAAATAGACCACATGCTAGGCCACAGAACAACTCTCAATGAATTCAGAAAGATTGAGATTATACAAAGTAATTTCTCTGACCACAACGGAATGAAATTGGAAATCACTAAGGGCCAGAGAAACAGGTTAGGCACAAGGATATGGAAGTTAAACAACACACTCTGATAAACAGTGGGTCAAAGAGGAAATCGCTAAAGAAATCAGTAACTACCATGAAACTAATGAAAATGACAACACAACATATCAAAACCTATGGGATGCAGCAAAAGCAGTCCTGAGAGGGAAGTTCATAGCCATAAATTCATATATTAAAAAAGAAGAAAGAGCTAAAATTGAAGACCTAACTGCACACTTGAAGGAATTGGAAAAACAACAACAAACTAAACTTAAAGGAAGTAGAAAGAAGGAAATAACAAAGATTAGAGCAGAACTAAATGAAATAGAGAATAAGAAAGCACTGGAAACAATAAACAAAACCAAAAGCTGGTTCTTTAAGAATATCAATAAAATTGACAAACCCTTAGCCAGACTAACAAAGAAAAAGAAAGAACAGATGCAAATACATAAAATAAGGAATGAGCAAGGTGATATCACTACTGACCCCACAGAAATAAAGAGTATCATAAGAGGATACTTTGAAAAATTGTATGCCAACAAGAATGACAATTTAGAGGAAATGGACAAGTTTCTAGAAATCCACAAACAGCCAACATTGATGAAAGAAGAAACAGATGAACTCAACAGTCCAATTACAAGTAAAGAGATAGACTCAGTCATCAAAAATCTCCCAACTAAGAAGAGCCCAGGACCGGATGGCTTCACAGCTGAATTCTACCAAACATTCCGGAAAGAGCTAACACCAATTCTACTTAAGCTCTTCCAAAAAATAGAAGTAGAAGGAATATTGCCTAACTCATTCTATGATGCCAACATTACCCTAATACCAAAACCAAATAAAAATACTATAAGCAAGGAAAATTACAGACCAATTTCTCTAATGAACCTAGATGCTAAAATCCTCAACAAAATACTTGCTAATCACATTCAACAACATATCAAAAGAATTATACACCATGACCAAGTGGGTTTCATCCTGGGTATGCAAGGATGGTTCAATATAAGAAAATCAATCAATGTAATACACCACATAAACAGATTGAAAGAAAAAAATCACATGATCATCTCTATAGATGCAGAAAAAGCATTCGACAAAATACAGCACTCTTTCCTCATAAAAACACTACAAAAGATAGAAATAGATGGAAACTTTCTGAAAATGATAAAGGGTATATATGAAAAACCCAAAGCTAACATCATTTGCAATGGTGAAATCCTAAAAGCCTTCCCTCTGAGATCGGGAACTAGACAAGGATGCCCACTATCACCACTCCTATTTAACATTGTCTTAGAAGTACTTACACGAGCACTGAGACAAGAAAAGGATGTAAAAGGCATCCAGATTGGAAAAGAAGAAGTAAAAATTTCATTATTTGCAGATGACATGATCCTATACATAGAAAGCCCTGAGAAATCTACAACAAGGCTTCTAGAACTTATAAAGGAGTTCAGTAATGTTGCAGGCTATAAGATCAATGCTCAAAAATCAGTAGCATTTCTGTACACCAATAATGAGCAAACTGAGGAGGAAATCAGGAAAAAATACCATTTACAATAGTAACTAAAAGAATCAAATACCTAGGAATAAATTTAACTAAAGATTTAAAGGACTTATATATAGAAAACTACACAACACTGTTAAAGGAAATCAAAGAAGACTTAAATAAATGGAAAAATATTCCCTGTTCATGGATAGGAAGACTAAACATCATCAAGATGTCTATCCTACCCAAACTAATCTACAGATTTAATGCAATCCCAATAAAAGTCAACACTGTATTTTTTAAGGAACTGGAAAAACTAAACACAAAATATATTTGGAAAGGCAAGAGGCCCCGAATTGCCAAAGACATATTAAAAAAGAAAAATGAAGTTGGAGGTATCACACTACCTGGCTTTAAAACATACTACAAAGCTACAGTGATTAAAAAATGCATGGTATTGGCACAAGGATAGACCTACTTATCAATGGAACCGAATTGAGAGTTCTGATATAGACCATCACATATACAGTTATCTGATATTTGACAAGGCCACGAAGCCCACGCAGTTGGGAGAGAATGGCCTCTTTAACAAGTGGTGCTTGGAAAACTGGATATCCATATCCAAAAGAATGAGAGAATAATACCATCTCACACCTTATACAAAAATCAACTCAAGATGGATCAAAGATCTAAATATAAGAGCCAAAACCATAAAGACCTTGGAAGATAATGTAGGGAAGCATCTACAGAACCTTGTAATAGGAAATGGTTTCATGAACTTCACAGCCAAAGCACGAGCAGCAAGAGAAAAAATAGATGAATGGGATCTCATCAAAATTAAAAACTTCTGCACCTCAAAGGATGTTATTAAGAAAATAAAAAGGCAGCCTACCCAATGGGAGAAAATATTTGGCAACCATATATCTGATAGGAGCCTAATATCCTGCATATATAAATAAATCCTACACCTTGAAAATAAAAAGACAAACAACCCATTCAAAAAATGGGCAAGTGACCTGAAAAGACACTTCTCCAAGGAAGAAATACAAATGGCTAAAAAGCACAGAAAAAAATGCTCAACATCGCCTGCTATCAGGGAAATGCAAATCAAAACTACAATGAGATACCATCTTACATCCATCAGAATGGCAGCTATTAAAAAAACAGCAGACACTAAATGTTGGAGAGGATGTGGAGGAATAGGAACCCGCATCCACTGCTGGTGGGACTGTGGTATGGTCCAGCCACTGTGGAGGACAGTTTGGCGGTTCCTCAGAAAACTAACAATAGACCTTCCATATGATCCAGCAATTCCACTGCTGGGTATATACCCAGAAGAACTGAAAGCAAAGACACAAACAGATATATGCACACCAATGTTCATAGCGGCATTGTTCACCATTGCCAAAAGTTGGAATCAGCCCCGGTGCCCATCAACAGATGAATGGATAAGCAAAATGTGGTACATGCATACAATGGAATATTACTCAGCTGTAAGAAGGAATAAAGTGTTAACACATGGAATAACGTGGATGAATCTTGAAGACCTTATGTTGAGTGAAGCAAGCCAGGTACTGAAGGATGAACAGTATATGACCTCACTGATTTGAACTGAGGAAAGTGAGCAGTCTTTGAGAACCATTGTCTGAAAGATAGGTTAACAAGGGAGAGAAAGAGAAGAATAGGCTTTGAGCCATCACCCATATGGACATAATCTATGGTAAAGGGATAGAGTATAGTTGCATATTGAAGGATAGGACAGATGGGTAGTGATATTACTAGGTTTGGTGGTGCAGCGTTGACAGGTGGGTAGATTAGGAAGGGCAGGTTCAAATACCCAGGGCATGTAACTATGAATCTTGACATTCCATGAGTCAAGACAGGGGTGTGTCATATGCCCCAGGGAGGTGGGGAGGAAGGAACAGTTAAGATCTAATGGGGTATTTAGTGGTCATGGGAAAGGTTTTTCATTACCTTACAGTAATGGTCACAGGACATGGTAAAGATTATCAAAACTTATTAAACTGCATCATCTAAATTGTAAACTATACTGTAAATCATTGACAATGTTTAGTTGCTATATTTTGCTATCTGTATAACAGTTATAACAATGCTAACATCCAAAAAAAAAAAGGGGGGGGTTAATATGGGGTGGGGAAGGGGGGGGTGGTTTGGTATCCAGGAGTCTCTGGTATTCCATGTGTGACTTTGCTGTGACCTAAAACTTCTTTGAAAATTAAATGAAAATTTGGGAGACACTGGGGATTGAGAGGGGGAAGGTGTCACGGCACACCATACATCTGATAACACAGTGATAAAAGGGAAAAAAGAATGATTTTTTTTAAGGCATTTCTTTTGTGTTTTTTTTTTTTTTTCCATTTTTTTGAATGTCCCAATCCACTAATTATATTTTGTTTTGTTTTGTTTTTTGTTTGATTGTTTGTTTGTTTGTTTGTTTTTCCTGATTTCCCTATGTTTGCCTCTTGCATGTAAGCTTATCATTATTGTTTCTTTTTCCTATTAAGTGTATTTGATTATTATATGGGCTACATGTTCATGGAAGATTTGGATCACAGAAGGGTTACAATGGGTGCTGCAGGGGATTATTAGTGGGGGGTGTCTGGGAGGGGGGATTTATGGGAGTAAGTTCATCTGAATATACATGAAAGATATACAAAATTGTTCAAATGATCAAAGGATGGGGCATGGTCACGGTGGGTGGACAAACACTCAATAAATGAGGGAATCTGAATTCCTAGCCTGGAGAGCTCTGCCACATTCTCCAAGGGAGCAGCAACAGTCTTCTGAGTGCAGGGACAGTGTCTGTCAAAAGAGGATGGCCCACTGATGGGTTCTTTTTATTGATAACTACCCTTATGAGTCTTTGCTCTTGTAACTGAAACTTAGCTTACTGTTATGGGGTGCCTAAGGGTTGCCACCTGAGAGCCTCCTTGTTGCTCAAATGTGGCCTCTCTCTAAGCCAAACTCAGCATATGAATATGCATTACCTTCCCCCCAATGTGGGACATGACTCCCAGGGATGAGCCTCCCTGGCAACGAGGGATTAATACCAAGTGCCAACTGGCAACATGACTGGAAAAAGACCTTGAATAAAAGGGGGAAAAGGTAAAGACAAATGAGTTCAAGTGGCTAAGAAACTTCAAAGAGAGTTGGGAGGTCATTCCAGAGGTAACGCTTACGCACACCTCAGTAGGAGCTCATAGAATATCAAAGTGCATATCACCCCACACAGAGGGGCTCCTGAGGGCTCTGGAGACACCCAGGTCCTATATAAGGGGGGATAGCCCCAGAGACTGACGCCTTATCAATGGGCTCTATTTTGGACTCTGTGCTCCTGAGAGTGACAGAATTGGACTCAGATAAGTCCTCCCTGCACATGGTTCATCAGTCCCTTCTATTCAAACCTATATGTGATGCTGGAGTTTTTAGGTATACTTCCAGAGACTGGAGCCTCTGGCCTACCTATGTGCCAGGTGTGTGTGGAATCTCGGTGGAGCTGCAACTCCTACCCTACAGCTCAATGGACTCATCTAAGTCACCTGGCAAGGAGACAATGATGGGCAACGGCCATCCCAGGGAATGGAGAGGGCCTGCATCTGCAGGCAGGATAATCTCACCCACCATATCCACGGGATATAAGCCCTCTCTCACTTGGAGGTGGAGTGGACATCACCATCCCAGTCCCCTCAGGATTGGGGGAAGAACTATGGACTAGAGTGGACTTAATGGTATTCTGTTGTACACATATGGTGATTCTAGCAGTGGAAGAAATTATAACAGTGAGGTGGAGCCGGTGGCCACTGGACACTTTCGGGGCAGGAAGGGGATGTGCAGTTGAAATACAGGGGCTTTTTCAGGACTCGGGGTTGTCCTGCATGCCGTTGAGGCGACGGATGTAGGCCATTTTAAATCAGCAACACCATTCAGAAATGTGTGGGAGAGATTGTGGTCTACGATGTGAACTGTGGTCTATGGTTGATGGCAAGGCCCCAGGATGTGTAGGTCCATTGAGGATGATGGGCCACACTTGTGGGAGATGTTTGTGTGGGCTGTTGTGGGAGGTGTGGGAGGTGGGGAACATGGGAATCCCTGTAGTTTTTGTGTAATATTTAGGTAATCTAAGCACCTTTTAAAATATATATATATTTTGTAAGCAAAAAAAAAAGAGTTCACACGGCAGTTAAATGGCAGAACCATCATTTAAATCCAGGTCTGGCTGTCTTCAAAATCCATATCCTTTCCCTTGTATCACTTTTACTCCAGAAGTCTGCAAACCCCATTTTTGTGTAATATCACCTTCTCTGACAGCTCTAGACAGATGAGACTGTTATATGTACCTTCTCACAGCTGTAGGTGCCCTTACCTGTGATATATCAAAAGGCAGAGGCCCATCCCTGGATCCCAGGCAGCCATTTCTCACTTATAATTGAGAATGACTTTTCAGGTTTTTCCCCACAACAGTAAAACTACTCTGTATTAAAAAAAAAAAAAGAAAAAGAAAAGAAAATTAATTAAATAAGGAATTAAAGGAGACAAATAAACATAAACACATCAAATGTTGATGGATTGGAGAATTAGTATTGTCAAGATGCAATGCTTCCCCAAATTGATCTACAGATTCAACACAATTCTTATCAAAATTCCAACTAGCTTTCTTGCAGAAATTGACAAGCTGATTCTAAAATTCATATGGAAATTCAAAGGACACAGTATACAAAAACAATCTTGAAAAAGCAAAACAAAATTTTGAAAACTCACATTTCTCTATATCAAAACTTGTATTCAAACCTATAATTAGCACTATACTTGTTAAATATATGTCCCAAAGACATTGGTCTTTTCATGGGCCAGTTAAGCTCTGAATCTCAACAGAGTTGCAACACCTACTCTCTAGTTCATTGGACTTACCCAGGACAACTAACAAGGAGATGATGATGGACAATGCCCATCCCAAGGAACAGAGAGTGTCTGCAACTGTAAGCAAGATAGTTCCATTCATCTGCCCCATGGGATCTAAGCCCCATTTCAATCAGAAGCAGAGTTGGGCATCACTATGCCCAAGTCCTCAAGATTGGGAAATGAACAATGGACTAAAGTAGATATTATTCTATTATTGACTTATTATTATTCTAGCAATGGAAGAACTTGTATCATTAATATAAAGACACTGGCCACCAGAGATTCTGAAGGGAGTGAGAGGGAAAAACAGGTGTAACATGGAGGCATTTTCAGGAAATTGGAATTGTCCCGCATGCCATTGAAATGACAGATACAGGCCATTATACATTTTGTCATAAACTATAAAATTGGACGGGGCAGAGTGTAAACTGCAATGTAAACTATAGTCCACGGTTAGTAGCAATGCTTCAATACGTGTTCATCGATTGTAACAAATGTACCACAGTAATAAAAAATGTTGTTTATGTGGGAAAGTATGGGAGGGGGAGGTGTTGGGGCATATGAGAATCCCATATATTTTTTATGTAGCATTTATGTAATCTAAAGCTTCTTTTAAAAATAAAAGTAAAATAAAATAAAATAAAATCTTACTCCAAATCCACAGTAATCAAGAAGGAGTGTTAGTGACATAAGGATAGATATATAGATCAATGGAATTGAATTGAGAGCCCATAAGTACACCCTCACATTTGTCTATTGATTTTTGACAAGGATGCCAAGATAAATCAATGGGGGAAAGAATAGTCTTTTCAACAATTGGTTCTGGAACAACTTGATATCCACATGTAAAAGAATAAAAATGAATCACTTCCTCACATCATCATAATAATTAACTCAAAGTGAACCATAGACTTAAATATAAGAGTTAAAATTATAAACCTCTTAGATTAAAATACAGAAATAAATCTTTGTAACCTTGGTTCAGGCAAAAAGCCTTCTTAGATATGATACCAAAAGCATGAACAACAAAAGGAAAAATAGATAAACTGGACTTCACCAAAATTAAAAACTTTTGTGCTTCAAAGGACACCATAACAAAAGTGAAAAGGCAACCCTCAGAGTTGGAAAGAATATTTAAAATTCATATATCTGATAAGAGACTGGTATCTAGACTATGTAAAGAACTCATAACTCAATTGTAAAAAGACAAACAATCCAATTAAAAACTATGCAGAGGATCTGAACAGACACTTTTCCAAAAAGATATGTAAATGGCCAATAAGTAAAGGCAACCAAAAACAGTCATATGATATACATTACGTGACAGCTTTAATTTTTTGATTGAGCTAACAAAGATATTTTAAGCTATGTAATCTCACTTCTATAATTCATAGCATGTAGCTGTGCATCGTTACTTATTAATTGAAAACTCTTTAGAAACAAAGCAAATTCCTGTTTCTACTCCCTAGCAAGTTCCTGCTTTTAGCTCCCTAACCAACTCCTGTTTCTTCTCCTTCTTATCTAAAAACTAATAAAACATACACGGAATGGAGAGGCCTAAGACCAAGGACACTCTAAGGAGCGGCTGTGAGCTCGCCCCTTCTCCCACTGCCCCCCTGCCCACTTTGCAGCCCTCAGTTTGCAGGTGGACTCAGCCAATGGCTTCCCCATCCCCACCTCTCTTTGTCTAATTCTAATAAAAAACCCTTGCCTCCTTTATTCAGGGAAGCAAATTTGAGACTTTGTCTCCTAACCTCTGCCAGCTTAATAAACTCTTTCCCTTGTGTGATCAAAACCTTGGTGTGGCTTCCAATTCTCTGCTTCAGGCAAAAGAACCCAGAGAACCCAGGAGGTTCCTCTTCATAAGCACATGAAAAGAAGCTCAACATCATTAGCCATAAGAGAAATACAAATCAAAACAGTAATGCAATACCACTTCATACCCACTAGGATGGCCATAATCCAAAGAACAGATAAAAGCAAGCGTTGATGAGGATGTGGAGGAATAGGAACTCTCACTTCATACACTGCTAGTAGGAATGTAAAATAGCGCGGCTGCTTTGGAAAACAGTATGGCAGTTCATCAAAAGATTAACCACAGAGATACCGTGTAACCCAGCAATTCCATTTGTAGGTACATACTCAAAACAAATGAAAAGCTATGTCCACACAAAAACTTATACACAAATGTCCTCAGCAGCTTTATTCGTAAGAGCCAAGAAGTGGAAACAGCCTAAATGTCCATCAACTGATGGACAAACAAAATGTTGTATATCTATACAATGGAATATTATTTGATAAATTACAACATGGAGAAACCTTGAAAACATGACAAGTGAAAGAAGCCAGTCACAACACAAAAGACCATGTATTTTATGATTCCAATAATAATATTTATTATTAATATTAATTATTAATTATTAATAAATAACATTTCTGCTCTGATCTTTACTATTTCTTTCCTTTGGCTTGGTTTGGGATTAATTTGCCGTTCTTTCTCTAGTTCCTCCAGGTGTGCAGCTAGATCTTCAATTTTAGCTCTTTCTTCTTTTTTAATGTAAGCACTGAAGGCTATAAATTTCCCTCTCGGCACTGCCTTTGCAGTGTCCCATAGGTTTCATTATGTCGTGTTGTCATTTTCATTTGTCTCAAGATATTTGCTGAATTCTCTTGCAATTTCTTCTTTAACCCACTGACTGTTTGAGTGTGTTGTTTAATTTCCATATATTTATGAGTTTTCTCTTTTTTCTGTCCATTATTGATTTCCAGCTTCATTCTCTTCTCATCAGAGAAAGTGTTTTGTATAGTTTCAATCTTTTTAAATTTATTAAAAACTTGTCTTGTGACCCAACATATGGTGTATCTTGGAGAAGAATCCAGGAACACTTGAAAAGAAAGTATATCCTGCTCTTGTGGGGTACAACGCTCTGTAGATATCTGTTAGGTCTAGTTGATTTATCATATTGTTCAAGTTCTCTGTTTCTTTATCCTCTATCCAGATGTTCTATCCAATACTGAGAGTGGTAAATTGAAGTCTCCAACAATTATTGTAGAGATATCTATCTCTCCCTTCAGTTTTGCCAGTGTGTGCCTCATGTACCTTGAGGCACTCAGGTCAGGTGCATAAATATTTAGTATAGTTATTTCTTCTTGGTGAATTGCCCCTTTTATTAATATGCAATGACCTTCTTCATCCCTTCTAACAGCTTTGCATTTGACATCTATTTTTTCCGGTATTAGTATCATTACTCCAGCTCTTTTTTGGTTACTATTTGCATGGAAAACCTTTTTCCAACCTTTCACTTTTAACCTGGCTGTGTCCTTACATCTGAGGTGGGTCTCTTGTAGACAACATATAGATGGTTCATATTTTTTTATCCATTCAATCAGTCCATGTCTTTTGATTGGGGAGTTCAATCCATTAATATTCAATGTTATTACTGTAAAGGCATCACTTACTTCATCCATTTTGTCCTTTGGCTCTCTGTTGTCATATTGTTCTATCATCGGTCTTCTTACCCTTTATTTACCCTTCCTAATAATCTTCATTTCTAAACTCTTCTCCAGATCTCTCACCCTTGTTTTTTCCTTTCAGGCTGCAGCATTCCCTTTAGTATCTCTTGTGATTCTGGTCTTTTGGTAACACATTCTATCAGTTTTTGTTTGCCTGTGAAGACTTTGAACTACCTTCATTTCTGAAGGACAGTTTTGCTGGATACAGAATTCTTGGCTGGCAAGTTTTCTCTTCCAGTACCTTAAATACATCATACCACTTTCTTCTCACCTCCATGGTTTCGGATGAGAGGTCAGCATTTAATCTTATCAATATTCCCTTGTATGTGATGCTTTGCTTTTCTCTTGCTGCTTTCAGAATCTTCTCTTTATCTCTGATATTTGTCATTCTGAATAGTAGATGTCTTGGGGTAAGTCTGTTCAGATTTATTCTGTTTGGGGTGTATTGTCCTTCTTTGATTTTGATATTTATGTCTTTAATAAGACTAGGGAAGTTTTTGGTTATTATTTCCTCAAATATTCTTTCTGCCCCTTTTCCATTTTCTTCTCCTTCTGGGACACCAATAATGCATATGTTTTTGGGTTTCATATTGTCATTCAATTCCCTAAGACTCTGTTCCATTTTCTCCATTCTTTTCTCTTTCTGTTCTCCTGTCTTTTCCAGTTCAGATGTTCTGTCTTTGAAATCACTAATTCTGTCTTTGAGCAATTCAAATCTGCTCTTAGGTGCCTGAAATGTATTTTTAATCTCATCCATTGTGTCTTTCATTCTCATAAGGTCTGTTACTTTTCTTTGTAGACTTTAATTATTCTTTCTGCTCACCCAGTGGCTTCTTAAAATCCTTTATTTCTTTAGTCATAGTTGCATGATTATCACTGATTAATTATATTAAATCCTGTATCTCTTAAGGATATTTGGTTAGTCCTTTGGCTGGGCTATCTCTTCCTGTTTCCTAGTATGGCTTGTAAATTTCTGATGATGTCTAGGCATATGAATATGTTGGTGAATTTACTCTGATGGCCCATTTCTCTCTTTTGCCCATTGTTTTTTTGTTTTTGTTTTTGTTTTTTGTTTGTTTGTTTGTTTTTTCACAGCTTTTCTTTGATACTTGGTTCATCTTATTTTAAGTCTTTAAAAATGCCTGGCTTACGTTATCAAAATTGGGCCAGGGACTCACTAATGGGGTACAGATTTTCTCCCAGGGGTAGGATACGAAGTACCATAAACAGTTTTTGTCCATGCAATTTCCAGAACAGCCCGCAGATGGCACTCATCAGCACACCTGTCCAAGGAGATGGTCTGGTTTTCCTGTGTTCCTGTGTTAAATCTCCAGAACAGAGATTCAAAACAGGCTCTGCTGGCTGAATTCACTGAAGAAAAGCCCCCCAACTTCCCCTCCCTTTTCCCTTGAAACAGCTGACAGAGAGGAAGATGTCTGTTCCCCTCTCAGTCAGCTACAGTGAGCCAGGGGTTTTCTTTCAGTTTAATATCTTAGGGGTGGGAGATGAGAGCCCTTCTCAGCCACCATGGAGGCTTGGTAACTCACATTTGTCATTTCAGCTTCTTCATGTCTTTGTCCCTCACCCTCCTGGGAGTTGTGTAGCAATGTTCTGGTCTGCTGACACCCAAAGCAGGTCCCTCACACACATTTTGGCTCTTTCTCCATTGTTTTTGTAAGAGCATTGAGCTCTGCCTGTTAGTCCATCACCATCTTCCCACAATCCCTCAAGCTGTTATATTTTTTAAAAGAGGGAAAAAAAAGAAAGAGAATCAGAGACCTGTCCTCGATGACAATAGGGTCAAGGTTTGTGGCTTCTTGTAGGCAGTACTTTCCTCTATAAATTTATGAGAAAACATGAGCCTTATGGTTTTTTAAAAATCAAGCAGTTTATATATTTTATAACCTTATTAACATACATGAAATATTAGTGTTTAATACAATCATATACATGACTTTAATTATGTTGAAGCATCAACTTTTATGAGAATCCTTCTACAATGTCCCCAAAACACCACCACTCTCCAACAGGGTTATACTAATCTTCACCCTCAACCCAGCTTGCGCCTGCTTCTATTTTACTGAAAATAGACTATACTGGAATCATCTATTTGCTTGTGTGTTGCCCTTCCAAACAAGAACTTCCTTGAGAGACCTTATTATCTCCCCACTGCCTGGGTCATAGTGTTGCTAAATAAATGTTCATAGACTTTAACAGAATTCAGAGGCCAAAAAGTCAAAGATTCAGCAAAGACCCATTAAAGTAAGTACTGATACCAGAAGAGAGGTTGTTTGTCTGTTTGGAAAGGAACATCCACCAACCCTGATCTTACCCCTTTTTTCTGCTTTGGTCAGGGTAAGGGTAGGGGGTTAGCATTAGATATCAGTGTTAAGAATATTTTCCTCGTAATAAATAAATTCAAATAAATAAATTCAAACTTGACCTCCAAATATCCAGAGAATCGCCATATTGTGAAAACTCAGTCTGAAAAAGAAAAAGAAAGAAAGAAAATAAGATTGGCTTGTTTGTAAATATTTGATTCACCTTTCTGGGAGACATAACTATAAGCCATAAAAATGTACAGTATGTTTTATGGTTTTTGTCTTCCTTCATAGCTCTATAAAATCATGGTTTTATTGGTGTGAGGCCTCTGTGAGAAATAAATGATAGATAAGCAGATGATCATATTATTTCATGGCTGAGACAAGATATGCTGGGCTTTATTATACCTAATCCCCCATGGAAAAAAAGGAGTTTTCAAGTGCACAGTACTTAATTCTCTTTGGCAGATATGAGCTCTAAATATTTTTTCATCTGCTTTCTCTCCAGATTAAATTAGAAAACTTCAGCAATTATACATTTTTACTTCTCTCGTGGGGAAATTGGAAGTAATTTTATATATATATATATATATATCTCCCTTTCCTTTTTTTCCAATGCAACTGTAATGGTACCTGGAGTGACCTGGGATACAAGATTAATTATGTTTTATTCTAATCTTCATTTTCTTTTACTTTTTAATGTTTATTTTTATTTCTTAGGGAAGCATAGGTCATTTATTGACTATCTCTCTAACAGAGAAATCCAAAGCACTTCTAGTTTCATAGAGTTTTGCTCACAGACCGACATGCTTGGTTTACTTGTTGGCTCTGCGATCCCACCTTTCATCATTTTACACCTTGGCAAATAGCTTTTATCTTTCTATTAAATTCCTGGTCTTTATGCTTTTGTCAATTGTCTCCTTTTCCTGGAATGCCTTCTCTCCCCTGCCTGTTCGTCAAGCTACCCCCTCCCCTGTCTACCCAAACTGGTAAAGCTCTCCAAGCACTTTAAAACTTAGCTCAGGCCTCGCCTTACCCAAGAAACCTTGCTTGTTTCACACTGTGGCAGAAATTGTTGCTTGCCTCCTCATGTCCTCGCCTTCTCTGATTCTGTTAGTGGTCACATGCATCAGGATGGCTGGGCCTCTTCCTGGAGCCAGGGGTTGAATCCTGATAATTTAAGCCAATAGTAATAATTCTATTACCTTTGCCAGTGACTGTTTTAGAAATAATAAATGTGATGCAAGTGTGACCACAAACACATGAAGAAAGTCTGGGAGAGTTGTGGGAGCTTCTGGGAAAGGGATCCAAAATAGAATATTCTCTCTTTTAGACTGTGGATAGGAAGTAAAGCATGGAGCTGTGGCAGTCACGTTGTCATCATGATGGGACAAGCCTGAGGGCCTTGCCAAGAATGAAAGAAGAGAAAGAAGGAAAGAACTGGAACCCCTGAAGATGCCACTGAATTGCTGACTTAACCATACTGGAACTGTCATTCCTCTAGATTCCTTAATATATATGCTAATAAATCCCCCTTATTGTTGAAGCCACTCTAATTGGGTGTTCTGTTACTTATACCAAGCCATATCCCTCATTTATCCTCATTTATGCTTCTTTTAGAATCCTGTACATTTTTCCATCATGCTGTTGTGTTTTTCAGTACCTTTATTGACATACCATATGGTTCACCCATTTAAAGTATACAACTTAATGGATATTGGTATATTCATCGAGTTATGCAACCATCACCAGTCTAATTTTAGAAAGTGCTCTTGACCCGCCCCCCCCCAAAAAAAAAACCCTGTATTCATTAAGAGTCAATCCCCATCCCCTCACCCCTAACCCACCAGCCGTAGGCAACCATTAATCTACTTTCTGTCTCTATGAATTTGTCTGTTCTGGACATTTCATATACATGGAATCATACATCTTTTGTGACTAGCTTCTTTCACTTAGCATAATGTTTTCAAGTTTCATCTGTGTTGTAGCATGTATCGGTACTTCATATACCACAGTTTATTTATCCATTCATCAGGTGATGGCTATTTGGGTTGTTTCCACATTTTGGCTATTAAGAGTAATGTTGCTATAAACATTCGTGTATAAGTTTTTGTGTGGACATATGTTTTTGTTTCTTTGGGTATATATCTAAGAGTGGAATTGCGGGGTCATATGGTAACTCTGTGTTTAATCGTTTGAGCAACTGCCAGACTGTTTTCCAAAGTGGCTGCACCATTTTACACTCCCCCCAGCAGTGTATGAAGGCTCCAATTTCTTCACATCCTTGCCAATACTTGCTATTGTCTGCGTTTTTTATTTTAGCCATGCCTGTGGGTATGACGTGGTATCATATTATGTTAGTGATTGCATTTTCCTGATGGCTAATGAATCATTCATCTTTTCTATTGTGCTGTTTTAACTATGCTTTGTGCCAGTCCTGGGAGTCTGCTATGTGCCAGGTACACAAGTACAAACATAATGGACCTGAATCAAACTTATTTGAAACTTGGGGATATAATACTTATTTCATAGAGTTATTATAAGGACTCTTCCGAATTAGCTAAATTGTATTTTCAGTTTGGGTCCAGGTGGAGGCCACAATGGGAAAACAAGACCACAATGCATGAGAAAAAATCCCAGAGAGCGAAGGACGCTTGAGAGGATAACAGGAAGCACAATCAGCTCCGGGGGCCCACTGCTTTATTTTCGTCCAGGGGGTGAAGTTTAGATTTCCCGCGGGAGTCCAGAGTTGGTCAATTTAAAGCAAACGCGTGTGGAAAGGGAAAGGGCCTGGGAGTCCGTGGGCGGTGGGGACGAGTATTATTTGGGACCGCCTGTGGGTTTTGGTTGAGAGATGTGGGTGCTGTGGATGGTGGCCGCAGAGGCAGCCTTGGGCTCTGGAAAGAGTTTATGCCCAGGACTGAAAGCTGCTTATTAACGAGGCCAAAGGTCAGTGTTGAGGCACGAGCCTTAGCTGAAGTGCGTCGGATCCCAGGCAGCACACACACAAAACTGTGATGCTTATAACATGGACCAAGCAATTGTCCAAGCTTGGGCATTAGAATACATTAGGTTAGATTCTAATCCAGGTTCTGCCTCTTGTGATCTTTGTACCAGTAGGACATTTATTTGATGTTTCTCAGCCTTACTATCTTCATCTTCTAAAGGAACAAAGGGTTATCTGTCGCTTAGTGTTGCTGTGAGTGAGGAGTAAATAAAAAACACAAGGCCATTTCTGAGCACAGTGCTTGGCACATACTCACTGAAAGAGCGCCACCTATTCCTGAAGAGGTCAGTTCCTGAAGGAGCTGTGGGTGGCCCTCTCCAGAGCCCTGGCACTGCACCCGCCCATGCCTTGGCTGCTGTGAGGGTTGGCTTCTAAGGGCTCACCGCTGCCCTCTTTCTGCAGAGAATTGTCCTGGCCGACGGAGCCCCAGCACCCCAGAGGCGGGCAGCACACAGCCAGTGACTGGCCCTTCCTGCAAAAGGCTGGCCTGTGGCCTCAACGCAGACAACTGCGTGTGGTTGACCCTCCAGAGAACACGTCCTCGCTCGCTCTTCCCCCCTTCCTATCCTGCTTCACTCCCACCCCTGCACGCTTTTTCTGAGAGCATTCCTTCAAGAAATCACTAATTAAGTACCCCCAAAACCCTGTCTCAGTGTCCTTACCCGACACCCCCTTGACCCCTCCTCCTGCTCCCCCCTTCCCTTCACCATCACCCCCTCTTCCCTTACCCACTCCACAATGGGCCCTCACTCACCTTCTACTGCAAAGAGGATGGGAGAAGTAAATTACGAAAGGGTAAAGGAGACAGAAATAATTTCCTTTAAAAAGCAGGAACAGTGGAGAAGAAAGCAAAGCCTGAAGAGTTGAGGAAGTGAACGGAAGAGGAGAAATGTAGCCATACAGAGGTCTAGTAAGAACAAAATTAGTTCAACAACAAAAATCACATCTATGGCTGTGGTGTGACAGAAAATTCTTATCTACAATCCTCTCACACATTCGCTTCTAAGGCAGTATCTTAAAAATGGATCTTTGTTTTTAGAGGTTAGCTGATGCATGTGAGGATGAGAAGAGACAGTACAGCAGTAAAATTACTCTGTATAAAACAGGAGAGCAGGGTGGCAGAGTGGGGAGGGAGTACCTGGGGGATGGGAGAGGGAGGGAAAGGGAAAAAAGATGAGATTGGTGACTGATGGGATTCCAAGAGAAATCTTTAAACAGGATTTTTATTTTAATGAAGCTTTGTATCTTATGGTGTTCAATTCCTGCCTCCCCCAAGAAATCTTTAATAAGTATCCCCCTCAAACTAATGTGCTGGGGGCAGGGGGCAAGGAGGTTGGGGGCATTGATCTATTTTTGGACCCTGAGTCCTGATTAAGAAGCAGATGTAGGGGCCAGAAGAGGGACTGCTCCCTGGAGCCAGTCTCCTTGCGTGACAATGATATACCTTTCCTGCTTATAAAGGGAATTTCTGGGGAAGAAAAAAAGTCAGACAAGCTGGGAGCTTATGCATATGAATTTTTTAACAGAAATTATTCATTAAAATAGAGCCAACAAGAGAGGAGGAGGAAAATAAGGAGTCACAGGGCAGTACAGTAAAAATCCCAGAGATAAATCCTTGCATATGTCACGTCTTGCCCTAGGAAACTTGAAATTTTCCCATGAATGAAAGCTCTAATATTTCTATTTCTGGGATATTTAGTGATTTCTGTGACTGTTAATTTATTTTATTTTAATTTATTTTGGTTTCACAATGATTTCTAAAGTCCTATTGTGGACCTGCAAGAGGCATTTATCCTCATAGTCCCTAGATGAGCACTGCAGCTCCAGGGATGGAGAAGAAGGGTGGCGGGATGACCAAGTCTATCCCTCTCATAAAGCTTTCCTGCTGGTTCATATCATGTCTTTTGCTTATATTTTTATTGCAAACTGCATCATTCAGCTGGCCACAGCTTCAAGTAGGTATGAAAAGATAAGCTATCCAGCCTCTTTGGTAGAGAAGCAGGCTGTGAATGGCTTTGGGGTAGCCAGTCCAGTCTATCAGCAAGAGAACGACCAAAAAAAAAAAAGTCATCAGGAAAGCAGATAAAGGCCCAATAACTAACTTAACCAAGCAGAGGAACCTACAACCAAGGGACCCTCAGGAGGCCACTCTCAAGAATAAAGAGAATACCCTGCTCAGAACTGGGAGAAAATAAGCACTACAGAAGATAAGAATATGGGAAAGTTAAAAAGGGAAGAGTTGTTGAAAATACATATAGGGAGCAGTAAGACTCCCAAGATGCTCCCCAACCTCCTTCATACAGTAAACAGTTTAGTCTCTGAGATATTCTCTGAGAGCAGGGCATGGAGACACAGCAGGGTTGCATTCTGAATCAGGAGACCTTTGCCCCTCTCTTCCCACCTTGTCCCCAACACAATAGAACCAGGTGGATATGGTCAAAAGAAGACTGAAGGATTCTTTCCTGGGGAAATTAAAGAGGTCAGAGAAAAGACTTGCAGACACTAACATTTTGGCCAGCTTGCTGCCAGATCACCACCACAAGGAGTTTTGACCCTACCTTAGTGTCTCACTCTTACATATGGGTGGGAAGTCAAAGATCATCAGGCATCTGAGGAAAGTCTGCAAGTTTAAAAAAAAAAAGAATAAAAAAAAATGAACATACAGGCCACACCCCAATCAAGATGGCAGGTTAAGAAAACTTAGGTCTCCATTGAAGCATTGAAAAACCACCAAGAACTGGCAGAAACATCTTTCTCAAAGCTCCAGAAAATGAAGGATTGGAGTAACAGGGTGAGAGCCGGATCAAGAAAAAGTCACCTTAAAAGTGGGGAGTGGATGTGGCTCAAGCAGTTGAACGCCCGCCTCCCACATGGGAGGTCCCTGATTCGGTTTCCAGTGCCTCCTAAAGAAGACAAAACAAACAATGAGCAAACAACGAGCAGATATCAAGCAAAAACAAAGAGCAGACAATGAGCAAAAATAACAAGCAGACAATGAGCAGAAGAAACAATGAGGGAAAAAAAAAGCAGTAGGATTTCATGGTGCCCTGGCTGGCCTCCCCACCCTTCACTGGCTCAGCGTGGAGCCAGACTGCATTCCCAGTGTGGGTTCCTGGTCCCAGTTCCAGAGAGCAGATAATCCTCATGCTCATGCTGGGAACATGGACACCTGGCCTAGTCTCTCTGCTGGCAACAAGAGTGACTGAGTTGGGATACTTGTCACAGAGTCACCATACCAGAACTTATCCTGAAAGTAGAGGGCAGCTCAGAGAGCTCTCCTTCAGCACACTGGGGGAGAGCAGTCATGGCATGGCTACCTGGGTCAATGGATTATGTGCCTAGGGAAGTGCTCAAGACTCATGAGGAAACTGTTTCCTAGGGAAGAGGAGACATTCTTATCTGTGTAAACAGGGGAATTCCTAGGGCCACACGTACATGCCCAAAACAAGACACATGCATAAAAAAGATTGGGATAGCCCTGTTGCTTCTCAAAGCCTCAAGTGCTTCTCTAAACTCATTTTATCAATAAACTCAGAAGGAGAACACTTGCACAGATCAATCTGCAAAGACTTGGGAATGTGTTCTTGTTCTCCTCCTCCTCCTTCTTATTTGTTAGCTCCAGGCATTTAAGGAAAGCTCTGTCATAACAATAGCTGGACACAATCCTAAGGAACAGTTGCCTCAGAGTCTAAATTCCAGCAATAACACATGAAAATATCAAAATGTCCAGGTTACAACAAAAGATTAGAAAACATACAAAGAAACAGGCCCAAGTTAAAGGAGATGATTAAAGTATTAGAAACCACCAATGAAGAATAAATCTCAGATATACCAGGTTATAAATATGTTCAAAAAGCTAAAAGAAAACATGCACAAAGATCTCAAGGAAATCACTTAAATGATAGATGAACACAAAGAGAATATCATTATAGAGATGGAAATTATGAAAAGAAATCAAACTGAGCTGAAGACCACAGGAGCAGAAAAAAAAATTCTGCTAGAGGGATTCAACAGCAGATTGGAGCCAGCAGAAGAAAGGATCAGTGAATTTGAAGATAAGACAATTGAAATCATCCAATCTGAGGAGAAGAAAGAAGAAAGAATGAAGAAAAATGAGCAGAAAATGAGGAACCTGTGGAACATCATCAAGCATACCATTATACACACTATGGGAATCGTGGAAGGAGAAGACAGAGAAAGGGGCAGAAAGAATGTTCAAAGACAAGATGGCTGAAAGGTTCCCAAATTTAACAAAAGATGTGAATATATACATACAAGAGGTTCAGTGAACTCCAAAGAGGATAAAACCAAATAGACCTACACTGCAACATATTATAATTAAACTGTCAAATGCCAAAGATTAAGAGAGAATTCTGAAAGCCACAAGAGAGAAGCAACCTGTCACATACAAGGGAGCCTCAATAAGACTACGTGCTGATTTCTCATGGAAAACCATGGAGGCAAGAAGGCAGTGAGATGCCATATTTTAAATGCTGGAAGTAAAAAACCACTATATCTGGCAAAACTGTCTTTGAAAAATTAGAGAGAGATTAATACATTCCCAGATAAACAAAAGCTGAGGGATTTTTTTCACCACTAGACTAGCATTACAAGAATTCTAAAAAGAGTTCTGCAGGTTGAAAGGAAAGGACAATAGACAATAGATCAAAGACACATAAAGAAATAAAACTCAGCATGGGTTAACAGAAATGTCAGTACAATTGCATTTTTTATTTGCAACTCTACTTTTTACTTCCTACAGGATCTAAAAGACAAATGCATAAAATATAATGATAAAACAGTGGGTTTTGGATTCATAATGCATAAATATGCACTTTGTGACAAGAACTACATAAAGGTGGGAGGACAAATGGGTATAGGAACATAGCTTGTGTATAATATTAAGGTTAAATTGGTATCAAAGCAATGATTTATAGATTTAAGATGTTAAATTTAAGCCCCATGTTAACTACAAAGAAAATATTGGTGAATACACAAGCCCATAGAGACAGAAATTGGAGCACAGGTTTCTAGGGACAAGTGGTCAGAGGAATGCAGAGTTAATGCGTAATGGGTATAGGGTATCTGTTTGGAAATGGGAAAGTTTTATTAATGGAAGATGGTAAGGGTACCAAACAATGTGAATATGATTAATACCACTGAATGGTATGCTTGGGAGTGATTGAGATGAGAGAGATTATGTTGTATATATTATCCTACAATTTAAAAAATAAAGAGCAACTAAAGAGACAAAAACAATTAAATGTAATATGTGATCCTGGACAGGATCTAACAAGGGAGGGGAAATGGCTCAAAAGGACATTACTGGGACATAAGTAAAAGAAAGGAATATAGGCTGTAAGCTTTGTATCAATGTTAAATTTCTTGAACTTGATAACTGTACTTAAGGTGATTACATAAGTGAATATCCTTGTTCTTAAGAAACATACATGGCAGAATGAAGTGTTCAAGGAGTATGATGTATACAACCTACACTCAAATGTTCAGAAAATGTATTGATAAATAGATAGATGGATAAAGAGATAGATGAGGGAGACGGATGTGGCTCAAACGGTTGGGCATCAATCTCCCATATGGAGGGACCTGGGTTCAATCCTCAGGACCTCCCGGTAAAAAAAAAAAAAAAGAGAGATAGATGAATTGATAAATAGACGGACAGACTGAATGATATGGCAAATGTGGCAAAATAGCAAAATTGGTCCATCTGGCTATATGTGGGGGATAGGGGTATTTGAAGTTCTCTATGGAATTCGTCTTATTTTTGTAACTGTCCAGAAATTTTTGAAAGTTTCTGAAAATAAAAAGTTAAAAAAAGAACATAGCAGAACCAAACATGAGCAAGCAAAGTGTGGTGGTCTGGAGCTACGTACCATGGAAAAACATATTCTTAAACTTAATCCATTCCTGTGCGTGAGAACTCTGATAAATGGGACCCTTTGATGAAGTTACTTCAGCTAAGGTGTGGCCCAGCTGAATCAGTTTGGGTCTTTGTCCTATTCCTGGAGGCCTTAAACAGAAGGTCACAAAGAGAGAGAAAACCACAGGGAACATCCAGAAGCTGAAAGTCAAGAGAACCTGGAGGAAAAAGGAGAAGCCAGGAGAGGGAGCCACGTGCATCGCCATGTAAAAGAAAAGCCAGGACCAAGGACTCATGGCCACCAGCCCCAGAACACCACAGTCTTCTATGAGAATACCTCTTCTTGAAGATGCCTTGATTCTGGACTTCTCCTGGCCTCAAAACCATGAGCCAATAAATCCCCATTGTTTAAGACAACCGACTGCATGGTATTTACTTTGGCAGCTAGGAAACTAAATCACAAAGGGGTTCAGAGAGATAACGCAGAGAGTAAGGAGGACATTTTTTGTAAAAAGTTTAATGAATATGCTCAGAGATTAGAAATGAAGTGAGAAATGAAAGCTATAAAAGAATAATAGACAAAACCATGTAGGAAAAAAAAAAAAAACAACCATGTAGTAGAGGGCATGGCCATGTGAAGAGTGGCAGATATTCAAGCTAAGGAACCCCAAGAATTGTTGGCAGCCAGCTCCAGAAAGCTACAGATTTGGGAGGCAAAGCAAGCCTTGCTGATATCATGATTTTGGACTTCTAGCATCAAGCCATGAGCCAATAAAGCCCTTTTGTTTAAGCCAAAGAAAAGAACAGAACATTTTAAAGACTGAGTAATCGTATAATAAAGAAAACTATTTACATTTGCTCAACCTGCCTCCCAAATCTCTTGGACCATGCGCTCTCCTCATCACTTTTTTCACTGAACTCAATGACAGTTCTCCGAACTACTGCTCCGTGCAGAGCATTTCACAGCGATATTACCCTCAGATCATTTCTGGGATGAACATTCTAAAATTCTTTCATTATACAAGAATCCACAGCAATACCCATAGAGTGGTGCTTGGATCAAACAGTATAGATTCAGGAAATATTTAAATCATTTATTTTCATGTCTGTCTTTCTTCAGTGCTTTGAAATTACTTCATAAGAATGCATTTAATATGAGGTTTTGAATGTCATTTCAGAAATAACATTCCTGTAAACTGAATGATCATTTCAAAGCACAGCTTGGATCTACAGAATTGTTTTATCTAAAACTTTTTTATGTGACATTAGCCACATAACAGATGAATCTCTTCTTATCTGAAAACGAATAAACACACACACAGAGGCACTGCCAGTGTGTCATTCAGTGTTCTAACAAAGAACAGAAGCAACTTAGGCCTTCCTAGACAAATAGCAAATCTTCCTCTTTTGATAAAAATAAATCTGGGTAAGGAAAATATAGCCTCTTATTTCATACCTGTAAACTAATTTTCTTATGAATTTATGAACAGAGCTGGCGAGAGCCTCTATCCGTCAATGCCATGGCATGAAGAACACTTACAGAAACAGAGCGGAGAGAACCTGATTAAAATGCCGTCAATAAGAGGTGGCCTTCACAGAGCATACAAGGCCGAGAGGAGCTCGCACTTTAATGCCCTGCAAACCGTGGGAGCAGGAGAGTCATCAAGAAAACATAAATATAAAATAGCAGCTATGCAAGAATGTTTAGGGGGCCTTGAGGTAGCAAAGGGCGAATGGGTCTTCAAAGCTTATCTGCCAAGATAAGGCTCGTGAGAGAAGTCTGAATTTATACCAGTCATCCGCTGTGGAAGAAGCTGGGGACCTTGACATCATTAACAACAACTCTGGGTAGATCTTTCCCTTGTGGAAAGTATTTCTTGGTCAACTTACAGTCATTATTCCCGATTCTTCCAATTAGGGTTACATGAAACATCAAACCTGCAAGAATTAACATTCTGTGGAGGCTTGTCTTCCAAAATCATCAACACAGCCAAAGAAAAAAAGTATGCCTGTTCAGGCCAATCTAAAAATAAATCACCATCTGCCACCGGCACAAAAAGCTCATTAGCCACAGAACAAAGACCCTATTCCAAAGCCATTGTTAAGTACCTGCTGCAGTGAAGAATAAGAAACCAAGTGTCCCCAGAGGCCACAGGGACCACAGTTATTAAAACAAAATACAGATATTTTCCACTCCATTACAGGTTAGACAACTCACTAAGAAATAAGAGAGAAACTATCCTCTGTGTATTTTTAAAGTCTGTTATATTTTATAATGTTAAAACGATTTGGTCTTTATCCAGACAGAGAGCCAATTAGTTGTAGAGTACATTCAGATTTCTACTCAACAAAATGGACACACACAGGCTCAAAAACTGGAGTCTCAGATGAGGGGAAATTAAAAATTATGCCAGCGGCCTCTGGGTCCGTAGGAGCAGATTGTCTGGTTAAGTGAGCTGTCATTTGAATAATGAGATCTTCTAGTGATGCAAGTATAAGGCAAGTGGGCAGTCACAGCCCTGGGGGAAGATGTAACAGAACCATGGGGGCAGGTAAAGGCCCCCCCAACTAAGACCCCTTCGTATGCAGCACACAGGAGGAGGGGTTGCCCACTTGAAGAGCCCAAGGCCCGTGGCTAGGAAGTCACTGAACCCCACCCAGCCCTGGGTGGATGAAGACAGCTTGGATGGTAGCACGCTGGTCAGAAAAGATGCCTCAGGCCCCAGAGTGAATCACTGTGGGAAATGGGGAGTCGGGACTGTGGTCCAGACTCAACTGAAAGGCAAAGTTGGGGAGGGGGATGGTGACCCTGGTACAGAATGGGGCATGTCTGGAAGCTCCTCTGGGTACACTGCGGCCCAGTGTCAGGATATGGGGAAAATGGCTAAGCATGTAAGAGTACCCTTGGCACCTGAGTTCACCACAGCAGGCTCGGCAAGAAGCGGAGCCAGGAGGGGCATCGCTGAAGGACTGAACAAGAAATCTATCAGGCTGTCTAGGAGTCGGCAGCAGGATAAGCTACAGCACCTGAAGCCATAGTCAGTGAATGGGCTGCTTGGACGTTGGCATTCCTTTCTGCCTGGTGTGAGAAAGGGCTGAAACTCTGACCCATGGCTTCGTGGGAAGGGGGAAAAACCCAATGGGAGGATATCTGATTTCTTGCCAGATCAGGCAGGTAAGGGTGAAAAGTATGAAATGGGTATTTTTCCGCCAGGCTAGTACAGCAGGTCATATCAATTTCCTAAAGAAGATAATTTAAGGTATTTGAGTTAAATGTATATCTGTTAATTTAAATAAGACTGTTAACTATTTTTAAATGATGAAAACAGGCAATCATACCCAACCCCTAACCACACAAGGGAAAAGAAAGGGCCACTGATTTGAGGAAATCATCTTATAAGTATTTTTCCTTTTTAGAAATACAGAAATGTCAATTACAAACATTATTACTAGAACAAAAAAAAAAAAAATAAGAAAAACAATCAGAATTACATGTTTCTCTTTGAAGGTTATTTTCACAGAAAGTGGCATCATTTCTGTGAAATGATCTTACAAGTTCCCTTTGTTTAAACTTTGCTTTCAAGGACAGATTTATATTAGCAGAAAACACAAGTTAGCAACAGTTAAGAAAAATCCACAGAAATTTCTCTATTGCACAGAAAAGTGAGACCGAGAGTCGAATGAATGTTTCCAGTACTTTATCAAATTAGATTATTTGAATGTGCTGGCTGGCATAGAAAGCTCTCTTTCCCCCAGAAACTGCAGCAAGGAGGGAATCTCTTTTTCTCCTCTTCCTGAGCCTCCTACATTAAATATAAAGACTTGCACTTGCATAAAGATCAGTCTAGGAAATTTCACTGACAAAACTGTTTGCAAAAAGCAGCCTGTAGAGATCAATTTTATGGGTAGAAATAGGGTGAGAAATTAATAAGGTCTTACTTAACAACAGTGAATTAAAGAGTATATAGCATTAACCTTCCATTTTACTATGTTGGGAATTGTGAGATTACTTTGGGTGACATTCAAGTTAGATAACCCATTAAAATATGTACTTATGGCCTCTAAGTATTTTGAAAGAGAGAGAGAAAGTTCGTGGACAAAGAGAGATGGAGACTCCTCTCCTAGGATTTTGTTTCATTGGTCCTATCCAAGTTTTTTGCTTTTATATGAAGGGAAAGATTATAAAAAGAGAAAGTTTTGGATATCATTTCCCTTTATTAGCTCTGCATGTTTGGGTAACTTATTTAAGCTCTATGCAGGAGCCAGGATATATATATATATCCCATCAAGATGAGAAAGTGCCTAGAGCAAATGAGTTTACCAAAGAATATTACCACTAGGGAGTAGTTTCTCACTAAAGTAGTTTCCAGAACCCAGAGCCCAGGACAGCTATACATAGCCAGCGGCGACAACCAGGCCTGCTGGCGAGCAGTCTGCCTTGAAGAAGAGGTCAAGAGCCAGAGTCTGAGCAGATGCTGTACCTCTGCAATGCCACCTTTTCCTGTTCCTTGCGCCTTATCCACTTCTCCATCCTCCCTTTCTTCCAACTCTTGCTCTAGGAAGTTTCTGCCAGTGGGGGGGGGTGATGCAGTCGGTGAAGAAGGCCTCTAGAGTCAGATTGCCTTGGTTCTGACCCTGGCTCTCACTTACTGGCTGTGTGAGAAGGTTCTTAACCTCCCTATGCCTAAAATGGACCATAATTGGACAAATCTCTTCTGGTTGTGGGCACTTACTGAGATAATGCTTGTAAGGCTCTTAGAACAGTGCCTGGTACATAGTGAGTGCTCAGGACATTAAGCTATTATTCTGACATTTGAGCAGAGGCTAGCGGTGGCTGTGCAGACCAGACAAGACGTCTGGGCATCACGTGTTCATCTCTATCCTAGCCACTCAAACTGGATCCAGCTACAGTAGCCCTCACAGCCTTAGAGTCCCGACTCAATGCTTCAATAGTTTTACCACCTCGAAGTTCATTTTGTGGATACTGAATGACTGGAAGGCAGGTGTGACTCAGTGCCTCTGGAATAGGAGGCTGCATCTCCATCCATTTCACAAGGTGCCACCTTGAAAGCCAAGCAGGTCTGTTCAACCCCCTCTCTCTCAACTGCAATTTTCTGGCTCCTCTTCCAAAAGCATTTTTATATATATATATAGTATAATCCAATGAGCTAACCATTCTAATGAACTCTTTTATTGGCAAATTTCTCTAACAAGTAAGTGGACCAGGTGAATTCTCCATGCTATTTAAGAGGAATAACATTTACTAAAAATTTCTATTTTAAGAAGGCTTAGTGATGGCATCCCACGTGATTATAGAACAAGATCTCTTTGAACTTCAATTTCTTATCTGTAAACTGAGGCTATAATTTTTCTTATTCAAATTATTAGAGAGTTTATGGAAAAGAACCACAAGCTTTAAAAAACATATTTCTACAAAATAATAGTAAAAACTAGTATTTATTTCCTATATGCCTGCCACTTTTCTAAACGCATTGCATGGATTGCCTCATTCAGTCCTCACAACAATACTGTGAGATAGATTCTATTATAATACCTATTGTACAGATGAGGAGGCAGGCATAAAAAAAAAAAGGACTTGTAAATATCTTAAAATTAAACAGATAATGACAATAAGTGATAGAGTCAGGGAGACTGTTTCTAGAACTTGGGTTTTTAACCACTCTATCATATATAGATAGAGAATAGTTAATGCATATTTTGCATATTGCTGTTAATCAAGTGTGTCTTATAGGTTGATAAATATTTAATAAAAGATATAATGTCAGTACTCCTGATACCTAATTCATTCATTCATTAAACAAATACTTAATCAACATTTGCATGATGCCAGGCCTTGTTCTAAAAATTCACAATGGTGAAGAGTTGTTTGATATCATTAGCCATCAGGGAAATAAAAATTTAAAAATTAAAAAGAACAAAAATAACACATGTTGGCAAGGGTATAGAGAAACTGGAACTCTCACTTATTCCTAGTAGCTATGTAAAACACTACAACCTCTTTGGAAAACCTGGTAGCTAACAAGATTAAATATACATCTACCCTATAACCCTTCAATTCTACTCCTGGATATATATTCAAAAGATACACATACACATGCACAAAGAGACAAACAAGAATATTTATAGCAGTATGCCATAAATGTAAATAAGTGTACATCAGTGTACAGATTGATAATTTTTTAGAAAGTGATAGAACAATGTAAACAACACAGAGATGAAAAAACAGAACATTACAAACATCTCAGAGGCCCCACACTTCCCCCTTCTCAATCACTAATCCCCCAAAGTTTTGGACTTCAAAGAGCATAGGTTAGTTTTGCCTGTTTTTAATATTTATTTATATGCATACAGTATGTACTCTTTCATGTCTTGCTTTTTAAATTTAACCTTGTTTGTGAGATTCATTAATACTGCTGTGTGTAGTGATTTGTTGATTCTCATTCCTGTAAAGCATTTTGATGTATAGATATACATATGGCCATTTACCAGGTGGAAGGGGAATACCCAGATCTATGAGATACAGGGTCCATGCTGACACCAGTACACAGGGAACCAAATGGCCGGCATGCCCACCCCACATTAGAGTGAAGTGATAACTAAGTCCATCTCACAGGGAGACAGCTGGACCCAACTGCTGGTCGTTTACCCAGTCCAGTGTATAACAGAGATGGAAATAATCAGCAGCTGGAAGAACCCTCACACTGGCTGCTTGACTGATGGAATAAGAGCCATTATGCTGGGAAAGGCCAAGAAGAAACCCCTAAAACTGCCTCCATGTCCCGTAGCTCCACCTCTGGGAGGTTCTTCCTCCTTGGCCACATATGAAATGGGAAGGAATTTAAGACCCTACTTGAGTATTAAGCAGATTTCTCAGGCTGCTTCCTGCCCCTAGAAAGTTGAGGACTCACAGATTATTCCAAGTCTCAGTCACAGGCTTCTCTGACCAGGCCTGTGGTTCCTTCGCCAGATTGACTCTTACAAGGGTCTCTGTCTCCTGATTGCCCTCAGACCCACCTTCCTAGCCTTTCTTTTGTCTTTCCTAGGCGTGGCTCTCAGAATTGCTTCCTTTCTTGCCCTCAAATCTTTCTCACATAAGTTAATTGTGGGTACCTCAGGCCAACAAGGCTTCAGAGGAAGTGCCTCCCATTTAGCCTCTTTCCTGAACTCTTTCCTAAGTAACTAATTGCCAAGGATGCATCAGCCTAGGTGACCCATCTCGGGCTGTAAATCACTTAAAGAAGTCTGCAGTCTTCAGACAGTCCTCATTATTAAAATCCAGGTGGCAATCTCTTGAAATCACTTCTGGTGTAGATGCTGCTCCCATTCTACTGACATTGTCAATCATAGTTTTCCAATGTTTCCAAGGTAATGACAATACAGTGGGCCAAGGAGAAAACAAATGCCTTGCGTTTCCTGCTCTGACACCCAAACCTATATGCCCATTACACAAAGTTGTCTGTCATGCCCCTAGTTATAAATTTTTCCCCCTTACTTACCCTCACTTTTCTTACTCTAGGAATTAGGACCAGTTTTTCTTTGAGGCAGGCCAAAAGTCCACTTAAGGAACAATCCAGAACTGTTCCTCCTGGACAGGGAGTCATTGTTCCCTGATTAAGTTTGCACAGAGACATGCTCTCTGTCCAATCTGATTGAGTTGCCTGGCAATTGTGTTTTCACTGCTAAAGGATGCCCAAGACAAGCCTTCAACTCCAGGTATTTGCTCATTGGGCCCCTAACACCTCCCCACTAGCCTCTCAGATGTGTCTAAATCGTTAGTGGATGGCCATCTGAGGCTGTCACACTGGGATCTTCTTGTACTTATGTGTAAAATGAGGGTGGTTAAGTCATAGGGTGAATTGGTAAAAGCTGGAAAGACTTGGAGAGGGCCTGATCCACTGTTTTCAAACTATAGCTCACAACCCATTAGTGAAATGGAAAGTCAATTTAGTGGGCCCCAAACAGCATTTTTTTTTAATGGAATAAATTAGAAAGATATTACAGTGCAGAGCACGTACGGAGGAGAGCGTGTTGTTTCAGGAAACTATCTCAGTTGTGTATATGTGTGCATGCACACTCACATGCCTACATGTGCTGGGTAATGATGTAAAATCAGTTTCTTACCATCAGATTTGACGAGTCTTTTTGACCAATAGTAAAATTGGTCTGGAACAATGGTCCTCAAATTGTGGTCCCTGAACCAGCAGCATCAGCTACCATCTGGAAACTCGTTAGAAATGCAAATTCTAGGGTCTCATCCAGACCTACTACCTTAGGAACTCTAGGGGTTGGACTTCCAGGATGTGTTTTTAAGAGCTTCCAGGTGATTCTAATGTACATAAAAATTTGAAAATCACTGGTCTCTATATAATATAGCCTTTTATAATTCCAGGAGAGGATTAAGCACTAGAGACAATGATTTGACAATTTTCTCATTTCTCCCAAGTATGATATGTTGATGCATATGATCCATAGGGTGCATAGGAGAGAAGTCAGTTCATTACATACAATGGATGCCCTAGGACATTAGATCTTATTTGTCTCTCGGAACTGGTTGAGAAGGACTTCAGAGCTAACTTGATGTGGCTTTACCCAACTTCTCCAAATAAGGGAATCTAGTACAAGGATTTCAGTATAATTGTTTCTGCTTGAAATATATTTTCTTCTTATCTCTATTGTGTTTATAAACAATGATCTTATGATGACAATAGAGAAATTTAGTATCTACCCTGTAATTAAGAATTGGAAACTCAAAATCAGCCTGTCCTTCATTTATCTAATCTTAACGGTCTTGCATCCAGAGAGCTCTTCCCAGGACAGTGATTCAGTCTTTATTCTGCTCTAGCCCAGTTCCATTCACAGCATACTCCCAATCAATAACGGCTTTCATTACAATGCTGCGATTCTCCAGTTGGGGCCGGGGGTGGGGGGGTGGGGGGGGGTTGGGGGAGGACCGCAGCCTGCTGGAGGCTCCAGCCCTCGGCGCCTCTGTCTGGCAGAACCTGTGTGAGATGAATCCCTCCCCTCCACCCTGATAATCAAGAGTTTTTGGCCAGACCTTTGAGTGCACACGGAGAGAGTGCGGAGCCAGACGAAAAGCACAGAGTATGGTGCTAAAATGGATGAATGAGGAACTTAGTGATTTGGCCCATGACCCCCCAGCACAATGTTCTGCTGGCCCAAATATTAACAGCAATGGCAGCATTTGTCTCTATATTTTAACATCACAGTGGTCTTCTGCTTTAACTGTTTCTAAAGTCCTTTTATCCATTTGTTCACTGCTATATGATCCCACATGAACCCCTAGTGTCTGCCCTGCTCTATAAAACAGAAAAGTAGGACAGAATATCTTGGGATTGGACTCAGAGTATACCATGTGATGCTACCTTAAAGTCAGAATAACCTGCATTATAGCTGGATTCAACTTTAAATTACTGTTCCTTTTTTGATTTCCTTATCCAGCTGCTCCCCTATCTGATGTCATCTTTTTTCTATTTTATTTTTTGTTTATCTCCCTCCATTCATTCACATGCTTATCTGAGAAGACTTAAGTTCTTCCAGCTTTGAACAATAACTGCTTTTAGAAACTGTAGAGTAGTTACAAGAGAACAGTTGCCCAAGATTCAGAATTTTTTTTTTTTTTAAATGGAGCATATGTATTATGTGGCCAATATCTTCACTCTAACTTGGTTGTGAGACTAAAACCCTTCCTCACTGCTCTCACATGCTGAAGAAGTCCTATGAGGGGCAGGGAGGTAAATGTTCAGTTGTCACATCAAAGGAAGCAGCATTATTCTAGAGCAGCATCCAATCTTTAAGCCTTCCACTGTCAGAGATTTGAGGTTACATGATGTACTTCATGCTCATAACTGATGTGGCTAGAGAATTGGTATTGAATTTATAGCATCAGCTGAATAGAAAATGTGATGTATTGTACGCATGTCAATGAAGGAATGACCTGCTCTTGTTCTACAGAGAATGGAAATTGGAAATCAAACACCCTTAGTATTTCAAAATAGTCTCAAACATTTTGTAATTTTCATTTAAATTGTTAGGAAGGTTGGCGCTATTAGATAGGTTATATCTTCCAATACACTGTTTAATATAGTACTGAATAAATGATGCAAGTTGTCAATGGATGAGCGATCAACTAATAGATCTACTAGCAATTGATTTATTTTTCTTCAGTAAAGTTGCATAAACCTAAAGAGAGAGAGAAAGAGATTCAAACATGCCTCGGTCTCAAAATCCAGTTCCCTATTTATTGACCTTAAGGTCTTTAACAGATCAAGATCCTGAGAATTAGCATCTGCTGTAAGATGGCAATGATACTTCCCACACAGCCTTATGATCATCGCGTGAAATAGCTCAGATCAAGCAAGTAATGCCATGCCAAGTTCACAGGCAGCACATAACGTTAATTCCTTCCCGAACTTCTGATGATGCAAAATAAGGAAATAAAAAGAGAGTTCTATTAAGGCTAGGGTGGATTTATCCAACTAGACACAAAAATGTTTGAGAACCAAGTTAAAGGAACTCCAAAGTGACCTCCAGGCCTTCGGTTATAAGATGGTTCCCGCCAAAGGATGGGCACAATGTGGACTCCCCGCACTGCTGACACAATCAGAGCTCAGGAATGCACAGCTTGGAGAAGGAGACTCACAGGAAACAGAACAAGAAAAAGAGGCCTAAGGGCTAACCATTCAGTTTCAGGAAAGTTTCCTTCTACCTGTATGTGCCAGTAAGCCGCTAGAACAGAACTCTCCCAACAGCCGCCATTTCCTTTTTTTTTTTAAACTATAAATTCCCAATGCCCCCAAAGCTTTGGAACGCCTGCTTTTACTTGGTGCTGCCCAATTTGCAGATTGTCACAGGGTTAATAAAGTGTTCTTCATTCTATTTGCAGTAGCAGTTCTTTTGACAATTATGGCATCAGAAATGGGATCCAAAGACACTGTCCTTGGGCCTCCAAGGTCTCTGGCAAGCCCTTTAGGCTCTCTGTCTCCTCCAGCCTCTTCCAAGGCCAGAGGTAAGTTCTCTCAGATACGAGCTCCACTTTCATGTATTGCAGCTTTCTTTTCAATTTGTTATTGTAGTTTAGGTAATTACCTCTGTTTACTGTCCTGGGTCATAGGTTCTGGCGGTTCAAAACAGCCTTCTCCATTGCCTTCGGAGACTTCAGCCCACTGTATATTCAACACTATGGTGCTCCTTCATGTTTGATTTTGGACCAATGGCAAAATTTCACCCGAGATAGTCATCCAATCAGTGGCCAATTTGGGGATCCTTTTCATTAGATAAACATGTGTTTTTATGATGAAAATTGGAAAATCGTGATTCTAAAATAAGGCAAGCACAATGGGATACTTATTTTGATTGTTATTTCAAATGGGTTCAATATTTTTAAATTTCATCCCTAAAAGACACTGTCTCTAAATAATCTCACACTAATCAAGAACTAAAATCCAAAATTCTTGAGTCCATACCTTCTGCTCCACCATCTCCATATCCTCCTTTGCCAGCTAACCCCTCTGAGCCCACCACCTTTTCCTCTTCTTTTCTATTCAAACTTCCTTTCCACTCTGAGCCCCATCTTCAAATATCTTTCAATATAAACCTGCAGAAAATACCAATGCTGATGGCACTCAGAGGCCTTACAAAATTACTTTAACCACTTGGTCTAAGGCCAAACTCTAGTCATAGATAAAGATTCCTAAGCCAAACAAAGACTCTCAAAAATTTACTGAAGAATATCTCATCTTAATTCAGGCCTATCAATCTAGCCTGCCATACCTTTATCAACTCATTCATATGTTAGTCAGGTCCAAAATTGGATTCGAATGCCAAATTGGAAGGACCCAGAAAAAGATATGTCCATTAAAATAGCTCCCTTGCTCTAGATCAAGCTAAAATTATATCTCAACAATTGTTCAATGCCATTCCTAAAGCCATGCCCCACAAGATTGATTGGGCCAAAGTCTAAGGCTGCAAGCAGAGTAAAAGTGAACCTGTCTTTGATTTTCAAGAAAGACTAGCACAATTCCTTGCCAAACACACCCAGCCTATTTCTACATGAACCCAGAGCCAGAATTGATTTTAATGATATGTTTGTCAATGGACTAAAGGCAAACCTTGCTACCTTAATAAAAAGGCACAAGCTTGACCCCATTACAGAGCTGACAAACTTAACTGAACAGTTAGGTTGTACTCTAGAAACCAAAAAAGGCCACTAAAAAAGCCAAACTACTTGCTTTACAATTCCAACAATTGCAGGCCCTTATGAAATCATCCTAAACACCAAGATCTCCTGGGGTCTGTCATTATTGCGAGACCGGGGCACTGGAAAAAGGACTGCTTTAAATTAAAAAGTAAACATCATGACAATGCTGCCAATTCACCATATAATGCCCATTGACTGCCCTCCAAGGGTATTTTTGGATTGCTTCCAGTCCTCACATTTAACCAGCAAGGGGAAACAAAGCTCAAAATTAATGAGAAACTTGCACTTTCTTAATAGGTACCAGCACTACTCTCTCTGCTATTAATTCCTCCCTATTGAATAGCCCATATTTCAGAGTTAAAATATCCTGTAGGTATTGTGGGGGTCTCTAATCCAGTTCAAACTGCTTCTACATCTGCCCCAATCTCAGTAACTGTAGGACCATTCACAGAAATGCATACTGACCCAGTTAATCCATTAGGATGAGCTCTCCTAAGTAAATGGAAGTATGATCTCAAGATTAATGAAATGGGGAAGTAATTTTATTTCTATCTGACCCAGAAGAGCCTATAGAAGGAATCAGGCTGTAAATTAGACCCTAACCAAAACATCTGGACAGGGCCTAATAGTCACCCAGTGTATTAGTCTGCCAAATGGGTGCTGATGCAAAGTACCAGAAATCTGTTGGCTTTTATAAAGGGTATTTATTTGGGGTAACAGCTCACAGTTACAAGGACCTAGAGAGCCCAACTCAAGGCACCATAAGAGGTATTTTCTCACCAAGGTCAGTTGCCATGTGTTGAAGCAAGATGGCAGGTGACCTCTGCCTGGTCTTCTCCCTTCTTCCTCCTAAGGCTCCGTGATTCCAGCTTCTTCTAATTTCAGATGTAGGCTAGCATAGGGCTTGTTTCTTTCCAGGCCTTCTCAGCTGCTCCACTGCTCTGTTCTCTTTAGCTGCAAACTATCAGGCAAATGGCTCTTCTCTCTTCCTGGGGCTTTAGCTGTTTGAGCCTTCTCCTTTCTGTCATATGTTCTCTCCTCTTCCATGTTTATGGAGCTCTCTTTCTTCCTGTGTCATCGTCTGTGTGTGTGTCCACCAAGGGGGCAGGGACTCAACCCTAAGTCACACCCTACTGATGTGGTCAAATCAAAGCCCCTAATTGATTTTATTAAGTAAACTTAAAACCTTTGAATTTAATATAGTCAAAGGGTATCACACCCAGAGGAACAGACAGACCAGTTTAGAAACATAATCTTTCTCTTTTTTGGTGATTCACAAAAATAATCTCAAACTGCCACACCCAGTATTGCCAGGTGCCCTAAAATTATCAATGTTTCCAGTATTTCATTCACTCACATACCTTGGAACAGCCAAAATGATAGAAATAATAGAAAAATACTGGAAAATATTTTTCTATTAATAGAAAAATATAATATCATCACCAGGTCCATATTTCTTGTCAAACATGTCAAAAAGACAACCCAGGAAAGTCATTAAAGTTTCCCATGGTGGGAAGTGGATGTGGCTCAAGTGGTTGGGCATCCGTCTACCATATGGAAGGACCCAGGTTCAGTTCCCCAGGACCTCCTGGTAAAATAAAAAAATAAAAAGTTTCCCATGGTACATTTTCCTTTACTTTCCAGGCCATACTCTGATTTCTCTTCAGATCATATATATCTTTCACCTTTTACCTTCCAGGCCAATGCTATTCTGGCAAATGGACTTTATCAAGCTTCTCCCTTCTCATGGATATAAATATGCATCAGTAATGATCTGTGTGTTCTCTCACCGGGTAGAACCCTTTCCTTGTAGACAAGCTACTGCCTCTTTTGCAGCCAAGAAACTACTTGAAAACATCATTCCAACTTGGGGCACCCCCACCAAACTTCATAGTGATCAAGGCACTCCTCTTACAGGACAAATAATTAAAGATGCCACCCCAATCTTTCAGCATAGTGGAAAGGACCAATGAGATAATCAAACAGCAATTGGCCAAGCTTAATGATTCTAAACTTACCCTGGCCTAAAATACTGCTCAACCTTGGTTCAACCCCTTTCGGAAAGCACAAACCCCATGAAATTGTTACTGAAAGACCTTTACTACTTCCTCACGTATTATTTACAGACTCTAAGATTGCCCAACCAGACCTACTTAAATTTTGTGAGGCAAGAATGACCTCCTCTCGAGCTTATGTTTCACAGTTTGAAGAAGGCTTTGAAGGAGGAAAACATTGTCAAACTCCAGCTGACTCCAAAAATCTACAGCCTGGAGAGTTTGTGTACTAGAAAAGGCATCAATTAAAAAACTCTTTGGACCTCAATGAAAAGGATCATATCAGGTCTTTCTCACCAACCACTGTGCTGCTAAACTTGCTGGTGTAGGCCTTTATATACACCTATCTCAACTTAAAGAAGGACCAGGTAACCATTAGAAAAGTATAGTCACTGGTGACCTCAAACTCACCCTAAAAAGTTTCAGGTTACCCAGAAGTAGACGACAACTGATGCAGATGGCTTTCCCCAAAAGCTATGAATCAAAAACATGCATTGTTTTTCTTTTCCTTCTCCTTCTCCTTTCCTTTCCTTCCTTTTCCCTTGTCATTTGTCATCCTTTTTTCCCCAGCCATACAAAGAGCTGCCAACTTAGGCAATCTGTCAAATCGCTGGATCTGTGCTAATTTAGATTCCATAGAAGGCCACCAGTTATTGGCCGTACCCATGGACATTCAGACCTAGATAGACATAAAACACGTATTTCTCATAGACCAAGTATGGGAGAAAAAGGATGGGCACTCAACAGATAAATATCAGAAATGGCTGCCTCAACGGATGTATCTTACTCTTGAAGAAAAGGGGGCCCCCTTTGCACAAATTGCCATGACTGTAATGAATTTCTCTCGTTGCATGAACAATTATAACAGCACTGGACCTTATCTAGGTACTATTCCAGCCAACCTCTGCAATCAGACCTTTTGGTATGACCAGGAGGAAGGCAAATGATATCCTCTCTACAATGACACGATAATCAAATAGGACTCTGACAATGATATTCTTTGACACTTAGGTTTTTGAGCCAAATGAAACAACAGTGTTTTCTACCATAGGAAACTTTTCAGGGTATTGGAATGCCAATATCAGCCTTGTCTATAATTCTGACAATCATACTCTCTATGTAGACCAATTCTCAGGCCTCACTGGACACAAGTCTCTAACAGTACTTCACTCACTTATAACAATTTTCACAGCCCATTCTATCAACTACACAGCAATGTCCATTGTTCATACTCTACTAGAACCCATAATTTTACACTTTGCCTGGAAAGATGCAAAGTCCTCCATATCTAGAGGGTGAAAAACAAAACCAAGAGATTATGCATAATACTTTAACTCTCAGTCTGGCTAGCAGAGACTGTTTTTTCCTATGTGGAAAGAGCACCTAGATAGCCTTACCACCAGGCAGGAGTGGACTTGCACAATAACAGCCTTACCCCTCACCTTGAGGGGCCAACTGGTAGCCAACCTGGGATTTTTTGCTTATTAACTCAAAATACCATTTTAGACCTAAGCAGGACACTATAGAATACAACCCATTAATTGAAAGGCCTGGTATAGTCTGGTATTTTCTGAGAAGTGTATTTTTGTTTCATGGAATTCCTCAGTTTGAAAAAGCCATATGAAACATGTCAAAAACTTATTGAGGGAGAAGTGGATGTAGCTCAGTGGTTGAGTGCCTGCTTCCCACGTATGAGGTCCTGGGTTTAATCCCTGGTACCTCCTAAAAACAAACAAACAAAAAAACTATTGCGGGCACTTTTAATAATACCATCAAGGCATTGGAGAACTTAAAACTCAAAGTAGATAACTTAGCACAAGTTGTCCTACAATACTGTAGGATATTCGATATCCTCACAGCTCAGCAAAGAGAGACATGCGCCCTCTGAGGGGAGCTGTTACGTAAATCAATGTGGCAGAATTGAACAAAACATTAAGGATGTCAAAGAAAAGATTGAGATACTACAAGAACTAGGGACCCCAGAACTTGGGATTTATTTAGCTGGCTGAATCTTGGATCTGGAATAGAGGGATATTCCAAACACTGTCAATCTTTTTCCACCTTATAATTATCATAGTATCTTTAATTGTTGTTTTATTTCCAGAATAAAGGCTATGGTTCAACAATCTCTCACTTCCAAAATCATGCTGATAAATCAGGCTCTCGATCTCCAGGTCTGCACTTATGATGCCTTACAGGACAAAAACTCTGATAACTACCTTTGCTTACCCTAAAATACTGTTGCCCCCAAATAATATTCCTCTCACATCTTTCAGAAATCTTGTGGTTGTCCACTGAGGGAATCCATTTTTCCAGTGTTGCCTTAATTGCCCATAGTACCGTAACATAGCCCCTCCTCCGCGGACACGACACTGGACTTTCGAGCCATGTGAACACATAGGATGTCCCCCTAGCAGCATGGGACAACACAGAATCAATCTTCATCAGTAATGCTTTCTACAAAAGAACTTAATGAAGAGGGGAAAATGCTAAAGGATCTCTAAATTGCCCTTCAGGCCCTGGTTACAAAATAGCTCCTGGCAAAGGAAGTCCTCAAGATGAACATCCTGTGCTGAGGTAATCAGACTTCAGGAATGAGCAACTTGGAGAATGAGTCTTACAGAAAACAGGACAAGAAAAAGAGGCTACGCTCTGATCAATCAGCTTGAAACAAGTTTCCTTCTGCCAGTTAGAAGCTAAGCAGCTAGACCAGAACTAGCCTGACAACCACTATTTTCGTATTTTTAGGGTTTTTTTTTTTTTCACTATTAAAAACAAAACAAAACAAAAAGCCCTGCTTTACTTGGTGTTGCCCAATTAGGGAATTGTTATACTAATAAGGTTCTCTTCCTTCTATTTACAGTTCTTTTGACAACTACAAAATAAAGTCTACCAGTACCAATGTGAAACTCTTTAAGTTAATGTCTATACAATGTAACATTATGACAACTTATTTTTTTCTAAATCTGTCATCACTTTGAAAGCAATTTTCAATAATTTCTAAGCAAATACCCAAATAATAACTGTTAAGAAGTCATAACCCATCACAAATTGAATATTATACTCAGCTGAATAACGTTAAAAGCAATGACACTGCAGCAAAAAAGTTTATTCATTGTCTAAAGTGGGTGGTTTTAAATACATTCTATTTGATATGGGGTTATCCCCCCGCCCCCCCCCCCCCCCGCGCGCCCCTTTAAAATAGAGGGCCTAGGGTCTAGGGTTTAAGAAGTCAGTAGAGAATGCATAGGGGGAGAACAACACAATTTCCTGAATACATCCGTGTCAAAGGAAAGATATGTCCTTCCTAACCTTGAAATACAATTACTGCAGCCACAAGGAAAACAAAAGGCACCGTTATCTACGATTCTCGGCACATGGCCTGTCTATTCCTGAGCTGGGCAATGAGACGCGAGCTTATTGAAACTTCCCGCTTAACCATGACCCACAGCTAAAGCTGGAACACGCAGGCAGGCTGAGGAGTAGCACTCCAGCTGCTCTCAGGACTCCAGAGACTCCACGTTTCACAGCCTACGCCCATCCAAGTACAGAAATACCCAACTCCTCCCAGGCCCGCCTCGCCCCAAGAGTCACACATGCGTACACCCAATAAAGAAAGAGCAGCGCTCTCCCCTTTCGCGAGGTCCCCACGCCCAGCTGCCACGCAGCCAGTTCTCCTGCCCTTCTTCTGGCGGCTGGCTTCACTATTCAGGTACTACGCATGTGCAGAGCTGTGCCGCCAGGCAATCCTTTAGCCGACAGGGATGGGGCGGTAGGCGGGACCAAGCGTTTTGCGCACACTCAGGACATGCGCAGTTCAGGAGCTGAGGCCCCTGCTGGCGATTTGGAAGTTCCGGGAAGGCAACGCATGCGCGAGGGTACGCGTTGCCGGCGAAGAGGGGAGCCTGACGACTCGGAAATTTGAATACCACAGTAGCATGGAGTGTGACCTCATGGAGACTGACATCTTGGAGTCGTTGGAAGATCTAGGGTAAGGTGGCCAGGGCATAGGTCTCGCAAGCCCCCCACTGCCCGGTCCCCCGGGAACACCTCCTCCGTCCCATTCTGAGACACCACCTCTTTCTCCACGCCGCACCCCGTGGCTCCTGGCTGTCGCCTCCTTATGGCCCCGGACCCCAATGCCACGTCCATTGCGTGCTTTGCCAGCTCGGGGCCCTCCAACTCCGACGCCCCTAGGCCCGCCCCATGCTCCCTGCAGCCGAGTTTCCCGCAGCGTTTGTCAGTCATGCGTGTCATTGTCTGGCCCCTGGTTCTCGCCCCCACCCCCCACGCCCAGCTCTGCTTGCTCCCCATCCTCCTGCCCTAGGCCCCACACTCCAGAGGTTGTCAAAGTTGATTCACCTTTCCTACTTGCCCTCCAAACTTCCTGCTCCTGTCTTTCTGCTCTTGAGCCTACCCCATCCCACTTCTCTCAAAAAATCTCCTTTGCTCAGTCATCTGTCTGCATGCACCCTGGCTTTCCTAAGCCACATGCCTGTGCTCTGCATCCGTCCCACTAGCCAGCTCACTGATGCGCCTATCACACCTCCATGGGATCCATGGCAGTTCCCTTGACTCTTTGACACTTAGCTTCATTGAATCATCCTTTGCCCTCACCTTTCAGTCATCCTCACCCCCCAAATTTCTGCCCCTCCTGACAGCTACCCAACCATAATTCACCAGTATCTAGAAGCTAGAAGTAGGGCTTCTTATCTGACTGGGTCACCCAGATCAGAGTACTCTATTAAAGCTTAAGAACTTAGAACTCCTTTGGCTAAATGTAGTTCCAAAAACAAATTGTATGATTAACTATTTGGTCACAGGTACAGTGTCAAAGAATACAGATTTAGTTAGCTCTCTTTATAAAGTAATAAGTCCTTTATCAAAACTTTCCTTTACCCTTTGGGGGAACCTTCCTTAGGAAAGGACACTGTCAGGGGCCCCAAAGTCTGCCCACTTAACTAACTTGCTTTCATGGTAGAGATTTTGGGGAAAGGAAGTGTCAGTGCTTATCATCTTTCTTTGTCAAGTGAATTACTGTTCTTTTTTTTGGAACTTGCTCTGAATTTTCATGAATATTTCAGACAGTATGGGATCAGGGGCTTATTTCTTTGACTAGGACATAAGTGAAAATCACATTCAGCGTAATGGTCTCTTTTTGATGGACGTCTCAGACTAAATTGCTTGCTCACACAGGATATCATTCATTCAGTAAGCATTTTTGAGGAACGCTTGCTCTGTGGCAGGCGTTGGGGTAAGTACTAAGGGTACAAGAGTAGAAGAAGAGAAGTTCACCCAGTCTTGTGTGTGAATATTTTGTGAGGAGCACTGAGGAGGGCCCCTTCCTTTCCTTTGCTGTGAAAGGAAATAAAGTCCAAGAGGCTTTCTGGAAGAAGTAACGCTCGAGGTTAGTCTTAAAGGAGGAGTGGAATGCGAGGAAGGAGGTATTCCTTATTAAATATAGTCATATTCTGCATGAGTAAAGGCTTAAGAATTGGTGACACGTGCTGTTTCTTCCCAATATTATTGTTCTTTTTCTCTTTTAACTACAACTTTCTTCTTTTGGGTACTGTAAAAGTAATTGTCCTCGTAATAATTGGAACACAAATAAATAATTGAAATAAGTTGTAATGTAAACCATGGGCCTTTCTGGAAACTATATCGATTTTAACATTTTGGTGGCATTCAAGATTTAAAATTCAGCTTTAATGATGGCTGGTTCATGTGTGTGTTTGGATTCACTGAGAAATCTCTAACCTGGCACACATTAGGAATTTGGTAATTATTTATCAAATAAACCAATAAAGTCTATATGAAATATGGGAAATTTCTAGGCCTGGTCTCTTAATATCAGATTTTGAATCTGGATGGCAGGTTCTAGACAGTCTCATTTTTTGTATAATACTTTTTCCATTCCATAAATACGTAATCATATTTTAAAGGGATCAAGTATCGTAACCATATTTAATAACAGCATTTTAATCAACATTTCATTTAAAAGGATAAAATAATCTTCTGAAGAATATATATTTTAAAATTACTTTGAGAATGGCAAAATTCTTTAATTCTAGAATATAGGTGATTGGGGTTCATTATTACTATTGTCTTTTATGAATGTTTGAACATTTTATAATATTTAAAAAATTAGACTTTTTCACCCAAACAGCAGCTTATTGGCAATTATTAAATTAATCTTGACATTTCTCTGGTGTTGTGTCTTACTAGTTTTAACTGTCATTATATAGAAAAAGCAAGTAAATGGTTAATTGGAAAGCTTTTGCTTTTTAAAGAAAGTCATAAAAACCTAATTGATTTCTTAAAAAATTTCTAAGTTTTACTTCTGTAATAGTAAAACATAATATTTGTCACTTTTTAATCTGACCTTAATACTCAATTCAATTAAAGTAAGAAAGTAGACCTTTGTACAATAAGAACTTTCAATTAATTTACGGAAATTGATATAGTATATGTGATTCTATTAATCACATAAATTTTGAAGGGTTGAAATGCAATTACCATTTAGCTGGTTTTTCTAATAGTATAGTTCAGGTTTTATTTATATTTGCAAGTTTAGAAATTGGTTATAATAATGTTTATTAAATTATTGCTTAATATGCAAATAACAATATTATTATACTAGGTATGATTTTATATTCTGAAGTGTAATTTCTTGCTCACCAGTTACAAGGGTCCATTGTTAGAAGATGGCGCTCTGTCTCAGGCAGTCTCTAGTGGAGCCAGTTCCCCCGAGTTTACCAAACTCTGTGCTTGGCTGGTGTCTGAATTAAGAGTGCTCTGTAAACTAGAGGAAAATGTGCAAGCAACTAACAGTAAGTAAACATTCACTTTTAGGTGCGAAATACAAAATTAAAACTAGGGTATTGTTGATTGAACATTATCAGTACTAATGCTAAAAGGTCAAGATTTTTGTAAATGTAAAGACAAACTTTGTAAAGAAGCCAAGATTTTTTTCCCTTCATTGTTTAATTTAGAGACAAGGAGATTCAGAAGTTGAAAAACAGAATATAGTCACATATCTATTAAAATTTGTGGAGGCTAAGCAAACCCTTTACTGAGAAACAGAAAGTATGGAGTAAATGAACTTTTCATACTTCATAAAACATGACTTGTGAGATCCTAGATTGGTGGCTAGAACTAGAAATTAGGGGTTTCTCCTAAGACTCTCAGATTCCTTAAGTATGTATAGCATCCAAAGTAAATACATTACAATTCTTTTTTGCGTGGCAATAAAGAGAACACTATTAAGAGGCTTTCTGTGTCATAGGGAATGTGATTGAAACTCCAGCACCACACAATTTATGGGATTGAGAGTTGTTTAATATTTCCCATTTTTGTTATTGCTGTAGCACTAGTTCTTGTATACTGCAAAAGACAAAAGCTTGGAACCTGGCACTCCTCCATCTGGTTCCCTCCTACCATAGGTAAAACTACAATAGGAGACCAAAAAAAAGCCCACTATTAACCCACCCTTAAGGAAAATTAAAATTTGAAGATCCACTCTTTTGAATGTTTTGTATATTTAATGTGAACATGTTAGTTGCATTCAATTCTAATTATTAAGAAGGATACAGTGTAACAATAATAATAGCAACTTGTATTTATTGAGCACTCACTATGCCTAAGCAATTTACCTGTTTTAATTCATTTAACACTGATGAGGTAGGTTTCATTACTTTTTTATACATTAAACAAGAAAGCACAAAGAGGTTAGTTGCATTGTCTGAAGTCATGCACTGTAGTGATGGAGCAGGACTGGACCCCAGCAGTCGGGTTCAGAAGCCAGCACACTCGTTCACCATGCTATATATTGCTCTTGACCTAACATTTCAGAGACCCTAGGAACCTTTGAAAACACCTATACTAAGTGATAACTATTTTTAACCTGGGGTCTCTTTGTCCAAATGAAACATTATATAGACGCCAGTATATAATCAGATAAAAGTGTAGTTCTGTTTGAAATCCAGAGTGAGTCCCTTTAGCACTCCTTTCTCTTCCTCATCCTCCCCAGCTGCTCCTGAAGGAGCTCCATGCATCTCTCAGGTTCACAGAACACAGTTGTTTTTACAGATGAGGAAATGGACTCAAGTCAAGTAACTCAAAGTTTGTCAGTTAGTTTTTATCCCGCTATGATATTGAATAGGGAACCATCAAAATAATAAGAAAGAGGGTTTTTTTGTTTGTTTGTTTTACCTTGGCTTACCCTGTGAATGCTATACTTTTTAAAATGTTACAGGAATACAGAAGTATTAACTGTTGGAAATATAGTCTAACTGAGAGTATTAGGCACTAAGTAAAACAGCTGGAGATTAGTAGAGTAATTAAATGCTTCACTTTGTGGTTGGGGGGGTGGGATCAATGAGCACTATAATATGTGGGGAAGGTTTCAGGAAGGACCAGGCAACTCCTGGGCTTTGATGGATGGGTGGAATTTCATAGAGGTGGAAAGAATAGAAGACTTGTCAATCACAAGAAATGACTTAATGAAGTGGGAATGAGTCTGACTGTTCCTGGCCTGGCTTGAATATTTGTGGAGGTGATTATAACGCTTTATCCTGGGAAGGCCAAACCAGAGGGCCTGTGAAGAATAATTTGAGACAGAAAAAAATTAGATGAGATGAGGTAACAATTAAGAAGCCATTTAAAATTCACAAATAAAGGAATAAATATAATGAAAATGTTTAAGAAAGTTGGCAGTGGTATGAGAAAGGATGAGTTAGAAAGGAAAGGAACTCCAGAAAATCCTATTAAAAATTTCAATTTATGTATAATAATTATAGTAATGTGGAAAAAAATCAGTATTATTAAATAAGATTATTTTAATTCTTAAAAGGCCCAAGTGAAGCTGAAGAATTCCAGCTTGAGGTGAGTGGGCTACTAGGGGAAATGAACTGTCCGTATCTTTCACTGACATCAGGGGATGTGACCAAGCGCCTTCTCGTTCAGAAGAACTGTCTCCTTTTGCTCAGTAAGTTCATGGCTACAAGAATGTAGCATCTATTTTCTGTTTGTTTTCTGTGATTAATAAACTGGTTGTTTTGTATGAATTTAATTCAGAATGCTTTTTTTTTTTTTTTTTTTTTAATTTAAGAAAACAGCTTCTTAAATTGCCGATTTAGGAACCGATAGGCCTGTGCACTGGTAGCTGTACTGTTGTTTTTATAATTGATAGTCGTTTTTTCTCGTTTCAACTTGGTGGTACTCAGGCTGTTCCACTTGACCTGAAGTAGCCATTGGTAGTGTTGAAATGTTGTTCAAGTGTGTGATCATTAAATCTTAGTGTTCTAGAGTGGGCGCTTGTGTTAAAATCGACTAGGAAGATGGTGTAGAAATAGTGAAGGTATTTTTTTTTTTTTAATTAATTTTTGAAGAGATAAAGCTTACATTAAAGTTAATGGTAAATGTAATTATTTAAAGCATTTTTGTCCTGTTGATCTTTTTTTGCAGATGGGTAATTATTTGGGGGTTTTGGTTTATTTGTAAATGTGTCGAATTACAATGTAAAGATTTTCTAGAATAATAGTTGGCTTGTTCCTGCCTTTATTGATCATTCTGGGATATAAATTTTTATGAAAAGTTCTTTTCCTCCTTGCTTTTTTATATACTAATTTCTATTTCTCTTTTCACCCTGAAAAACAATAAGTTGATTTATAAATTTTATTGCTTTATATAAGCACTCCGATAAACACAACCAATAGTCTCGGAATTTTTATAGCATTCTGAAACACATTTAGATTGCACTTTAGTTAACTGATTATTGTATTTCTTATTATGACAAACACATTTCAGAGGATTTTTACATGCTTGTGTTTATTTTTACAATTGTGCTATGGTTTCTGAAGAGTAATATGACTCCTGTTTTGAAGGTTCAATTTTATTTTATTTTATTTTTTAAAAGGTGTTTGTAGCCATTATTCTTGGGTACTAACCTATTCCGGAGTGACTTTTCCTTTGCCTGTCAAACGATTGTTACTGAGGGGATATGCACATAAGGTTAGAAAGTATAGCTGAATGTAGTTCTTATGCATTCATTCAGTATCCTTGAAATTATATATTTTCCATAATTGGTTCAAACTGCATTATACTCACTGATTCTTCCTTTGTTGTGCTGCTTGTCTTTAATAGTATTTATTATTGGTAGAATAATAAATTCTACTTATTTATTCCTATGCATGGTATGTTACGTAGGAAGATAGCAGCTGTCTGGAACTCTTAGAAATGACCCTGAGTAGCTACTTCTTCCAAAGAGCTCAGCATTTGCCCTTTTTAGCACTGATACTTGTGAAAGAGCAATTTGAATGTAAATCTTTGTACAATTATTTCTTAGGCATACTGCCCTGAACATTATTTTGGACCCAGGGTCATAATTTTAGGCTTTATTTTAATGTACCATAACCTCAAACACTCTTGAAGAATATACAACTATTTGCTCCTCAAACCAATGACTAAATCAACTCAGTTACTTGCTCTTTGAATTCTTCATTCATAAACATATCCACACTACTCATTTTCCCTTCTCTTCATCTTCACTTATGCTTTTTCTCTTTCCTAACATATTCCCCTCAGTCTTTATCCTCTCTCACAATGATTTTGTTCTCTACCTGCTCCATGTAGATATTTCTCATCTTTTCAAAGATCAGTTGTCACATCTTGATGCAATAATTTTACTTACTTCTTCAAGGACCCTTACCTCACTAGTTTGATTATTTTTACACATTGTATTGGGGAGGAGGGTGATGACAACAAACCCACCTCATTAGAATTATTAGTAAAATAGACTAGAAAAACTCTGAGTCAGATTAAGGACTTTGTTTGGCTCATCATTGACCTTTGTGGTTCTCAGATGCATTCCCTTAGTAAAGTAAGCCAGATATCTGAGACAGAAGAAGAGCTGTTTATCTTTTTATGCTTTTAGTCTTTATTCCCAAATAGATTGTCAGTAGGAATAATCTTTTGTTTGTTTTTGTATCTTCAGGACCTTTCCTAGTATTTCGAACATATCAGTTTCAGTTAATGTTTGTTGATAATTACATTGGGGAACTAATTTTGTGAATATCTGAGTATGTTGCCCCAAGTTAGAGAATCAGTTTATTAAATCATGTAATATGTGATGCTATAGAACCGGGACCAACTACTTCTTAAAGGGTCAGATAGTAAATATTTTAGGCTTTGTGGACCACAGATGGTCTGTGTCACAACTCCAGCTACTCAGCTTTGTCACTGCAGCCATGGATAATACATAAACAAAGAGCATGGTAGTGTTCCATTAAAAGTTTATTTACAAAAATAGTGATTATTTTCATAACCGGGCGGTTGTGAGTACTGTTTTTGATGTCTACATATTACATTAACTTGTAAATACAGTTTGCTATATCGAGTACGTTAAAATTTTATCAAACCCATTTAGAATGATCTTTCCAGAAACTTAGCTGTATTTATTGTTCCAGAACAGGAGTTGCCAGCTTTTCAGAAATGATGTGCCAAGATGTAGTGGCCCAGAAAATGTCTTTTTCCAAAATGTATATATTTTCTTATATGTCTTAAGGTTCTCACTTTGTCACATACCTGAAATCCAAGTGATTGTTAATTATTTTTTTAAATAAAATGTAAATGTCCTTGGGAAGGTTAAAGGAACATTACTGAATATTTATACCTTAAACTGAATTACCTGAAGCAGATTGCAGTCCTCACTATACCTGGCTGAAATCAACACACAAGAGGATGGATGATACTGTACAAATGGGAATTCTACCAAGAATGGATTTGAAAGGGTTTTTTGGAGGGGTGAGGGAAGTATGGGAAAGTTCTAAGAAGAATATAGATGGAAGAGGATTTTCTTTGAGCAACCAGAGGTGACATCAGGATACTGGAGACTATGGAAAGGAGCTATTGGGAGTTTTGTGCCTTCCTACTTCTCTTTGTGTGCCTCTTACATAAGTTGAACTTCAGTTATTAGAAGTGTTGTTTCGTGCCAGGTCTAGACGGGATGCCTGCCTGAGTAGTGAAAGAAAAGAGGCAAGGTGGTTGTATCACTGGTGCTCATACATGTTGTGAGAAAAAGTAAAAAAAGGTAACCTTTTTATTTGTCACTGAAAATTGGCCACCTGCCACCATTTGCAAATGTATTAACAGATGCTTACCTTCTTCTAGAGGTTCCTTAAGAGTGGAATTTAAAAATCCAGTTTCATACTTGATCTACTATGATCCTTTGGTTTCAAAGAAAAATTGCTTATTTTTAAATCAACCTTTAAACATTATGTATCAGTTGAATATCTGAATTACAGAACTGATTTATGTGTTTTGTCATTCACAAGTAAAAATGGTTTTCTTTGTTTTTGTCCATTCTTGCAGCTTTAAAAATTACATATCATTAGGTCTATAGAGTTGTGACCCAAGACTTATGACTATTAACTATAGCTGTATCTCATTTTGAAATCTTATTTTGTTTACTTCAGCATACCTCATCTCAGAACTAGAAGCTGCCAGAATGCTCTGTGTGAATGCTCCTCCAAAAAAAGCTCAAGAAGGAGGCGGTAGTGAGGTCTTTCAAGAGTTGAAAGGCATATGTATTGCTCTAGGAATGTCCAAACCTCCAGCCAATATAACTATGTTCCAATTCTTCAGCGGGATTGAAAAAAAAGTAAGACCTTTAGTACCAGATCGTAGTGTATTAAAGGCATAGTCTTAAATTTGTTTGAAATGAAACAATGACGTTGATTTTTCTTAGTGGGAACTTACTGTGCATATTCTTAAATAATTGTTACTAAATGAGATTGGGATTTTAAATTCTAGGTACTTTAAAGAGAAATTAGTATTTTCTTCTTATTATTTTTTTTAACATGTTAGCCTGTTTCTCTTTCTAAAAGGAAACTTTACTCTCTTTGTTTATAAAATAAGACTTAAATCCTTTTAAAAATCATTTTATCACCGAACTATGATATACTTAAATTTTTAAAGGTCTTTTTAGCATTAAGTATTACCACCTTCCTCCCCGTTGACTGGACAGTAAAGGATGTTAATGTTCGTTGTTTTTAATCCAGTCACTTCAGGTCCTATATGTTTCACTTGGCAAACTAGATTTGTTGAATGCTAACATAATCTAGATGTGAAAATAAATCAGAATTATTTTTACAGTTATGGTTTTCAAAAATATAATTGATTAGGAGCAAGCAATCTTACTAATAAGTGAATGGGAAAAAGAAATAATACTTGTTGTAACAAAGTTATTCTCCATATGCATGTCTGCTGGACCCTAAGAATTGGTACATTTGCATTTTGGGGTAGAGCCACTATTTGGCTGAACACTATGGAGAAGTGGCAGTGTGTTGTAGTCCAGATTTTCTGTGTGTGTTCATTTGTCATTCAGCAAATACTCATCGAGTACCTGCTGTGGTCAGGCACTGTTCTAGGTGCAGCGAAGAAATCATACTGCTATAGGCACATGATGAGTGGGCAGAGTGAGTGCCTTTTCTCGTGTGGAACTTTTATATTTCAAAATGTCCTCCACCTTTGCCTCTGTCAGGAATCTTCTTTTGATGGCAAGATATGATGGGGATTGGGCAGATGAGGAGGATATGTTTTACTTTTTAGATTTTTTTTATTCATTTATTTATGTTTTTGTGTCAGTTAAAGGAAACATTAGCAAAAGTTCCGCCTAATCATGTGGGAAAGCCTTTATTGAAGAAACCAATGGGACCAGCCCACTGGGTGAGTAGTGAACCATACTTCGTGATTTTGATGTCAATATTTATAAATTGTGCTTTTTAAGTTAGATTTTTCTATTATGTAGTTTTCTAAGTGTACATTCTTAAAATGAGTATTGTTTTTGTGAATCTCAAAACTAATGCAGAATAATTTTGTTTAAGATTAGAAGACTTTATCTCATCATTTGTAAATATCTCACATAGCTAAATAAAATAAATTGAAGTTCAGTATGATGTGTGTTTCTAACTGCCAAATAAAAACCACATTAGCCTGAGCTTCACACGTTGAATTATGGCACAGCTAAATGAGAAATGTGTTTTACATATTCTTTATTATGTTTTTAAGACTTAAATATTTTGCCTATCCTTTTGCCTGGTAACTAATAATCTACTATGTGGAAGGGACTGTGTATGCTAAGTGCTGGGCATTCAGTTATGAATAAAACAATTTCTGTTCTTCTGAGACAGGAGCAAGCAGATTTAAATTCGAAGTGGTCTTATTTTGTTTCAGGAAAAGATAGAAGCAATTAACCAAGCCATAGCCAATGAATATGAAGTTCGGAGAAAGCTGCTAATAAAACGTTTGGATGTCACTGTACAGTCCTTTGGCTGGTCTGACAGAGCTAAGGTACACATTTAGTAACTAAAAGAACAATATTTATAGACATGTTCCCTAAGAAATCCTAGCACAGTTCAGGTACAGTGGAGACTACAAGAGGAATAATACATAAGAAACATGTTATTTTTCAACAAAACTGTATTTTAATAGCTCCCACTAGAAGCATCCATTTGTGAGAGAAAATAGTATATGGAACTTACTAAAATAATAAATTCTGTTTTCAAATTATTTATATGCTATACTTTAGGCTAACAATTTAATTTGGTCACAGAAGTTAGAAATAATTTAGTATAACCAAATACTATGATCTACTTATAGGGAATTGGATTATCAGGTAAGGCTTTATTTTATTTCAGTTTATGTGAAATAATCCAAGTTTTATTTTAGTTTAAATGAGATAATCCAGGTAAAACTCTTGGTTATTCAACAGATATTAAATACTTACTGTATGATCAGTAAGTGAGAATTAATTGCCATGATGGATTAATTTGACCTTAGGACCCTAAAATGGAACTGTTGTGACGGTTGGTCCCGATATATTAGTGCTAGGTGTTTCCTTAATTGTTCATTCATCTTTGAAAACAGGTTTTCCTCTGAATTTTAATTTACTCGGGAAATCAATTTCCTTCTTAGTTCTCCAGTATCTTGTTATTATGATAGTTTCACTTAAAATCTTTATAACTTAGCACAGTTATATTTGGCTATCTGCTCATTGTTAGGGTAGATATTTATAGAATTAGAATATTTTACATTTAGGATTTAAAAATCAGACTTAACCCCCCTCATTTTGCAAGCAAGAAAATGAAATCCTAGGTAAATGGAGACTTTACCTAAGATCTCACAGCTAGTTAATAGTAGTGCCAGGAATAACTTGTATTCTCTTCTGCCACTGTTATTTAGGAAATAGCAGTCCTTTCTCAAATTATTATCTTTGAACATAAATAATCATTTCATTCTCATCATGATGATATACTTGAAAAACAGTAACTTAACTTTCAGCTGGAAAAACATACAGTGATGGGTGGACATGCACTGGAAGAGGTGTTAACAGACCGAGATTCTAGGCTTGGCACTTCTGTTAATAGACTGTACAGCTGAGGCCCCTGGGACAAAGTGAGCTTCCATTTGCTCTTCTCATTTTTAATATCTTTAACATGATACAGTTAGCCTATGTGATATCTGAGGTCCTTTTGAACTATAATACAAAACTATTCTACAAAAAATGTAAATTTATTGGGGAAGATAAGGAAAGACTATACAAATTAATTTGCACAAATTAATTTTTTGTTTCATTTAATGAAATTTATGTACTTATATCTCACTTTGAAATTTCATTTTAAATCGGTGTTATATGAGATATATATCAAACCATTTTTCAAAGGTGTTTGTTTCTATTCAACAAACATTAATTGACCACTTATTTTAGGTACTGTAGTGACTACAAGGAAAAGAAATATAAGACATGTTCAGGAAACATTCTCCAGATAAGCTATTGGGTGACAATCCCTTTATCCTTTCAATTCAAGAGGTATTTAAAACATAAAAAAATCACTGATTATCCCATCATCTTAGCACAAAAGCTAATTTCACTTTAGTATTGTCTTCCTCACTTTGTCAATATACACAAGAATAGTGTATGTACCTTTTTACATTCTATTTTTTTCACTTAATATAACCTACACATTTTCTACTTTTCTACCTATTTACAAGTTTCTGTGTTATTTAATGACTATTCCACAGTTTATTTCATCGGGTTTCCCTAATATTAGACCCATATTCAGGTTTCTATTTCGCTTAAATCTTGGAGCACATTTCACTTAAATCTTGGAACACATGACTTTTATTTTTATATTATCACTTTTATTCTTCTTAATGTTACTATATAAAAGTAAGATTACCAAATTAAGAGTTTTAACATTTCTGACTCTTGAGACATAATGCACAGGTAGCTTGTGTTAACATATACCTTCCACCCAACTTGATATTTGATACCTGTGTATAGCCAACAAACTTGCCAAATATTTTTTGTTCTTATGTTTTTTCCTGTTTGTTTTAGTTGTAGTTGTTGTTTCCCAAATTTAGCAAATAGGAGATTGTTGTTGTTCCCAAATTTAGATTGCTTTAATTTGCATTGATTCTTATCTGAAATATATATATTTTTTGCATTTTTTTCATACTGTATCTTGTGTAACCTTTCTCTTTATATCCTTTGCTCATTTATCTTTTGTGATCTTGTTTTTCAAATACATGTAAACTGATTTTTTTTAGTATATTGTGGCTGTTAACCTTTTGTAATCTTGAAATTATTTTATATGCTTTGAAAATTGTGGTTATTTAATCATTAAATAGAATTTATTAAATAACCAAATACATGCATCACATTGCATAGTATGCAAATAAAGTAAAATGAAATATTATATATTAGCCTTACATGGCAAGAAGTTTACCTCTGCCATTGAAACAAATTCACTAGAATAAGCCTACTGAGAGGGTAGTGAAAATAACCAGAGAAACCCTATGTGGTACCTGCTAAGGCATCTTGGTGAGGTTATGAATGAATGACTTGAGAGTCTCTTCATAAGTTGAAAATGTGGCCCAATGTAGCCTGCCTTCTCCTCCAATAAGAATTTTTTAAATTAAACTTTGTTTCCAAATTCAACAAGCTATACATTTCAAATAAAACTATACCTCTAGTAATAACACATTCCAGGTATTCTGCCCCACGGAGCATTTGTCAGTTTCAGTTTTAGATCTGGAAAATACTGTCATCAAGCATACTTTGATTAAGTTGAGTAATAACTGTGAACATGTATTGAGAGTTACTTATTTCCCAAGTACTATGCTAAATATTTCATAGCAGTTATGTCATTAATCTATTCATAACAACCCTGTAAGATAGATGCTATTGTACTTACTAATTCAGGTCAAGAAACCAAGGAACAAAGGCTTATTGACTTACCCAAGTTTCCCAATTTCCCAATGATCTCTGTATTTCTAGAGTCAACAATCTTAATCATTAACTTAGGCTTCCACTCTATGATTAAAGTAGACCCTACTGATTACTTGTTATTTATAGTAGAGAGAAGTATTAAACAGGGGATCACTTTTGCAAGAAATGTGTATGTTAGCAAAATAATCAATACAAATTAGTCCCAGCCAACATTATCTTATAGAAACCCAAGACGAGAACATTTAAAAACCAAATTGTTGAAATGGTTTACCTTCTTATATTTAAATAGATAAAATAATTGTATTTGAGCTGAGATCAAGGGAAGAAGGAAATTTTTTACATTTTTAACCCCACAATCCTGAAGGAAAACCCATTCGCTCCCTCTACCCCATCATCCCTCACCTCCCATTATCATTCCTTGCTCAGCAAGTCTGCAGCTGTATTGTATGATAGTTCTTGACTAAGAGCAATGGTGAGTTTATAACTTTTTTCTCCTGTCTGGAACCTAGTAAATATGATTATAAGACATTTTAGAGCTTTTTAATTCATTTAATATGAGCATGTCTTGTGTTTTTTTTTGAAAATTGAATGTCTTTGAACACTTTTCTTTCAACAGAGTCAGACAGAAAAGCTAGCAAAGGTTTACCAGCCAAAACGCTCAGTCTTATCTCCTAAAAGTGTTATTTCTGTTGCCCATCTTTTGGCCGCAAGACAAGACTTGTCAAAGATTTTAAGGACAAGCAGTGGCTCTATTAGAGAAAAGACTGCCTGTGCCATCAATAAGGTGAATAGAAGATCTCTCGTTTTGTCTCACATACATTTGTTTCTGTTTTTTAAATAAAATAGTTTAAAATATCTTTCTCATCCCTCAGGTATTGATGGGCAGGGTGCCTGACAGAGGTGGGAGACCCAATGAAATTGAGCCTCCACCCCCAGAGATGCCACCATGGCAGAAGAGGCAAGATGGTCCCCAGCAGCAAGCAGGAGGCCGAGGAGGAGGGAGAGGAGGTTATGAACATTCCTCATATGGAGGACGAGGAGGAGGTCATGATCAAGGAGGAGGGAGAGGTGGACGTGGTGGCTATGACCACGGTGGTCGAGGGGGAGGAAGAGGAAATAAGCATCAAGGAGGCTGGACAGACGGAGGGAGTGGAGGAGGAGGTGGCTACCAAGATGGTGGTTATCGAGATTCGGGTTTCCAGCCAGGTGGCTATCATGGTGGCCACAGTGGTGGCTATCAAGGCGGTGGTTATGGTGGCTTCCAAACATCTACATATACAGGAAGTGGATACCAGGGTGGTGGATACCAACAGGACAATAGATACCAAGAAGGTGGGCACCATGGTGAACGAGGCAGTGGTCGTGGAGGAAGAGGTGGTCGCGGAGGCCGAGGTGGTCGCGGAGGCCAGGGAGGAGGTTGGGGAGGGAGAGGGAGCCAGAATTATCACCAAGGGGGTCAATTTGAACAGCACTTCCAGCATGGAGGTTATCAGTATAGTCATTCTGGATTTGGGCAGGGAAGACATTATACTAGTTGAGGCTACAGAACCTTACATTTTGCTAGAGCTCAAGTAATAGAAACTTAGGTTCAGAATCCTGAATCCAGGATTGATTTTTGAATTCAAGTGAGACCGCAGGTGGCAGGCGGATTCCTGCTTGGTATAAGCATTTGTAGGTCTTCATTCAATTCTGTTTGTTTGTTTTTTAAATGGACTTACGTAATGCTGTTTATTTGAGAAACACATACAACAGCTCTCCTTTGTATGAAAAGTTTTTTTAAAAGGTAATAAAATTGCCTTTAATCGTTGACCAGTTGACTAATTCCATAGTCAGAACATGCATACTTTTTTGAAGAAATTACTGTAATAACTAGTCTTCATCTGGTCAATATGCCATTTTGAAATTGGGGATCCTTCTAGATTTGTTTTAGATACGCAACTAGGAAATCTTCCTCATAGTAACAACCCATGTATATGTGTTTTGCTTAAAATATTCTAATGCCTTTTTTTCCAAGCACAGTTCTGCCCCTGGTTGGCTTTTTTATCCAAAGAGGTTATGCCACATTTGCTTCATGGTAGAACTTTTAGGTCCGTTCCTATTAAATGAGCTCTTCTGCAGATAGCACATTCAGTAGCCTTATCCTCTTGATGGAATACTGTACCATACACTCAACTCCAAAAACCTTGAACACGGCCAAAATCCATAACGATTATAAAAGCAAACTCAGTTGTAAACCTATATAGTACATGTAGGCATCTAGTTAAGTATAGCAATTCAAACTGACCTGCATCCATCCAAAACAGGTTCCTCCTTCACCCTTATTTTTACTTGAAATTGCTAGAAGAAACAGCAAACTGAAATTTGTTTTATGCATGAGTTAATACTGCTGGCTCAGCAAATACAAGTTAGTTTGCTTTGGGCAGGAGACTTTTTGTAATGGAAGAAATGCACTACCAAGTAAGAAGACAGACTTTGCTTAGTGCAGGAGGCCCTTGATTATTGCTGCAGAAAACAGAAGCCTAGCTGAGTTGGTGTCTTACATTCTCCTTTACTGAAATCTACATGACGCTTCTTGCTGGGTTTTTGTACACGTAAACATTGTCAAGCTGTGAAAGAAAATGGCTGGAGGTGTGTTTTGTGTGAAAGGTGAGCAATAAAGTATCTGTAAGTTCTCTCTTTGGTTTGAGTTTTATTTTAGCTACTTGTTTTAACTGAATTATTCTTACACTTGCTTCAGGGCCTCTGTTCCCCAAAGATTCTGAAGTATATCCCAAAAACATAATTTGTAGTGAAAGGTAACTCCTACCCCAAAACTTTAAATATATTGAAAATGACCAAATGTACCTTTTACTAACATAATAGCTAGAAAATGCCACTACTCATCTCTGACCACTGGATGTAGCTGTTGCTACACATATTAGGCAAAGATAAATTCATGGCTTTGATCTTTTAGGGGCTTTTTGTTCTGTTTTTTTTTTTTTTTTTTTTTTTTAATTTTTTTAAAAATTTGGGGGGGGGGGGGGGGTTTTTTTTTTAGAGGAAGTGAATTGAAAAAAAATAAAATTTTTTTTAAAAAAAAAAAATTCTTTTCCTACTAAATTGGACTACTTTAGAGTGAAGAATCACTCATGTCTTGTCATTAAAACCGTTCTGTTGTTGAAATAAGTATTCTTCTGATAACTAAAACCATTTTTGAAAACCTACCTTGATCCTTTTAACTCTACCTGTTTTTTTTTTTTCAGCTAACATTTACCATTCTAAAATATTCAAATTTGTAGACAATTTAAAATGATTTTATTTATCATTAAAATTAAGATTTTAAGTGTTGGTCTCTTTATACAATTAAGTATGTTTAGTATGTATAGAAATTTTCCTGTTAGAAATAAAATTGTCAAGGGTTCTTGTCTTAAAATATGTTAGAGTATTTTCACATTTACCCTAGCATTTGCTTTCATCTATTTTTATAACCCCAGACTCCACGATATACCTAATGACTGTTTCATTCCTTTGACAAATATAATTTTGATATATCTTTACAGTTATTAGATCACATTTTAAAATGTAAGAACTTTTAAGTGATCATTTCTCCATGATGGCTGTAAACTTTTCATCTTCATTTTCTGTGTCAGTCTGGATTTTTTTTTCCACATCATGAACTACAAAAATTGAGTTTTATTATACTTCTTGGATTTTGTGTAGAGTCTGTCTGTTGATCTTACGTACATTCTTAACCTTAAATTGTATTGATTCCTGTTTTCTTAGAGTAGGGAATATGGGAATTTGTTGGAGAAACGAGAAAATTTTCAGGGGGCAATTTTTTACATGAAATCTTAAAATATTGCCTCTTTACAAGGCTACTGAGATAGAGTACCTTTTGTTAGGTCTTTGTTTTCTCTGCTACCAGGAACTAAAGAACAGGATGTCAGTATCTGCTATGAAAATTATTAAAGGAATGCTACTATCATTTTCATTTCTTGCTCTAGATCCAAACTGAGTGTCCAATTGTGCCAGACATAGAATAATGGTATATAAATTCTTGCTGAGGGAGAGCATTTAGAATCATTTCTATCTATACTTAACTGATTTTTCAGTTCCCAAATCATTTATATACTTAGATTTTTTAGGTTGTGCTCATTCAGCCTTTGTGGATACTTCATCTACAAATATTATATTCTATTGAGAATTGACTTGAAGTATGTGTATATTATTATTTAATCTCCTCCCCTTAAGTAATGTGTATTTATTTTAACAGAAAGGTCTATTGGGTTTACCTAGATTAAAAAATATATATTCATCGTGTCACACAGTATCCAGTTTTATGTGTTTTTTAAAAATTTGTTCCTTTTTTTTTCTGTTTGATTATAATCATTAGAATGCTCACTTTTATGTTTAGTGTATATTAATGAATCCTAGGGTGCATACTACTGATTGAAGCAGATATGCACATAAGCGTTTGAACTCACTTATTCACCTTGCTAACTTGTAGTAACCTGCAAAATTATGCTTGGTAATAAGTTGCATAAACATAACTTGTAGTGAAAACTTCCACAGCAAACCACTCACTGTCCGTTGAATGTAAATGAAGAGCCTGGAGTGGGAATAGAAAAAAAAATTTTAACTTTCCCTAGAAATTTGGGGAAAAACTCCTTTTAAGGGATCAGTATTTATTACATTGAGTTATTGTTATTTCTTCAAGGCAAGGAAGAAGGCCTGCAGTGCTGTTCGGTAAACATTTATGAGTGCCTACTATATTCCAGGAACGGTTTTATGCGTTTGTGGTACAAAAATAAGCTAGAAAGTCCCTGCACTGGGAAATGACTAGTGGCAGGGCCAGAAATAAAGGTAGTGTAAAAATACAATAAACAATCAATGCTATGCCAGGGTTGCAGAGTTTCAGCATCACTCATGTGGGTTGGAAATTGGCAGAAGTTGGAAAGGTCACTGAGACCAGGTAGTAGAGGGCTCTATGTGCCCTGTCAAGAACTCGGACCTATTTTGTGTGCAGTCATATGCCAGTAAAAAGACATGGCATGGTCAGATTTGGGTTTTACATAAATCTTTGGCTAAAGGGTAAAGAATGGATGTAAGCGAGGGGAGGGTGAGCAAAGATTGGAATCCAAAGGACAGCTTAAGCTAATTAGCAGGATTTCATTGCTTAGAGTGAGAACAAGATATTTAGTATAACTCTGTTTGTTTTCTGATTGTGCAGATGATGATGCCATTCACTGTAATCAAAATTACAAGAAGGGGAAAGAGTTTACTGGGGACAAACGATCTCAGTCTGAAACTCAGGAAAAGGCCTGGAGATAGAGATTTGGGAATGATCAGCATCCAGTGGTTTTTGCATTGGAACACTTGATCAAGACAATGATTCTGTATTACATCACCCAAGGAGTTGTGAAGAAGGTAGTGGGCCAAGGTAGAGTCCTGGGGAATAATCACTTAAGGGGTAGATGGAGCAGGAGCCACAAAGGTCAGAGGAAAACCAAGAGAAATGTGGCATGGGATTTTAGGGGAAGTAGTATGAATGACAATTTATATTAGTATTTATGTAGAGCAAGGTGGGCTATCAGTATCACCCTGACTTTGCATAAGCACTGAACAGGTAGATCAATGGCCCACATCCGTGTAGCTAGTAAGCAGGGAAGATAGGATCAAACTAGGCCATCTGGCTCCAGAGCTCAATGGCCAACAATTCTAGATGCTACCAAGAAATTCAACAAATTAGGGCATGAATATACCCATTATAATTTTGTGACCTTTCCAAGAGTAGTTTCAGAATAAAGACAAGCCAGTTTTAAGGTTGAAGAAATTGAGAACAGAAGAAAGGCTGGTTCCGAAAGCTTCACTAAGATAGCAAGGCAGAATAAAACAGCATAAAATTTAATGGAGTGATGTACTCTGAAAGCTTCCAAAAAGGCAAGGAAATTTTCAATAAAATGTAGTAATTGAAGATCTTTAAGAACCCCAAAGTATCAAAAGCAGATCTCTTCAAGAATCCAAAGCAAACACCTAGCACTCATATGTTAATGCTCTTTACTACATGGTTGAGGTAAATCAGGTTTTCCTGGGGAAATGTATGAACAGTAGTACTATCAAGTGCTCAGGACAGAAAGGTTTACTCCCAGTTGTATATAGCTCTCAGCACAGATCACGGCCTTAGCCAACACTGTCTAATGTCTCTGATGGTCCCCCTGCCTCAGATCCCTTTGTCTCTCAGTAGGGACCAGTTTACGTGATGTAGAAGATGGCCAATTACACCAAGCCAACTACACTAACGTGAAACTACAGAGGCAATAATTTCATCTAACTAATCCTCAGTTATCAAAAATTGGCAAAGAAATTTCTAAGAAAACAAGCAGAAAGTAAATCCCTAATCCTAAAGGGTTGAGCAAGGGCTTTTTTGTAATCTTACTTGCAATGATGATGAAATACAGTAAATTGTTTTAAATCTTAGAGTGCTGCTCTTTATCAGTAAACTTCTTACACAGTTATTTAAGTGCTTACTATGGAAAAATGAAAGTCATAGAAAGCATGTTCTCTCCCCTAGAGTCACCGTGTACCAGACTAGGACAATGAAATGTGCACCATTTTAAAATTTTTGAAAGCAATAGGTGGCCATAGCAAATACTTTCCTAACAATTCTTTTAGAGCACCAGGAGGCAATAGTTCTGGATTCAGAATCCTGGTGCACCACCTATTGCAGTCTTGGATAATTTATTTAACCTAGATAAACTGTAATCATCCAAACTGTAAAATGAGGATAATAATCCCCACCTTCATAGAGCAACTGAGGATGGAGTGTGATAGTCCATGTAAAATACCTATTCTAGTATATGGCACATAATATATACTTTATGTTTAGCTAATATGATTATCAATACATTACTCAATACTCAGGAGTGCCCTAAGCAAACTCTTAGGAAGAATATCTCTCTTCCAACGTTGCAAAGAAGAACCTAGAACTAACTTCTTCCTACACCTTCAAAACACGCAGGATCCGTGATAGGCAATCTGTTATGCATCCTTTTGCTTTTAAACTAGCTTTTTTACTAAAAGGAGAATCTTTTCTATAGTACTTGGCATGTAACTGTGGAATAGAACAGCTTTGTAACAGCGCTATCACATACAACAGAGTGAGTGGAAGGTTGGGAGACTCATTGCTCTTTGGCTCATGTTACCGAATTCTCTTTACATTTCTTTAAACACTTCCTCTAGGTGGGCGCCACCCTCCCACTTTTATTTTTGTCTAAAACAATGACAAAAACAGTAAAATAAGGTAGATGATGCCTAAGATTTACCATAGTGCTTTCCAATGTGAAATAAGCTATAGTACAACAAAGATATGGCTACAGAGTGGCAAGAAAAGTATAGGGTAGTTATATGGGTTATTTTAAATATAGCTGGAATAGTTTATAAAACAACGAAATCTGTCAAGGTACATTGGATAAAACTCATAGATAAAATTGTAAGTGACTTCTCTTAGATTCAAGAGTCTTCATGTAATAAGGTAATTAAAACCTGTTTTTATCAAATCATGTCAGGAAATGTTTATTTGAATCAGTGAATGTTCTTTTCTTCTTATAGCAAACAGTAAACTTATATAAATTTGAAAGTGTGCAGGTGAGCAGAAAGGCTTGAAAACCACTAATTTGGCAAATGCCTTCTGTGTGTCTGGGTGCTACTTGGTTGGTAATATGCTGTCCTGGACCAGAGAGAGCTTTCTGTATATTGTTTACCAGACTTAGCCCCTTTTTGAGAATATAACTTTACCATCTACTGAGTGTTATATAATACCACATTGGAAGTCAAGTTTTAGCTGAGCTGTAGGAAAAACAAAGTGATGGCATAAGATCATAGGAAAAGGACTAGATTCGGAGTTTAAAATGTTGGACTCTTGTCTCAGTTCTGCCAAAAACTAGTTCTGTTTTTCTGTTTCAGTGATTATTAAAAGAGTGGCTATGCATTTTTCTGAGTCAATCTTTTGAGATGAATTTGCTACAAGAAAGCATTTTGTCACCCTTGCTCTCCTGGTCTCCATTTGTTCCTCTGTGACAGATCCTCAGGAGGCTCCATAGCATTATTATTTACTTTTTGAATATGTAATACATGGTTCAAAATTCAAAATGGGAAACCTCACCTTAACCATTCAAAGATGCCACAGACACCTAATTTATTTGTGTGTGTGTGTCTTTCAGAGACAGTTTAAACATAAAAAGAATAAATATTTGCATTCTTTCCCCCATTTGTACACAAATTGATTCCCTGCAATATAGACTCTTATTATTGGAAAGCTCTGGGTTCTGGGCTTCTAGGTTCTTGGCTTATGTTGCATGAAAGAATTTAAGGACATAGGGTGGGCAAGGCAGTAGAGAGTTTATTAAGAAACAAGAAGAGAGCACACAGTCCTAGACATGGATGTGGGCGTGCTGCAGGGTGAGTCGCGCACGTGGGGGCCTCTTCATAATGTGGGGCGGGGAACAGCTGTTTGCTGTTCTGACTGGTTGCCTTGCAATCCCCGCTATTAGCTCTCAGGGGCCCAATGAGGAAGCCTGTTTGGGGTCATCAGGGGCTTCTCCTTGTCCCCAGAAAGAGTTCTAAATGGGATCTTGCAGCCAGGGTCTTGCGGACTCTTTCCAGCAGCCTTCCCCTCAGGAAGTTTCCGGGCGGGGTCTCACTACCACGTGGCCTGCTGGCCATGTGGTCTGCCGAGTCTTCAGCTGTGACCCAAGTCTTCCCTTTCCCTATACAAACCTGCCTCACTCTTGCATGTTGACTTTCACGTAAAAATGTGTTCTGGAGTTCTTTCCATATCAACTCAAAAAGTTTCTCCTCCTTCCTCCCTCCTCCCCCACCCCCAAATAGTATTACATTGTATAGATGTAACATTGTTTACTCAACCAGGCCTCTGTTGATGAATTTTGGATTATTTTCAATTATTTCTTATTGTGAGCAATACTGTTGTAAAAAGCCTTGTTTGCTTTTCATTTCTCACATGTCTAAGTATCCTTAAGAGGTCACAAATAAGAGCATGGATTCTGGAGCCAGACTGCTGGGGTTTGAATCCTGGCTCCACCACTTATTTCTGGCATGCCTTTGAGCCCATTACTTAACTTCTCTGTGCCTTGAATTTCTCATCAATAACTCATAGCTTTAGTGTGAGATTCAATGAATCCATATGTAAACTACTTAGAATATTGCCTGACCTGTATTAATTGCTGCTGTTCATACTACTGCTACAACTACTAGTATCATTTTTATCTTTAGAATAAATTCCCAGATATGGAATTACTAGGTCAAAAAGAAAGCACATTTCCAGTTTTGGTGGATATTGCCAAAACCGTCTTCAGAGAGGTTGCCCAAATTTACATTCCTAATACCAATAAATGAATGGAATGTCTGTTTCTCCACACCTATGCTAAAAGAGTGTTTTAAATTGTTGACTTTGATGAGTAGAAACTTATTACAGTGTGGTTTTTAGTTGCATTTCTTTTTAGTGGGAATGCGTGGGTAACACGAGTCATTTGGAGTCTTGGTATGAATAATCTCCTCAATTCCTTTGCCCATTTTATTTAAAACCATGATGTTAAATTGGTCTGGGGAATTTGCAGCGGAATTTGCAGTGTGTTCTTTTTTAGGTAAATTAGTTCTGCGTTGGTAATATGACTTGCAAATATTATTAAATTTTTATTTTATCTTTTAACTTAGCATTTGGTGGAATGTGCCACTCAGGCTTTTAATTTTTATGTAGTGATTTTATTTATCTTACCTTTTATGGCACCTCCTACTGTGTCAGACTTTGAAAGGCCCTCCCTATCCAAAATAATTTAAAATAATTATCCCATTTTTTCTTTTATGGTTGTATTCTTTTCCATTTAAATCTTTTCATTCATTGGAAATTACCATGGTCTAATTTTAAAATATATGTCCAAATTTATTTTAAAATTGTTACCTAGTTTTCTCAAATCATTGATTAAATATTCTTTCTGAAATGATGAGATGCCCATTTTGTCATATACTAAATTATCATATTGCTGCTTCTATTTCTTAACTTGCTATTTTATTTTTATTTATGCATGCATGCATTTTATTAATAGACTGTTTTCATTGTTGAGGTTTTATGTTATAATATCTGATAATCTTCACTCATAACCCCTTTTTCAGATATTTCCTAGCTACATGCTTGTTTTTCCCCCTGTGAACTTTAATTTGCTAATGCAAAAAAAAGAAAAAAAAATCTCATAGTGTTTTTTGGGGATCAGGTATTAAATTCAAATTTAACTTGGGAAAATTGAAATCTTTATGATGTTTTCTTCCTAGTCCAGAAGTAGGTGCCTTTCAATAAATTCCTATCTTCTTTTGTATATATTAGGAGCATTTTTAAGCTTTTTTCAAATAGCTTGCTCATTTCTTGTTAAGTTTATTCCTTGATATTTTATATATTTTTTCCACTGGTATATGGGGTCTTTTATTCCATTATGCGTTCAAATTACTGTCTGTATTTATGGAAGCTATTTCTGTTTATTAACTTAATGGTCAACTACCTTATTGATTTTTCTTACTGTTTGTAGTAATTTTTTCAGTTGATTCTCTTGGATTTTTAGATATAGAATCATATCATAGTGATAATTTTGCCTACTTAAAATACTTATACCCTTATTTTATTTTTTCTTGTCTATTTGTATTGCCTAATTCGTCAAAGGCAATGTTAGGTGGTGATAGTAGGCATTCTTTTCTTAGACAAGTCTTTAGTGCAGATAATTGCAGCATTTCCTCATTAAGCATCTCGCTAGTTTTGGGGTTGAGAGAGATCAATTTTAATCATATTTAGAAATTTTCACCTCTTCTGGTTTATAAGCACTTTCAAAATCAAAATGTATGTTGAATTTTGTCAAATGTTTATTTAGCATTTATGAAGATAATATAATTTTACTTTTTAGATTTAATTAATATAATCTATTATATTAATAGATTTCCCAGTATTGAACCATTCTTGAATTCCTAGAATGAACCCTGCTTAGTCATTTTTTAACTATTTACAATATTTATTTCAGATTTGCCTTGATATTCACAAATGAGATTATTCCATAATTTCCTTAACTTGGACAATTCTTGTTGGGTTTTGTTGTCAATATTATGCCTGCTTCATTAAAAAGATCTTTAAAGTTTTTTCTTTGTGTTCTAGAACTGAAATTATCTACTTTTAAAAAGTTTGACAGTATTTTCCAGTAAAACCATTGAGTCTCTTACTTTCAGATCATTGCTCTTTGAGCAACATTACCCTTTTTATTCTTAAATCAGCTTTTGTGGACCATATTTTCCTAGAAAGCACCCATTTTAACTAGGCTTGCAAGTGTTTTGGCCTAGATTTGAGCCAAGTAACCAGTTATTTGTATTCTTTCTTGTCTATTCGTGTATTAATATATTTTAAACTGTAACTTTTCCTGAGTATTGCATTTTCTGTATCCTGTAGATAGTATGCACACTGTTTTCATGATTATATTCTTTACAGTCTTCAACTTCCATTTCCTCTCTGATTCAAGAGTTGTGTGAAAGATTGGAAAAGGTAGGTTTTGTTTTATTCTGTTTTAATTTCTGGATTTTGGGGACTATATTTCTGGGTTTGCTACTAAGTTCTAGCTTTATAGCTTTGTGATGTAACTTTGTCTTATTTTTTCCAATTTTTGAAATTTAGTGATGTTGTCCTTGTAGCCTAACATATGGCCAAGTTTTATGAATTTTTTTGGAAGATGGAACAGGAGATATATTTCTGTTTTCAGAGGACAGAGTTCAATATGTCAGTACTCTATATCAATTACAGAATCGTGGTTTAGAGTACAGATTCTGGAGCCAGACTGACGGGCTCTATACCCCAGATCCACTAAGATGGTCTTATGCAAATTACTTAATTTCTCTGTGTCCCAGTTTCCTCATCTGTAAAATGCCTGTAATAATAGCATCTACCTCATAGGGACATTGTAAAGAATTAAATGAGTTAATATGTGCAAAGTATTTAGAATAATGTCTGGAATACAATTAATATGTATTAGCTGTTACAATTATTTAGATATATCTTATTTAGTTCTTCTTTAGCAGCCCTCTCCAATAGAAATATAATGCATGCCACTTATATAATTTTAAATATTATAACAGCCATGTGAAAGTAAAAAGAAACAGGTAAAAATTAATTTTAATATGTTTTACTTAACCCAATATATCAAAAATATTATTTCAACATGTAATCAATATGAAATTTTTAATGCAATATTTTATATTTTTTCTTTTGTACTGAGTCTTTGAAATCTGGTGTGTTTTATACTTATAGCACCTCTCAGTTTGGATTAGCTGCATTTCAAGTGCTCAGTCCACATGTGGCCAGTGGCTACTGTATTGGACAGCACAGGTCCAGAGCATCATTTATTTTTTGTGTACTTGGTACTTGGCATATCATGAGCCGAGTAAAATGAAAATAAGTGTCTCATGCCATGAATATATTTCTGTGTATTTCTACAAAAATGTTCATTAGCATATTTTCATTGTGAACTATATCCTTTAGCATTAAAATGGACCTGCCTTTGTCTCTTTTTGTGCCTTTTGCCTTGAATTTAATTTTTTGTGATACTAAATTTATGACCCATGTTTTCTCTTTATTTGCATTTGCCTGGAGTATCTTTGCCCATTTAAAAATTTTCAGCCTTCTGATTCACTTTTTAATATGTCCCTTGTACACAGCATAGAATTACGTTCTTCTTTATTATCAATTCTGACAACCTATTTCTTTTAATAGGTGAGTTTAGCCCATTTACGTTTATATGACTGATAGGTTTGAACTTAATTTTGTCATATTATTTGTTTTGTTTTTGTTTTTATAGATATAGGGTCTCTTTGCTGTGGTTTTGAACTTCTGACATTTAGAAAACATCAACACCAGCATCAAGCCATCACCTAGGAACTTGTTAAAAATGCATATTCTCAGGCCCCACCCCAGACCTACTGAATCAGAAACTCTGGAGATGGAAAGCAAGAGTGTGTATTTGAACAAGACCTCCAGAGGAGTCTGATGCATGAAGGTGGTTCTCAATGCAGGGAGTGTGGGTGGGTAGGGGGCAATTCTGCTCCCTCAGGAGACTCTTAGCAATGTCTGGACACGTTTTTGGTTATCACAATTGGGATCCTCCTGGCATCTAATGAGTAGAGGCCAGAGAGGCTGCTAAATATTCTACAATGCAAAGGGCAGCTCCACAGCAAAGCCTGTCAAATAGTGCTGAGGCTGAGAAGCCTTACTCAAGGAGACTAACCTTGATTTACTAATTGCTTTGGATTAGGCCCCAAATGCTAACTTGAAGAAAACTGGTAAGATGCAAATGATTTTATTTGGTAGAGATGCAAATTATTTCTTTTCAGTTGAGAAGATAACCCAAAAGGTTAAGGTATAATTTTCCTGTAGGGTAATGCATTAGTGATTTATTGTATAACAAATTACTCTAAACCTTTGTAGTTTAAAACAACAACAAGCATTTATTGTGGTTTCTGTGGATGAGGAAGTCATTAAATAGCTTTAATTCATTTAACCATATTTTCTTAAGCTCTGTAACAGTTATTTTCCTAGTGAGAGTTCTTTTGACATTTGTTCTGTCTTTTTTTGTTCTCCCTAACATGTCCTGGGTTTTTTATTTTGTTTTAACTCAAATTTTGAGCTTTTTTTCCCAAAATTTGTGGGCAGTTCATAAAGGGAAGAAGCCAGCACAGTGTCCAGGCTAGGTGAAAAATTTTCCTATGATCCTAGGATTTTAGTGTGAGTTCAATCTGCCTTTACATCTTGGGGGGAATTGGCACTTTGGGATTTTTTTTTTCATCCCCCAAACTCTTTGGCGTAATGCCCTAGAAACAGTTCACGTCTTACAAATATTGCTTGTCTTTGTGCCCCGCCTCTTCTGTTTCTCAGAACCAAAGGAGGTCCAGGAAGCTCCTGCCACCAGCAGGTATATCCCTGTTACTTCTGTTGTAAACAAAGGATTGAGGATTTGCACTTCAGAGTGTGCCTCTTAGTTCTGAGAAGGGTCATTTTGCTGCATGTGTTTTCAATATCACAACCACTGACTCCTCTGCCAGAGCCTCTTCTCTCCATATCCTCTTGCGCGTCCCTCTGATCAGTCTCTGATGCTTTGTCCATCCTTCCTCTATTGTGGTATCTAGGATTTGGGGTCTCTCCTGGTTACACCAAAACGGAATTTGTTTTTTCCAATAAGAGAAGTAGTAATGATTTCTTTTACCCCTCAATTTTTTCAAAACCAACCTTGAGAAAAGTTTAAAAATATGATGATGAACAATAATATACCCTTTACCTAGATTCAACAATTGTTAACATTTTCCCACATTTGTATTACCTCTCTATATAAACACTTCTTTTTTTGCTAAACCATTTGAAAGTAAAGTTGCAGGCATCATGACACTGCATCCCTAAATACTTTAGCAATCACCTCCCAAAAATAAAGACATTCTCCTACATAACTGTATCATTACCATACTTAAATGAATTAACATTCATTCAATACTTCATTTAATATATAGTACATGTTTACGTTTCCCCAGTTGGCCCTGAAATGTCTGCTTTTTAAAGTACCTATTTTTACTTTTTCTTGTAGTAATATATATACAACCCCAAATTTCCCATTATTTTTTTTGATCCAGAATTCAATTATCGTTCACACATTGCATTTGGTTCGGTTTCATTAAATCTCTTTTGATTCAGAACTGCCCCTTCTCATCTTGTTCTGTTTTCAGAGCATTTTATTTTTGAAGCGTTCAGACCAGTTGTCTGATAGACTACAAATAATGCTTTCTTTATGTGCCTACATACAAACTGCAAGTCACTTAGATTCTGAATGGACACAGGAATTCCAAGGTGATTTTCATTAACATTTTAAAAAGATAAAACTCTTCTGTTTGAGGTGTGCTTTCTAGATTTCCCTGTGCAGGTTTTGGAGACAGACCAGAGGAAGCTTTTTTCTGATGCTCCTTAAATTCCAAGTAGTTTCTTTTTATTACCACCTTCAATAGCTGCAACAGACAGTCTGGTTGTCAAGTAAATGGGTACACGTTTTTATTTTAAAAGTTAATTTTTATTTTCCTCTAGTTTACCTGTAGTAAACTATTCTTTCAAGAGATAGTCTCAAGCATATTTATATTCTCATCTATTTACATCTATCCAATATATGGAGTTTTCTCTAAACTCATTTAAGTTTTACCCGTTTGGTTTCTTAATGTTGCCTATTTTCAAACAGGGCGAGAACGGTCAATGGTAGAAAACAGACCAGAACTAACACCTACACCCACACAGTTGCAGGAATAAGAAAAAACTCCTTCAAGTATGTTTCACTTCTACTTCTTTGTTTAAGCAATTCTTATTGGACATGGATTTAACTAAATGTGTAAGTTTAGAGGTGCCAAAATGCACAGCCATGTGATACATTTAAGTTCTGGGATCTTGAAGACAATTTCAGAGAAACCTCTTGCTTAACTGCAAAGCCATATTAACCTATAGTATCATTATGTATCTTAACAACTCTCTGAGGTAGTTGAGAAAAGTGGTGAGATCTCTATTTTGCAAACAAAAATTTTGAGGCTCAAAGAGATGGGCTTGACTTACCCGGGATCTCATGACTATCACTTGTCAAGGATGGGACTCAAATCTGATTTCAAATTGCATACCAAAGATTTGCTTCGATAAAATAATTTGAATTTACATAATCATTCTGGAGTCTTATATATTTTGGCAAAAATAATTGTTTACCATAAGAGTGCTTGGTAAACACATTACCAGCCCTCATTTTTAAACAGCAAACTTCTCTGATCATTGGAGAGAATGTGTTACCAGGACAATCTAAGGATATTCACACATCTAAAGGCTGTCACTCAACAGTGGGCACCAATGAGGGCTGCCCTCTGGTTTGGGCAGATCTAAAAAAGCATCAATCCAATCTTTACATCCTTCTTTAAAGATGCAACTGAAGCATCTAAAATATTCCACCCTGATCTCCAATAATATCCAATGTTAAGGGTTTGGTTTTACTTTTGCTTTTCACCTGAAAGGTGACAATGATCATAAAACCTACAAAAGGAAGATCTGGAGGAACCAATCATAATAGGTCTCCAACATGGGTTTGCCTCTTTTATTTATTTTACTGATTATAGGGACTTGATAGATCAGAAACATCAGAGTCACCATTTGTTATGAGTAAATTATGAGTAAATGATATAAATAGTCAAAATTGTAAAGGAGTTTCTTTATGACCTCAGATTCCTTTTCGGCAAAATAATAGTAGTGAATGTGTATACATGTGTACACACATACACATGCATCCATGCACATATATACATATATACACACACACGTATATTTGTTTTCTTTTCTTTTGTGTGTGTGTTTTTAAACTCAAGACTGACAATATAAAACTCTTCCTATAATGTAAAACTCAAAAATAACCCAAACTGTATGGCAAGTGGACTATCCCCTTCAGGAGAAGAAAACAATCCTGCATTTAGTATCAAGTTTCTTTCTGGACTGTCCTCATATTTCTTAAAAAACCTAAGAAAGGTTTCTTGTACAGAACTAGCCATTTTCTGTTTTAATTTTGTTAGAATGTATTTCACTGCACTTATGAATAGGATTAGATGGTGTATATACATAGAAACAGCACTTGGAGATGGCTGTTTGCAAATGGTACATGAGTTCTTTTATTATCTAGCTGAATCATAGCTCTCTCAATCAGTAACTTTTAATTTGCAGTGTTTCCCATCTCTAAATCTGTTTAGTACAATTAAGTCAGTTCTAGCAAGTTTTGAACGCTCTTTCAAATAACCAGAAGCTTTGTGCTTTAATGCCCATAAGGCGCCAGTTCTTTAGGGCAGAGACCAAATCTTGCTCGGATTTGTATACCCAGCACAGGACCTGGCACAGAGCAGGTGCTTAATAAGTGTTTGCTAAGCAGAACTGTCCTCAGTTAACTAATGGAGAAAAGAGAGAAGACGGCATTTCTTTATTGAAGTGATTGACCCAAAGAGAAACCAGTTCAACTTTACGTGGACTGTATACAAGTTAACTCCCAAACAAGGGTCACTGCACCTCTGTGAAATAGTTTCTCAGGTCATTCTCCTCACCCACACGTTCAATTCTATCTCTCGTTTTGACCATCTTAAACCAAGTTCTCTCTCCTCTATTCATGGAAGAAGCACACCCATATCTACTTCTTTTGGGTGAGAGGAAGTTATTTTAAATATTGACATTTTAAAGTTTGAACGAAAATGTTAACCAGAGGTGATTTATGATGATTTCCTTTCTATGACTACTCTAATTGTAAATGGCAATTTCTTAGGAAAAGCACAAGCACTTTTTCACAACCAAAAGTTTTTTGCAAACACAATTCTGAAAATATTTTGAGTTTAAAAAATTGGCAATGGTTTTGGGTTGCCCTAAGTGATTTGTTCGATGGTATGTTTTTCTCCTAAGAAAACAATTAAGCTTTAGAAAGCTTAAATTGATGATTTCTTAATTACTATTCATATTTCAGGTGTCTAAAGAAAGATGACTAACCTGAGTCAGATGGGACAAGTTACTTTTCTCTCGTGCATTATAAGTGCTAGGAGAATTTTCATGGCCAAGTCATAGCTTCCTAGTGATGTAGAATTAGTAAGACGTATATACATGTATGACTTGTGAAACATCATAATAGCAACTATATAAGAACAATGTAAACAGGTTCTCATTGCAACCAATAGCAGAACCACTGCATTCCAGGAGCTAGAGAGCTTCCCTCAAGAAAATGTTAAATGCCATCCAAAAAGCACACAAAAGACCTCTAAGTCAAAAATGTCTCACTTTCAACTCCTTTTTAAAATCACTCCTTGAGTTTATAAAAATACTGAAATAATCTCACAAAAGAAAGCAAAGTCTGAGTTTAGAAAATGAGTATATCAATTGCATGCATAGAAGCTTTCATTTCACCCGTATATAAATGGCTCTAGAGAAATATGCATGAGAAAACTACCAACTACATAACACAGTCTCATGAGGTCTAACTAGGGGCCCGGGGAGGGAGGAAATAAATAGTTCATAGTTAGGGTAAATACTCTGTGCCACAGTCCAATCAGGGAGATCCATGTTGTTCTAAGGCAGTAAAGTCCAGATAGCTTTCCAGATAAATTCCTGAGAGTTGGAGTGAGATAAATTCTTGAGAATTTATCAGCTTGCTTCTTCTAAAAGCCAATGCTGTTGCCTTCAGTTTCCTCAGCCCGAATTCACCCATCCTGCAATACAAATCAGAAACTGTTATATGGCTGGGTCTCATTTAACAAAAAAAGAGTGTTCCTCGAAAGTTTATCAGATGAATTTGGGGGAACATTTCAAATGATCAGCACTTTGTAATTTCGGGATTTAGAGGGAATTTAAAGGTCACATAATCCAACAGCACATGAAATCTTGAAGATCCCTTACACACACTCCACCAAATATGCTTCCTACAGTGTTTCCTAAAGGGTGCTCACCAAACCGGAAGTCCCTTGAATACTCTGTTAAAAGATTTCCCCCTTAGAAATCTACAGTGTAAATTAGTATAAAGGGAAAATTTGTAAGAAAAAAATCCATATATTCCACTTTGTTTAGTCCAGCATTTCCCAATCCTTTTATGATAAATCTTTGTTGATTTGATTTAATTCAGCAGAAAGTAATGGAAAATAAAAGCATTATAAAGGAAATAAGTACATTCTTACCATCAAGAGAGTAATCTTGACCTCTCCCTACCATCCAGGGGCTCAGTGATCATTAGGGAAATGATATCCAGTGCTACAGGAAATAGTCACACCCATATATTTTAAAATGTGTATAAATTCTAGAATTTCACTTAAGGAAATGTGCAGATTACAAACACAGCTTTTTTTTTTTTTTCTGTCTTTTTGACCATTTTCACTGGAGGACTCATAAACATCATATGATGCTAAATAATAAATATAGAGAAGATCATTTCTCCTAATGCTGTTCATTGGTCTTGCCTGGCAGAAAAATTCCTAAATTTGTAAACTGTTGTCTATATGTTCAACTGTTGAGTATAGTTTTGTCACCTTGTTTCCTTCTTGGCTTTTCCCTAAACAAGGGCCAATTATCTTCATTTTACCCTGTGCATTTTATGTGATAGCACACTATCTCCCTTAATTAGCACAAATAAACAGTTCAATGAACTGTCCCTATGATTCATGAAATGAAACTACTGAAAGAGCAAGAAAGTAAAAAAAAAAAAAATCGAAGCCATAAATAGATCTTTATTGCTATTTCCTTACAGTAATTAATGGTCAGGAAGTCTTACCTATCTAAGTGATTGCCCTATCCCTAAAACAGACTGTGATTTAAGTGACTTGAACTGTGTTAGGCCAGTAGAAGGAATGGTCCTCTGTGAGCTCATGGCTGGTTGCCCTATTTGTTAAACAAAAGCGGGAACTTCTCTGAATTCAGAAATGGTCCATGAGGTGGGCACTATCCTGAGAGCTCTGGGTGGGCATCCTATGACTCTACCCGCAGAAGCTCTTTGTCTGAGATTTCAGTGCAGCCTCATTGCTCGGGCAGCAGCCTCTGCAGGGGTACATGGAGTGATCGGCACAGTTCCAGGCATTATCCTGGCTTGTTATTTTTTTGGTTTTGTTTTTATCACAGACCTCCTTGAGAATCTGTTCGGTGCTATGAACCCCTCTCTCCCAAAATGAGCATATGTCCATGTATAATTTCACATCAAATTTAAAGCACTTTCATGAACTCTGAAGCCCATCTTTGGACCTTAGGTTTAAGAGCCCTGGCCCTAGGCTATCTCCCTCTGGTATCAATCATGATTTTTCTCTTATTCACCTTTATATTCCCAGCTTGCATTGTGCTAGGCCAGTATAAGAAATAGATGGACAGGACTGAAATATTTGCCACGATGGGAAGTAGACAGAAGGTTAAAAAAAAAAAAGTTGGTGTTGCAAACCCATAGGGACAGAGAGTAGATGAGTGGTTGCCTAGGACTGGGGCAGGGTGGTGACAAGAATGACTGCTAGAGGGCGTAGGGCTTCTTTGGGGGCATAATGAAAATGTTCTAAAATTGATTGTGGTGACCACAATCTATGAATGTACTAAAAAAAACATTTAATTGTAGTTTAAGTGGGTGAATTTTGTGATATGTGAGTTATATCTCAATGAAGCTTGTTTTTTTTTAAGGTGTTATAGGGAAGGAAAAAATAGCTCAACAACAATTTAGAATAATCTCCATATGACTGAAGATAATGTGTGACCGTTAATTCCTCTGGTCCTTTCCTATTTGAAGACAATTAATAAGGAAAGAGGAACGGGCCAGAGGAATTCAAGGTCATGGGAGTTTTTCGCACCTGGGGAATGATGGAGAGGGTGGGTGTAGATCTCCTGAAGAGTGGAATGTGGAGGACCACCCTTAAGAATATTGAGCGCTGGCTCAATCCAACAGGATCTCTGCCAAACCCAATATTCTATTTGCGATAATGACTGCATAGGGAGGCAATGGCTGCCTTCCATGACATTAGATTTAAAGGTTAGGAATATGACACCAATTTCCCCAAATCCTTTTTCTTAATGCACTATGGACTGTTGACTGATGAATTCATCTAGCTCCATCTTGAATCAATTTATGTTTTTAGCTTTTTCCAACAAGTTCCATATGCTTCACAGTTTGCCTTCGATTTCAGTGCAATTCTAGTGTGGAGACAGAGTCTAGCTTTTAGCATGTTGAAGTCCCCTGTGTCTCTATTGCGATTCTCACCACCCTTTTCCCCTTCTTTGTAGTTTCTAATTCTCCTTCTCCACCTACAAGTTTTTGCTTCCCTGTGTTTTAGTTTTCCAGCTGCTAAAAAAACACCATGCAATGGATTGGCTTAAACAGCGGGAGTTTATTGGCCCATGGTTTTGAGACTAGGAGAAGTCCAAAATTGAGACATCAGCAAAGTGATTCTTTCTCTCCCAAGACTGTGGTGTTCTGGGGCTGGCTGCAGGCACTCCTTGGTCCTTGACATTTCTGTCTCATGGCTATGCACAAGGCGAAGTCTTCTCCTTTCTCCTCCAGGTTCTGTTGACTTCCAGTTTCTTGCTCTTTTGTTGGTTCTCTGCTGTGTCCAATGTCCTTTGCTTACAGGGACTTCAGCCAAGTTAGATTAAGGCCTACCCTTATTCAGTTGGGTACACCTTAACTAGTTACTTCTTCAAAGGACCTACTTACAAATGGGTTCACACCCACAGGACTAGGGGTTGGGGCCTGAACATTCCCTTTGTGAGGAACATGATTCAATCCAACAGTCTGCCCCTGAACCCCAAAAAGACATGTTCTCCCCATATGTAAAATACATTCATTCCATCACAGCATCCCAAAAGCCTTAAGCTATTTTAGAACAACACTAAGTACAGTCTCATCAAAATCAGTTATGGGCATGGTCCAAATTAGGGTAAAATTCCTCTGTCTGATGGACCTGTGAAACCTGAGAAAGAAATCTGCTTCCAATATACAATGGAGGGACAGGTATTGGATAAACATTCCTTTTCCAAATGGTAGAAATTGGAAGGGAAACGGTAGTCAGTTGTCCCAAACAAGTCTGAAATCCAGCAGGGCAAACTCCATTAGAGTCAAGGTCTGAGAGTCATCAATGGATCAATGTTTTTCCTCCAAGCCTGATGGAGCAGCAGCCCCACCCCTTCCAAGTACTTCTGCAGAGGCCAAGCTCTCCATGAACACAGGAGTAAAGGCCCCACTCCTTCCAAGCACAGGAGCTGAAGGCCTGCCCCCTCCAAGCAGAGGGGTCGACCACCCTTTCCACACATATGGGTGGGCCCACTCTCTTGGCCCAAGGAGATCTTTTCAGTCCAGACCTTTGCTTCCATGATTCTGCCTTTGAAATCATCCCTTCTCTGTCCCTTTCAGTCCAGGCTGGCAGAGATTCTTCTGCTCATACAAATTTTGCAAAAATCTTGCTGGCTTTGCATGCAGTTCAAGAAAGTCCAAACAATCAGACAATAGACCTTTCCACAGATCCTTCCTGGAAAACTGCATTTCCAATCTTGACTTCCACTGAAAGGACTGACTGAATCCATGTTCAGCCACATCTTCTTTAGCAAAAGGTTGTTCATTAAAACCCTCCTATGGAGCCTGTCTCTGGGGACTCACTTCCTGAAAGCTCATAGAAGTTCCTGATAGAACTGATTCTGGTCCTAGTCTCAGAGCACACTATTTGGATAGGCTGAGAATTTTCAAAATTACCAATTGCTGGTTTCTTTCTGCTTAACAGTTCAATTATCAATTTAACTCTTTCCACTCTCATTTCACTATAAACTGCAAGGAGAAACCAGGCTATACCTGCTTGCAAATTCCCTCAGTTAAATATCTAAGTTCATTGCTTTCAAGTTCTGCCTTTCATCCAATATCAGAACTCAATTTTGACAAGTTATCTGCCACTTTATAACAAGGACTGCCTTTCTTTCAGTTTCCAATGATACATTCATCATTTCCTTCTAAGGCCACACCAGAAATACGTATAACCTCTACATTTCTACCAACAATCTGTTCATAACGCATTATGTATTCTCCAACAGATAAAAACTTTCTCTACAGCTCCCATTCATTTTGAAGCCCTCGCATTTCTTCCAACCTTTACCCATTACTCAATTCTAAAGCCATTTCCACATTTTTTTTTATATTTGTAATAGCAGCTTTCCACTTCCTGGTACCAAAAACTGTTTTCATTTTCCAGCTGCTAAAACAGATACCATATAATGGGTTGGCTTAAACAACCGGAGTTCATCGGCTTATGGTTTTGAAGCTAGGAGAAGTCCAAAATTGAGGCATCAGCAAAGCGATGCTTTCTCCCCCAAAGACTGTGGCATTCTGGGGCTGGCTGCAGGTGCTCCTTGGTCCCTGGCTTTTCTGTCACATGGCAATGCACAAGGCAATGTCTTCTCCTTTCTCCTCCAGGTTCTATTGACTTCTAGTTTCATGTTCTTCCTGTGGCTTCTCTCTCGTGTCCAATTTCCTTTGCTTACAAGGACTTCAGCCATATTGGATTAAGGCCCACTCTCATTCAGGTTGGACACACCTTAATTAATAACATCTTCAAAGGTCCTGTTTATCAATGGGTTCGCACTCACAGGGCCAGGGATTAGGACCTGGGTATGCCTTTTGTGGGAGACATGGTTTAATTCCCTGCCTGTCTGGGTCCTGAGACTAGCTTGGAAAACTTAGAAGAACTGTATAGTGTACTAGTATCTTGGCTACATGAAATAGTTGTGGATCCCTGGGGCATTATTTCAGTACATAGACTTGACAACATTCACTATGTTTTAGTAATTACCCAGTTTCAATTTTATAAATGATGGAACTGAGGTCTGAGAGAAGAAACCATTTGCTCAGGGTCACATAACTAGCCAATGGCAGAACTAAAAGTGGCATGTCTCGATCCCCAAGCATCCTGCTTTTGAATCTACCAATCCACCTCCCAGACCCAATGTAACTCTTATCTAGGCACCTTCAGCCTCTCTCTTCTGATTTTATTTGTGGTTTGACCTAGTTCTTACCTCACCGTCCTGTCTGGCCTCGCCTATGTCTGCTCCATCCTGGTCAGGTTCGAACTCAGTGCCCCGATCCACAACATCCACGCCAGCCTGCATCCTGGGCTTCTCATTTTCCCACTTGGCAAAGCCTTTGTCCTTGGCTGCTTTCTCATGGAACTTGGATCTCATTTTGGGGAAGGTGTGAGACCCAGAGTCCCCCCAGCCAGCCTCTGACCACACAGGCTCAGTCTGAGTGGCCTGGCTGGTGGTGGCCCGCTGCAGCCGCACGGAGATCTTGCGAGAAGAGCCTGTCACCAGGGTGATGGCTCTGCTGTCGAGGTCCCGGTGTCTAGCAGTGACCTCAGGAAACTCAAACACGTCATCCTGCACTGGAAGCGGAAAGAGGATGGTGATGAAAGTCAGTGCAAATGGCAGGAGTCCAAACATTCGGGGTCCTAGAGGAACAGACTAGGGACAGAACTAAACGAGCTGCAGGGGGTGGCATGCTAGTGAGACCTGAAGGCAAGCAGAGGCCAGGGGGAGTCTAGGGCTTCGCCACTGCGGCTCACCTTGATGTTTATATTGCCTAGGTGTTTATAATGACTCTGTCATAGCTTAGGTGCAGAGCCCAAGAAGGTCCATGTGTGGGAAGGTGAGCAGAGAGAAATCATAGCACAAAAGAAAGTAGAGAACATTACCTGGGGGCAGCGAGGGGCTTCCAGGCAGTGACCCATGACCACTGCCCAGGGAGGGCACCCGGGCAAACCTCCTGCAGGCCAGAACCAGGAGGTCTTTGCACTGCTTGTGACAGTTGGCTCCACAGTCTGAAAAATCCCAAAGATATCACAGATGAGTAGTGTCTGGTGCTCACTGGGCTACCAGGGTAGTGCTGAAGCTGTCAGGGCCCTGGTTTCTATGTCGATCTCAGAGTCCAGCTGAGGCTCATGGGGCAGGTCTAGGGGATAGAAAAAGGCCCTTGGGACTCTCTTGCCTCCCTGAGTTCCCTTATATTTGCTCATGTTATTCCTCTCCACCATCCACTGAAGTGCCTAGCCTAGGAGTTCATTGTCTTTGCCCAGTGGAAACTGTGTGAGGCTGGGCCTCTTTCCCAGACCAGGATGGATTCCCTGCAAAGGGGTTCCCTGAGCCAAGATGAGGGCAAGCAGCCTCAGCTTTCAGCCTTTCCCTGTACCAAGTGCTGCATCTGCTCATTTACTGAAAGGATCCCTCCATTCAGGACCTGTCTGGATTTTTTTATTCGTCTTCATTTCTCAAAGCTTTGTCCATCCTCTGCTTCCTCTCTTTGTATAAAAGCAGAAAATAAGGTGGACATATATTCAATAAACATGTTCCATATTGACTCTGGCTTTGAAATGACATGCTTCATGTCTCTGTGAATATAATTAGGATGCTTTAGTTAAAAAAGTAAAAACCCATTGCTGCTACTTACATTACCCATGGCCACTCTGGAAGACAGCAATACAATTATTTCATATGATGAGGCTCCTGTACTACACTCAAAGTCACTGAATAGATGAGCTGTTTTTAAAGTGTTTATTTCTATCTTACCATCAAAGAGGATCTTTCTAACCATTCCTAATAGCCATTTTTTCCCCAAAATGGTCCTATTTCAAATAGCCTTATAATGGCATCAAGGGAAAATCAAAAAGCAAGTAGCAAAAAAAAAAAAAAGCAAGTAGCAATGACATATTTAGACTATTTTAATTATTTTTCAGAGCATTAATCTGAAAGCATCTGTGGTTAAGATGTTTCTTTTTGTCATTTTATTATATTTTTCAAGAGCATCATCAGTCTTAAAAGAACCAGTGTAAAACCTACAGAAAAATATCTAACAATTTCTTAAATACCAAAAATGTATAATAAATCATAAATACACAAATAACAATATGCTTCCTAAATGCATCTTAATATGCATGCATAATCCATTTATTAAATATATACTTATTCAATTATTTATAAATTTAAATTAAATGAGGGAGATATGTGAACCAATTAATTGAAAGGGACAAAGATAAGTTTTAAGATTTCTCCTCTTTTCTCATCAGCTATACGATTTTGTAGAGAAAGGAATAGCCATGTGGGCATGGGAAGAAATGTGTACATGTTACAGAAATGAGCATATGTTTTTTGCCTTGAAGGAAAAAAGTTCTTATAGTCAGCATTTTAATTAGGCCTGTCCCACCATAAAATATCCAACTTAACCTAGTGTTCATGATTCACAAGAGATATTAGAGATGGGCGCTAGATTTATACAAGCTGATAAGTGGTGGAGTGCTGTCTTCTGGGAACAAGCACTAAAATTCCAATTTTGACTCCAAAACTCCAACAAATCCTTTCTTGGACACATTAATTCTTCTGTTACCAGATGCCCAAAAGACTCCAGTTCTTATTGACGCCAAAAGCTTTTGTGGTTTAATCAGACTAATTTGATTCCTGCCTAAAATACCAAAAATTTAAAATTTTAATAAAATAGCATTTATTTACCTTTGCATTTGTAGCCTTGCTTGATTATGCCCCAGAGCTGTAACAAAAGACAAAGGAAGGTCAGGGAATCTAAAGAGAACTCTGGAAGAGAAGGAAAGGCCCAAAGAAGGAAGTCCTGGGAAGCAGGATGACCAGCGCAGCACAAACAGGATGTAGCTGCTCTCAGCACCCTTCCTGACAGGGAGGACCCCCTCCCATCCCACTCCAGCTGTGGTGATAACAGGAGGTTTGCTTCCCTTTCTTTCTAGGAGCCAAACGGGAGCCAGGACGGGAAGCTAAAGTTGGTGTGTTTATTGGAACTTGGCACGATGCACGCTTAGCAAATTCACAGTGTTAACCGACACTTGGTCTTCAGAAGCTCCTTTCTCCCTCTGCCTCCTTTTAATGGCACTAGCTGCTCTTGGCTCCCTCTACAAGAAATAAAACAACCTAAGAAGCACTCTTCACACTGAAGCATTTGGATTTTGCTGGATTATTTTCTGTGTAGCATTTGTACCTTAAATGAATACAGAAAAGGAAAAGGCCTAATATGTGTTGATGTATTCATTCTCCACGTTTGCTTTCTTTGGTCTGAGCCAGGGCTATGGAAAGAGATATGAGGGCTCAAGAGGCAGCCCATGCCCAGGCGCTCTGGGACTCTCATCCAGAGGTTGTGTCTTCACTTCCCTGGCAGACTGTAAACTCCATGAAGAAGGGCGTTTACAGAGCCTGGCCGTGTCCTTTGTTGTGCCTCCCCCTTGGCACTTGCATGTCAGTAAGAGGGACTTCAGAAACACACAGTTACTCCTGAACGAGATGCACTTAGCTCAAGCTGGAGATGCTCCACGCCCAATCCTTGGGAGTAGGTTAGGTGACTGCTGTCTACTTAATAAAAGGATTTTACAAGAGCAGGGCCACGTAGCCTGCTGGGGATGAGGGCTTGCCATCTGTGACGCATTACAGGTGAACAGTGCCCCGGCATGGGCATCGCGGCCCCCTAAGAAAGGCAGGAGCTGCCAGTGGGAAGTGACTCAGGACAGTGAGAAGGCCTCTCCTTCTCCCCCTGACAAGGAAATGCCTTCAAAATCAATTGGTCCTTCAGAATACATTTCTAAAATGCAAGTGCCTCCTGGGAAAGGGACACACTTTACCTTGGGGAAAGGAAGGATAATTGACAACTTATTAGGAGCAAAGCCTGTGTGCCTGGATGATTGGTGGAGGGAGGGGGAAGATGCAGAAGCCGGAAGTGGACAAGCACATCATGTCAAGAGCCATAAGGATCTTTATGAGAAACTAAAGGGAGGCACGCGTGATGACCCAGGGAAATGAAGCAATCGGCAAGATCCCACAACCTGGAATACTTGGTAGTGATATAGGATCCTTTACCCAAGGAATTATTATTGTGCCTGGCAGTAATAGTAACAATAATAACAGTGGCAGCTAACATTTATCGAACTCTTGTTGTGTAAGAACTGTAAGCTTTTTACATGGAATGACTCATTTAATCCCTAAGTAGGGAAAGAAGAATGCATTATTGGAGGAAAAGACAGGAAGCCATTGCTCTTGGGTGTTTTGTGTGTGAGGGAAGGGCCACTGAGCTGGGACAAGAAAGAATAAGATTTAGGAAGAGGCATCCTTATATCCTGATATGGAGCATTATTAGCATAGCTGCAGGAGTTACAAAAAAGATATAGTCAAGCAAGAGTCCTATCAGGAGGGGAAGTCAGGAATCACTTGCTAATGCTTACTTAATAAGTGGGAGATGACATGGGCAGGAAGAGGCATTGGGTCAGCATGCCAGCCAAGGACAGTGGAGGGTGATCTCATGGAGGTGGGTGTGCAGGAGGACTTCCTACAGCACTCTGAGAGACCACAGGCTGACAAAAGATTTGGGGTAACTCTTTGTGTTGTGAGAAGCACTGGACTGGGAATCAGGAGACCTGGGTATGAGTCATAGTCCTGCTGCAAATGATCCATGTGACCTTGGGAGAGTCACTTAACTTGTCTAAACCTCAGTCTCTTCATCTATAAATTAAGGGAATGGATGGAAATCTTTCAGTCCTAGGATTCTAATTCTAAAGTAAATGTACTGCAGGGCAAGAGGTGTCCATTTGTTTTCCTTACTCTAAAAATGGAATGTTTTCAAAAGCAGATGGTCTGAGCATTGGAAAATGGTTCCTTGCATTCTCCCACAAACCCTTTCAGTGACAAATTTATAGAATTATGTTGATAAATCCCTTTGAAAACCCAATGGAATTTTTTTATGTGTGCACAAGTCAAGATTAAATCAAGTTGTACCAGGAAAAGGAATAAATTTTGAAAAATAACAGAAAATTACAAGTGTTGGAGAGGATGTGGAGAAACAGGAACACTCATTCATTGTTGGTGGGAGTGTAAAATGGTGCAGCCACTATGGAAGACAGTCTGGTTCCTCAGAAAACTAACTATGGAATAACCATATGACCTGGCAATCCCCCTTCTAGGTTATACCTAAAAGAATTGAAAGCAGAGACTCAAACAGATATTTGCACAACAATGCTCATAGTAGCCTTATTCACAATTGCCAAAAGATGGAAGAAACCTGAATGTCAATCAACTGATGAATGGATAAATAAAATGTGGTATATACATACAATGGAATATTACTCAGCCATAAAAAGAAATGAAGTCCTGATACACGTGATGAACCTTGAAGATATCATGTTGAGTGAGATAAACCAGACACAGTGGGACAAATTGCATAATCTCACTGATTTGAAACAATTAAAATAAGCATGAAGTTCTGATACATTTGCAGCAAGAAGATTATCATATTGTGTGAAATAAGGCAGACACAAAAGGACAAATATTGTATGATCTCATTGATATGAAATAATTAGAAGCAAATTCATAGAATCAGAAACTAGAACATAGGTTACCAGGGGTTGGGGTAGAGGTAGGGAATGGGGAATTAATAATTAAATTGTTCAGAGATTCTATTTGGGCTGATGGAAAAGTTTTGGTAATGGATGGTGGTGATGGTAGGACAGCATTGCGGACATAATTAATGGTGCTGCATTATATATTTGAATGTGGCTAAAAGGGGAAATTTTAGGTGGGATATATTTTACTAGAAAAAAACTTTTTTTTAACAAAAAGCATAGGACAGTACAACACAAACAATGAACCCTAAATTTAGCCATGGACTATGGTTACTAGTACAATTATAAGCATGTTCTTTCATTAGTTGTAACAAATGTGCCACACTAACGCAAGGTGTCGATAATAGGGTGCTGTATTAAAGCTCCATATTTTATGCATGCTTTTTCTGTAATCCTACAACTACTCTAATTAAAAACAAAAAATATGAAAAGGACTATAAAGATTTTAAATGAGTTAATTTAAATTAAACTCCCATGGTATTGAGGAACACTAACAAAAGAAATATTTACTCCACAGGTCATGTGACATGCGACATGTCTGGTTACCATGTAAAGCACAACAACATGGTGGGTATCATAGTGTGAAGTTATTTTATGAATCTCAAAAAAGAAAAAGATTATGTTTTTAAACTAATCCATTCTTGTGGGTGTGAGATATTTCTGATTGGATGTCAGTGAGGTGTGGTCCAGCTTGGATCTCCACCCTCTTGCTGGGTCTGATATAAATGAAGACACACACAGAAACAGAGAAATAAAGGAAGCCTCCATATTGATCCTGCTGTGTGAAAGAGAAGACCGCAGAAAAACAGAGAAGCCCCGAGGGCTGAGAGAGGTCCTGGAGTCTGGAACCAGCAAAGCACAAAGGTTCAGAAAGAGGTCCCTGAGGGGCTGGACCCACAGAGCAGCTCAAGGCTCAGGAGATGAACCCTGCCATATGCCTGATAGCTCACAGCTGAACTTGGGAAGAAAGCAGAGCAGCCAAGACTGAGAGAGGAGGACTGGAAAAAGATGAGCCCTATGTCTGGTTGCCCACAGCTGAGCTCCAGGAGACAGTAGATTCTGCAGGAAAAAGCAGAGATCAGCAGTCAACTTCACCACATAGCAGGACAGTAGGATCAACAGTAATTGACTTTGTTGAGAAAGCATCTCTGATGGTGCCTTGATTTGGACATGTTACAGCCTCAGAACTATAAGGTTTTACCCAAATAAATTTCCCATTATAAAAGTCAACCCATTTCTGCCACTTTGTATTGGCAGCTCTGTGGCAAAATAAGATATTGGGTAAGTATTAACTTCTTGTTACAGATAGGAAAACAGAGGCTCCAGAGATAGTCAATAACTTGGCCAGGGACACACAGTCAGTAAAAGCCAGAACTCAGGGTGCAAGGTCCAAGTTTGGAGCTTTCACAACTTTTCACAGCTGCATTAAGAACATAGCAATAGCAGTTCTTCTCTCATGAGTCAGAGAGAGGAGTGTGGAGACTCCCACGAAAGACTACCTGGCTATTTCTATAGAAGAACTGCCTGCACAGGAGAAAGAGAGACGGCAAAAGGACTGGGCAGCACAGATAAGACAGCAATTTGATAAGAACCTTCCAACTCACCCACTCCACCAAAGAACAGATGTATCAACCTGACTTTTGGCTGAGTTCACTGGGACCTACCCTACAGGAAGAGTGTTACACATGGCCCCATCCCACTTCAGCATTTTTTGGGTCTAGATACTTCCAAAAATTCCCACTAGAATAGAGGCTGGAGACATGTGACAAAGGAGATGTATTTGTTTTATGACAAAGTAATCTAGTGAGCCAATCCCAGTGGCAATACTGACAGAAGAAGAGGCTCTCCTTCCCTGGGTGGATGAAGAGAGTTGGTTAGCCTGGCCTTTTCCTTTTACCACATCAGCTGCTAAGGCTATTGCGCCATCTTTGAGGTAACCACTGCCAATTCTCAGAGGGGTGTGTGGATGAATACAATATGCTGTTCACAAGCCTCCCAAAGCCAGTTCTTCAAGCATGAGATGGGAAAAATGTAATTTAGTGGTGGCACATAATATCAGTAACAAATAAAATATGAGAGTCAACAGTGTGACTTGACTGCCAAATAAACCTAACATAATGAGCTCTGGCATCTAGAAAAATAAACAACAATCATTCTTATCGGGTGCTGGGCCACCCTCACTTGGAAGACCTTATATAACTAGGGTATCAACTGGAAGACCTTCAGAGCCCAGGAGTCTGTGTTTAAGACCAAGGCCAAAAACTGACCTTAAGGAATTGTCAAATATGGGGAAATGAAATGTACAATCGTCATTTGTTGCAGTGGTCTAGGTAAAGCACAGGATTCTGAGTCAGAAGACCTGCCTTTGAGTCCAGGCTCTGATGATGATTAGCTGTGCAATCTTGGGGACTCTGGGTTATCCTCTCTGGGTCTCCCTGTCTTCACTGGCAAAAAAAAAAAGGGGAGAGTAGAATGCATACGTCAAAGGCTTGTTACAAGGATTAACTACACTAATGTCTGTGGAAATACTCTATTATTGTCAAGTGATGAGCAAATGTTATTTATTATTATAACCATCTTCTCTCCAAAAAGATTTTTTCCTTTATGAGTTGTAAATTATTGAGCCATGCCATAATGGATTTTGATGGATTTCTGATGACTAACACCATGTGAAATGAGTACTGGAAGGAACCGGTGTAGATAAATGCTCCCCTTAATTGCAAACACTTGTGAATATTATTGACGAATGCCAGGGCTCACTGAACTGATGCCTCTCTCTGGCAAGGATTCATAGATCTATTGCCCTCCTGAGTTAAAAGGCTGCACTTACCTTCCTTTCTGTGCCAGTCCCACACTCCCAGAGCATAATTAAGCCCACAGAACTTACTTTTGTTTTAATTTAATTTGGGGTACCACTATGTTTTACTTCTGACCCAAGGCAGATGATGGACTCTACGTAGTGTATCATTTTCCTACCCTCTCAGAATGCCACACAAGTAGCTAAATACAAGAGAAAACAATGGAAAACAAACTTACGAATCCTGCACAATGTTCACAGAAAGTTGGCTTGAGATAGGTCATCTCCTGAAAATTATGGACAAATCCTGGTCCCATTTTACAGTGTAGTTGAGACTTAGCTCTCAGGAAGTATGCCATCATTTCATCTTTACTAATTAGGCCATCCCTGTTAAGAGAATCAGAGAAGGAAAGGATCTTTGAATACCATATTGCTTAGTAGTCCCCATACTTTACCCACCTCCCAAATCTTTGTGGCCCAAAGCAAGTGGGGAATGGTCCTTCTCTGTTACATTTGAGAGGAAGGGAGGAATCTGAAAGTCAGCTTTGGGTGCTAAGTGCCTTGCAAGGTAAGAAGATGGTCTGGGTGTGTGTGCAGGACCACACCCACACACATGTACACGTGTGGCCTTTGCGCCGTAGTGCAGAAAGTCTCCTTTATTAGTGAAGAGTAGCTTCCAGAAGGGCATTTCCTTCCTAGTCTCGGCCTGGCAATAAGGTCTGTAGACATCATGCTGTTGGAGAAAGGCAGGAAACTATGATAACTGGGCCCACCATTCTCAAATGTATTCAACCTGATGTCATCTGGGTCACTGCCGTTGGTGATTTTTATTCATGTCTTACTGGCTCACAACCCATTGTCTAAAGCAATTCATCCAAGTCTTCTCCACACAGGACAAATCTTTGGGTGCATGCACCTCCCGGACCCATAATCACCACTTATCCTGACCAAAGAGCTCAAATCCACTTGACAAAAGTGAGCTTAATATTGCCTTTTCTCCACATCAGCATTTGATGGAGATCATACCTTCCTTGCCAATTCAAAATGCCTTTATATCTCCTTTGCCCTCTCTTGGGTTCCCGCTTATCTCAAAGGAAGTGATAATCCCATCCCCACTCTCCAGCCTCTACAGGACACTGCTCCTTCCAGGTTCTGCCCCATCTCTCCGACTATTTCTTCCTTTGTTTACAGATAGACCCAGGTAAATAAAATATGTTTCCTCAGTCCTGCTGCCATCTCCAACACTTGGCTTTTCTCTCTTCCTTCTCTTACCCCCAAAGTTCTCACAAAGAGTATTCATTAGGCACTTTTTCCATTTCCTTCAATTACTCTTTACTTTGTATAATCAGGTTTCTAATCCTACTCTTTCACTGCAATTGTTACCAGCGATGCCCTCAGTGATCTGTTCTCATGCCTCAAACTGTTGACCCCATGACAGCATATGACACCTGGATGCATTTCCTCCTTTTTGACCTGTCTTGTCCATTGCCCCCTGTGAGTCCATGCAGCCCTGGTTTTATCTCCTCCCTCTCACACTCCTCTTTCTCGTCCCTACAGGATCTACTTCTTCCTTTAGTATCTATGTGTAGGGAGGGCAGTTTCCAAAGACTCATTCCTCAGTCCCCATGCTCACCTCCCTCTAAACCTCCCTGTCAGGAATTGCCTGCACACTCAGCCATCCACCAGAGCACAAAGTGAATGGTGCCCATGGAGCCCACCCACCAGGCAGCAAACCTGGCTTAGGCCCTTTCACAGCTTAATCGACAGAGAAAGGAGAAACAATGCTTATTGCTGAGCATGTGCTCCGTCTTTCATCACATAGAACTGTCCAGCCAGGATGGACATTTCCCAGCCCTCCTTGAACCTAGGTGGGGACCATATGACTATGGTCCACCAAAGGAACATGAAGAGATGTGATGTGCAATACTTCAGGCTGAGGAGGTTAAAGAGCTGGTGGCTTCTCCACCCTCTCTTCTCTCATCCGCCAGATGAATGCAAAGGACCGTAGAACCCTAGAGGACTGCAAAGCCACAAGATAGAAGGAGTCTAATCCCTGAATCATCAGGAAGGAGAATGCTGACCACTCACCAGGAACACTGGACTCTTACATGACTGAGGAAAGAAGACTCTTACTGTGTCAGGTTCCTGAAAGTTTGGGGCTTATCTATTATGTAATCTGGCAGTATCTAACTAATACATCTGGAAATATCCCATGCTCCTCAGCTTGTGGGAGGGGTTTTTACACGTCATCCTTTGGCCCATCAGTTCCCAAGGTGGCCTGGCCAGTTCCCATGAGTACCATGCCATGCCATGTAGGCTGGTCCCAGCACTGCCTCCAGAGTCCAGTCACTCCCATCTGGCTCCCTCCGGTAACCAAAGAAACAGATTGTCTCTAGTCTCGAAGTGGAGTTTGGAAGGATTTCAATCTGAATGAACCAAGAAGTTTTATTTGGTCACTGATGCACTGAAATTTCCAAATATGAAATTTCAGAATATGTCCTATTTCTGATGGATTCTTCCAAGGAAGACAAATTTAAAAGTAAGTATCCCCTAAAAGAACAGTTCTCAAAGAGTGTTTTGTGGGAAAACAGATCCTTGAGATAGTGATGGGGACATGGCGTGGGGTGGGAGGAGGGAGGAGGGTGCTGTGATAAATGAATGAAGAAATTTACTTATACAGATAAGTTTGTGAAACAGTGCTTTCTCCCATCTCTCTCTTAAAGAGGCACAGTGCATATTAGCTTATTAAAAGTTCTGGGAAGCTGTGCAGTAAAGACACCTCTTTAATTAGAATCACCACTAGTTTACAGATTTGATTAGCTAATTCCTTTTTCAAAATTACAAATTAACAGCAATTTCCAGTGGAGATGGCTTGAAAAACAGTACTCTGGAAAATATATTTTCTTTCTTAGCCCTTCCTGGTTTTAGCCACTAAAAACCTTGGCAAGGTTAGCCATGGTAAACTTTGAGATGTAAATTTAAGGTACCCCACTGTCTGACAAAAAGAGTCATGTAAGCTATGAATAGGTCAAACCTTAATTCTTAAAGAAAGCAGGAGAGGGAGAGGGAGAAGAAAGGGGAGAGGGAGAGAAGTGGTAGCGGGGAAGTTGGAACTAGTTTGCATTAGCTTCCACGGGTTTTCTGCAGCAATCCTACTAAGGGTGGTTAGGCTGCTGGGATGGCCTCCGTTCTATCTAAAGATCCAGCAGAAGAGAGAGATGAAGCCAGGGAGCGATTTTAAGTAGAGTCCTACTTATATAACACTGATAGCAACAAACCTAAGGGAAGAAGTGGGTAATTTACAGGTTTCTTAAGATTTACTTGGAAAAGGAAGCTATGTTTCTTATAATTTAACTTATTTAAAAAGTATTCTCCATTCTGGCTATGTAATGAAGGTGAATTTAAGGATTAAGACATTGATGCTGAAGTACCAAGACTTTCCTTGGTGTGTTGAATTACTTTAGATTTAATTTTTTTAAAAATTCCCAAACAAGAAAAATACTAGGGGATTTAAATGTGATATAATTTGAACATGTCACCATTATACAATCTAGCATTTAATTTCAGATAGTTTAGTAATTAGGAACTAATCTCACACAATTAAAAATTAAGCAATCAAATTTTTAATGTCAGGCTTTATCAACAATGATTTTTCAAAAAATTGTCATTTTTTATAATGAGCTGGATTTTAGCATCTGAAGTCATTTTTAATTTTTCAGGAAGCATTTGAAGCTGTAGAGAAATATCATTGTCCTTTGTTTATCAAGATAACCTTTGACCAGCCAAAGGAAAAGGCCAAAGTATGGACACTTCTTGGCTATCTGTAGCCATCATCTGCTTTCATGAAGATCATAAAGAAACCAAAGAAATCTTACTCAATGTGTTTTAAGATCACCCTCAGGCCCATTCATGCTGAGAACTCGCCCAGGCTAGATGTAACTATATTTCTCCCCTATTCCATTTTGGTGGATGTTTGGGAGTTGACAAAATGGCTAAGAAATAGAAGTAAAGTAGGAAATGGAGGGCCAGGCTAAAATGGGAATGGGCACTCATGCTCAACACTGATGATGTGCTTGTCCTTTGCTTCCATCTGGTCAGTCGTGTTCAGGTACACCCAGAAAAAATAGGTGAAAAGTGAGACTTGTCTCATGGAAGCACTAGGTTTGAAGCTGCTGAGATGGAAACTAAAGATTTCCCTGCTCTCCACTCCAAGTTTTCTGCTTTAGGACAGTGACATTAAAATAAAACAAAATTAAGACTTACTGATCTTTGTCCAGCACACAGAAGGAATCCAAGAAGGGAAAATTGGCAGCTATACTTTCAAAGTCCTCTTGGGAGATGTACCCATCATGGTCATGATCATAGTTTCTGAACACAGACTGCAAATGAAAGACAATCTTCATTGAATGACTGTGAGTAAGGCTCTCAAGTTCTAGCAATGGCAACTAGCACGTCAGCCCACCCAGCAAGTTATTTAGAAACTGGTGGGAAGTAACTGAATCGAGTAACCTTTGTAGTACAGCAAGATGAGTGTTTTGCTGGGGATAAAAACCGAGCTCCACAGGGAGGGTTGGAGTGTGGATTGAGAAGGGCTCCCTGGATACTGTGAGGTCTACACTGAGACCTTGAGACCTAAAGGTGGAGTAGGAGTTAAGCTTAGTGAATTCACAAACCCCAAAACCATGACAACAGAAAACAAAGCTTTAAGATGTCAAATTATTTCAAAAATTAAAGCATACATTTAGTGAAATTTCATCAAAATCCTAATGGAGATCTGTTTTAAATGAACAAATTGATTCTAAAGTTCAAATAAAAGTGTGCATGTTAAGAATAGCTGAAGAGTTGTTTAAGATGAGAAGTAATAGGGAGTTGAAATCAAATATTCTACAAAGCTACAATCAAAACAATGTGATAATAGAACTTACTAGAAGAAGTGGAGTCCAGAAACAGATGCATGTATATATGGGAATTCACTACATCAAAAAGGGTCTTTACAAATCCACAGGGAAATTATGGGTTATCCAGTAATTGGTGTTGGTTAACTGGAAATCATCTTACAAAATAGATTGCCCTCAAACTAAATTCTCATATCCATTAACTATTTTACCATAAAAATAAAACTATAATATTACAAAAGGTAAACAGATGAAAATATTTTTCACGTTTTATAATCTTTGAGGAAAAGGACTTTCTAAGCATAACATAGAAATCAGAGCCATAAAGAAAAAGATTTTATTACAATGAAAAAGCTCAATTAACAAATTTAAAAGACAAATGACAGAGAATATATTAGCAACATATATGAGAGCAAAGAACAAAGGTAAAACAGGCCATCACCAAAGAGAAAAACACAAATGGCCAATACACCCATGGAAAGGTGCTCAATTCTGTTGATAATTACAGAGAAACAAATAGAACTCTTTTTTTATTTCTCATATTAGAGGAGATAGGCACTCTCTTATCAAGTTGGTGAAGTAAACAGCAACAATCTTTCTAGAAGACAATCAGACAATATATAATAAACCTTAAGAAGTGCCTACGCTCTGACAGAGCAATTCCACTTCTAAGAATTTTTTCTAAGAAAATAATTGAATAAGGTTTCTCAAAGACATACATTAGTTTTACAGAGAGGGGGCGTGGGCTGGGAGCGGGAGAGAGGGTAGTTCAGGAAGAAAATCAACAAATTGTTATCACTGGTTGTCTGTGAAAAGTGGAATTACCAAGAGGCCTATACATTAATAATCTTACATAGTACATCCTATGTATCCTATGTATCCTATGTGGAACTTTCTATGCTTCTTTTATGTGAAAAGATTGTTTACATTCACCTGCTAAATTGTTTTGTTTTTTTTAAAATTGACTTTATTTTTTCTTTTGGTGTACGGTTCTATGAGTTTCTCCCCCTCCCCTGCTTGCTGTCTGTGTCTATTTGAGGGATCTTCTGTGTCTATTTCTTGCCTTCTCTTTTTGTTTTTCTCCTCCAGGTTTCAACGGGATTAGATACTAGGGACATCCAATGTGGGAGAGAGGCACCCTGTCACTTGCACCACCCCAGTTCCTGGTTTCTGGCGTGTCTCACCTTGACTCTCCCCTGCGTCTCTCTTTTTGTTGGGTCATTATCTTGCTGTGTGTCTTACCTCACCTTTTTTTTTTTATCCAGGAGGTCCCGGGGATTGAACCCTGGTCCTCCCATATGGTAGATGGATGCCCAACCACTTGAGCCACATCCGCTTCCCTAAGTTGTTTTTTTTTTTCAAAAAGGTTTGTATGTTCTCTCTGCAAACATATACATGCAAACCAAAACTCTTCTCCATGCCCTTTCTAATCTTTTCCTTCCTGCCTCACATGCTCCATAAAATTTTCTTTCAGCACCTCACAGTTCCCTAGATGATCCAAGATGTAGAACAACTTACAGGATTTTCACTGCCCTCAGCTCATCCGTTTATGGATATTGTTGGGACCCCTGTGGGTGGTTAATGAGTGATTCTAATCCCCAAATAATCCCTCAGTTGCAGTGACAGTGACAGAAGGGCCAAATGCCTGTGAAGAAAGGAAGTCGGAAGTAGCTGGGAGCATTTGGGTAAACGGAAAAAGACTGAAAGGGATGGAAGAAGGGCCTTTTCTGCCAGACTCTCCCTCCAGAGGTCTACCACTAAGTTGCTCTGTGGTAGAATGAAGTATGTACCCCAATTTAGGCATGTCCTTAATCTGCACTCCTAAGGGTGTGAGCTCATTGTAAACAATATCTCTTTTTTTTTTTTTTACCGGGAGGTCCCGGGGATCGAACCCGGGTCCCTCCATATGGGAGACGGACGCCCAACCAGTTGAGCCACATCCGACCCCCTAAACAAGATCTCTTGACGACGTTTTTAGTTATGGCGTGGGCCAGCTGAATAAGGGTGGGTCTTAATCCAGATTACTGGAGGCCTTATAAAGAGCAGGAAGTCAGTGGGAACTCAGAAAAGAAAGCAGAGGATATCACCATGTGACAAGAAAGCCAAGAAACCCCACGATTGCCGGCAGCCAGCACCAGACCGCTAAGTCTTCTGGGAGAAAGCAACCTTTGCCATTATCTAGATTTTGGACTTCTCCTAGTCTCAAAACGATGAGCCAATAAATTTCCACTGTTTAAGGCAACGCAGTATGTAGTATCTGTGGTATAAGTTCAGGCAAACTAAGATATACTCTTAATTGCCAGGGGCTTGTTTGCATGGACTCCACTTAATCCTCAGGAATCACAGAATATTCTAGAAAGATAAAAGGGCTTTCTGGTACTCTCCTTCTACTCTCTCTCAACCACTTACCTCAACTAATTTCCTTATGTGCTTGTTGATGACTGTGGGGTCTGGCTTTGGTATCACTCCTGAGGCCCACTCCAGGGGCACCACGGTCTTGGTGGGGGTCGTAGGGGAGGTAGGCTGCTGACAGAAAACACACACAGTATTTGTCCTTAACTGAGGCCTTGAGCAGTTAGGACCAGGGGCACTGAGGTAGTCATATAACTCTGTATCTTAAAAACAGCATTATGTAAGACTTAATGTTATAAAACATAGGTATCTTTTGTTAATGGAATATAACGTATAACTAAATACATGTTTGGATAGTGCATTTTGTTGAGCAACTGCCTAAATTTTATTATTTTAAATGGGAAAAAATAATGTATTCCCAGCCCATCCAAAAATTCTATCCTGGTTCCCCAAATATCACTAAAATATCCTTAAACATCTATATAAAAACCCATCAAGTATTTTTTTGCATAACACAAAGCAGGTAAAACACCAGATGTCTAATTATCTAACACTGATACTGGTGATAAATCAGTGGGTTTGCACAGTAGTGGGGTGGATGGATGCCTGTGCATGTCTTTATGCCTGTGCTCCTCTCAGAACCTCAATCGCTTTGGACTTTTCTGAGAATCAAGCTGCTTCTCCAGCCCTCCTTGGTGGACTTGCTTCCTCCCCAGGCTTCCCCACGTTCTTGCAAGACATTTTCACTCAGTAATGTGGAAAGATGATGGCGATAACACATAATATGTCTAAACATGACAAGCAAAGGACACCATCCTTTTGGGAGAGCAGCTAAGACTGTGGTGTACTTTACATCCTCTCCCCAGGACGCTTGCAGAGCATAAACATTTTCCCTGGCACATTCTGCAAACCTGTATTAGTAGTAAGATTTAAACCTGGTAATGAATTGGGGATAAACATGTTTGCAAGAGCTGGTAGCAAATATTCAGAGAGTGAGAGTTTTGGTGGTGAGGGGTCACTGACCTCAGTGTTGTGAGGCAGGGATCTAGTATCTGTCGTTTCGGTATGTTCACACATGCACACTCACACCTATGCCCACGTACACCACGGCTCTACCAGGCTTTTCATCATCGTGTTCTGGTAAAGGCTAAACCCACTATTCCCAAACTGAAGTTGCTCTGGGAAGCTGCAGCAGACTCACAGGGATGCCACACGATATCTCAAACTTCCAGGGAAACACAACAAGACTCTTTATCTGTTGGGCACCACACAAAACTCCTTGCTTCAAGTAGTTCAGTTTGCCCATTAGATTGTGTTAAGTTTCTTTCAATGACAACAAACCTTTGTGAAGCAAAAAATCAATGTGGAATAATAATATTGTTTCATTCTAACAAAGGTACCACACTTATGCAAAATGTCAATAACAGGGAAAACTATGTGTGTGAGGTGGGGATGGAGGGGGCATATGGGAACTCTGTATTTTCTACATGATTTTTCTGTAAACCTACAACTGCTCTAATAAAAAAAAATAATTAAAAAAAACTCAGTGTGGAACAGGAGATGAGGGTGGTGGTATCCAACCTGATCCCAAGATTTAAGAAACTGTGCAGTCCCCAAAAGGCATGCACATCTATAATAAAGTAATTATGGGCTTAAGAATGAAATAAAAGATTATTTTTCTTACAATGTATATTATTTTTTCAAGTGGGTACTAAGTTGCTATAAATATTGATTAAGTTTTTTGGACCTAATTATATTATAAATGGAACCATTAGGTATTTCTTTTGGCCTAGGGGTGCTGTGAAAACATTACCATCCACTAAGCACCAAAAAAGTTTGAGAACCTCTGGGACTAGCTGTTCAGGTAAGGTCTGCCAGCACCCACCATAAGCATATTAAAGCTACAGGTGCTCGGGAGTGTAGCCCTGACTGGAAACCACCCTCTCATCATCGCCTGTCAAGCACGAAGCACAAAAGATGGTGACATATTCTCAGAGAAGCGACAGAAAGGGATTGGGAAACAGGTTCTCTTAGTGTCAAAGGATTTGAGCACTTGAATGGAGCTTTGGAAGCTTCTGTTTTTACAAAACCAATACAGTTTTCTGTGTTAGATGGAAAACTTCCCCTAAAATTGGCAAAATTTTATCCTGAAAATAAAATAAATCTAAAGGAGCACACAGAAGGCAAGTGTGCTAAAGTGGTGCTTCCCCTCCTGTTCCTGGCGTGAGGGATGGGGGAAAATGATAGGCAGCATCACACAGCAGAAACCACACGGGCATGGAAGCCAGGCCTGATGGAAGCCTGGTTCTCCCACTGGCTGTGAGATATTGATTGGGTACAAAGTTTCCTTCACAGAGCTAAGGAGATGGCCTGTATATGATACCTTGCCAGGTGTCCCTCACTGGAAGCAATTAAGGTACCTGGCTCCAGGTAAAGGGAAGCCTGGGGGAGGTGGAAATGCTGTGAGGGCACCTCTAGCATGGCTTCACACACCACAGCGGAGAGAGGAAATATGGGAGGACCCTAAAAGTTTTTTCCCCAAAACTTTACCTTTCTTTCTAGCTCTCTCTTAGTCATGCTAACTTGGAAACGCCTTCTTGGCCTGTGCTGCTGCTCTTCTCACAGGACTCTTTTCTGCAATGTTCCCAGGAGGTGCCAGGGGGACTGGCAGGAGGCAAACGTGCTCACGCAGCCACCACACTCACTTCTGAAGAGCGATGCTGCCAGGCCAGCTGACTCGGAGTCAAGTGCAGCCCCTACCAGTGCCGGAGACTGGCTTCTCGCAGCCATTCTGTTCATTCGGTCCGCGGTTCAGAATCACAGTAGGTATTAATGGATGCACAGACTTAGCACCCATAGTCACTGACAAGGTGCTACAGAGTTCAATTGGTAAGGAGTTAGCCCACGGGAGCTTTATACAGAAACTGATCTTAAAATATGATTGTAAGAAGCAAACATATTTTTTTCTTCAACATGCAAATCTCATCCTTGTAAAATTCAAATTTATCTAGATATTTTTTATTAGCACAAAACATCTAAACTGCAATCTACTTAGTAAAACTAATGAGCAGTGTACATTCGGTGACCCAATGGCCTCCATCTTATTATATAATGTTTCTTCACTGAGTCAGCCATCAATTAAGTGAGATACCACCAAAGCAATGTGACACTGAAATTCTGAGCTGAGTAAATTAGTAGTAGAGAAATTTGTGAATTATCTTAGGAGTACTTAAAATAGAAGAAGAAATCTGATTTTATTTCTAGTAAAATTTTTATAGATCCTGGAAGAATCTAAATGATCTTTAAAACTAAAATGACAGTTATTATTTGGTTTTGCTTTCTTTTTGGTCCTATATACTGGTGAGTTCTCAGAGGGAATACAACACATAGAAGCTAAACACTAAAACAGAGTAATGGTGAATGTTTCTTCCTCTTATCAGCGTCTGATATGAAGAAATAATCCTCAAGCTTCCAGAATTATGCTGTCCAATTAGTAAAAGGGAATAATATTGATTAAAACTCTTCAATCTTTAGAACACAAAATACCATTGTAATGGCCAATCACTGTAAACAACAAACAACAGTGTTTAGCACTGATCCTTAAAGAGAAAATGGATACCTACCGATTTAGAATTCCTGGGCTCCAGCACCAGTGACAGTTTATAAATATCATCCTCAGTGTGATAGAGGTCCAGAGAAAGCTAAAAATTAGCAGGGATAAATAATTATGTTGGATCATATTTATTTATTTACACTGCTGAAATATTTTTCAAATTGAATGTTTAAGTTCAATATCTAATACAGTTAGTTGTTATGGATCAAATCATGTCTCCCACAAAGGCATGTTCAAGTCCTAATCCACAGTCTGGTGGACATAAACTCAAAAATTTATAAATAGGACCTTTGAAGATATTATTTGGAGGTGGCCAAATTGAATCAGGGTGGGACTTAGTCCTATATGACCAAAGTTCTTATAAGCAGAAGAAATTCAGATGCAGTCAGTTAGGAGAAGCCAGAGAAGGAAAGAGAGATGGCCATGTGATGGAGGCAAAGTTGCATGTGCAAGCCAAGGAACCCCAAGGATTGCTGGCAAGCCAGCACCAGATTGCTACAGACTCCAGGGGAAAGTATGGCCTGGCAATACCTTGATTTTGGACTTCTCGCCTCCGAAACTGTGAGCCAATAAATTCCTATTGTTTAAGCCAACCCATTGTACATTATTTGTCATAGAAGCCCTGGCAAAATAAGACATTAGTAAATGCAGAATGTGGAAAAGTTGGCATGCAGAAGTGGGAAATGAAATTTAAAAAAAAAAGTTAATCCTGGGGGGTCGTCAGCATCAATAAGGACCATTGACTTAACCTCTCCACAATCACAATGGTAAGTAAGTGCCAAGCAGGAGACTGTTTCCAGGCTGGAAGTGGGGACAGGTGTACAAATAACTCAAAATGATGCACAGTAATAAATGTGGTCTTAGAGCCTTGGTTAAAGAACTGTGGAAATAAAGGAGGAATTTATTAAGTTCCTATTATTTTAGGGCACTCTCCTAGGTCTGATGATACAAAATGGTATAAAATCATTTCCTGCCCTCAATTTATTTGAATCTATAAGACCCGAACACAAACAAATGGCTATCAATGAAAGGCAGCACATACTAAGTGTGAAATAAATTGCCCTACTCTAGAGGCTGCAGGAATCGTTCAGGGATGCAGTACAATTAAAGCATAAGGACAGAGGTTTTAGAGTCAAGTGGGCCTCAGTTCAAATGCTGAGCATGACACTGGCTAATTATGTCACCTTGAACAAGTTATTTTCTCTTTGAAGCTCAGTTTTTGCAGCTGTAAAATGGGAATAGCCATAGAAATCCCTACTGAATTGGAGTTTTATCAGGATCCACTGAAATAATGCATGTAAAGTACTTTGCACAGGGCCTGGGATACAATAAAACCTCAATAAATGTCATCTGGTTTTGCAGATGCGTTGTTAGTATTATAGTTATTATCAACAATACCAATAGTAGTCGAGGTCACTGAAGACTTTAACGACTAGGACAGATTCATGGAGGACCTTGTAAACTGGGCCCTAATTAGGACAAATAAAGAGAGAGAGCAAGGCCTTTGCAGGCAAGGGGACAACAACCTAGACCAAGAGTGGAGGGTCTGGATGGGACTGTAAAGCCCTAAAAAGCATGTTCCCATGTGCCTAAGAGAGAAGTCATGAAACTTAAAATTTTGGACAAACCCCACCCATGTCCCTTCAACATTAAGATACCCGATAAGTCAGACCATGTCATCAGCAGTGAAGATAACCAAGTGCTATGTCCTTTCTCTGACTATTTAGTCATAAAATTTTTTCTCTAATATATTTTGTCTGAAGAGCGAAGGCCTAAGGTGTATGGGTGTTGAGTGAGGATAAAGAGAATGAAGGAGGAAGCAAGAGAAAGCTCAGAGGCAAAGGATACTTTCCAGGATTTCTTTTTTTGTTCTATCCCATTTTAGTAAAAAAGTTGGCATAATAAAATTTCATGTTGACATCATTCATTCATTCAACAAATATTTATTGAGCATCTAACATGTGCCAGGGACCACTCGAGGCATGGCTTTAGCTACTGAATACATTTGGATGAAGAAAGTCCTATATCAGGTTATACATGATTTCAAATGACTTTATCATCTAAAGGTTTTTTTCTAAACATAATGAAATAGACTTTTCTGTAAAATTGCCTTGGCATCATTTCAGATCCCCCAAATCCCTGCTCACAGAGAACAGGCATTGTATTCACCCTCCCATGAACAGCAATCACCCCCCTCCAGGAGAGAAGCCACGCACAGATCACAAACTCAGATGCCTTCAGGAGCCAGGCCACTATATAAAAGAGGGACGCATGAAGGTAATATTTCAGTACAGACATTGGTTCACAAACGTTTATCTTTCCCCTGGCGTTACAATAAGAAAACGTGTGGTGACAAGTGGCAGCTGGCACGGGATCTCTGTGTCAGGAGAGCAATGGGAAGTGGTGTGCCCGGTGATGGAGGGAGAATGTCACTCCCGGCCATGGCTCGTTGTCGCAGGCCTGGCACTGGTCCTTGACGCATCATGTCTTCTGATTTGTCAGAAGCCAGAAAGCCAGAGTTTTATATCAAATAGCTCCATTTTTCAACATGGGCAACTAATAATAATTTTTTAAAATGATTCCATGCAGGCCAAATGAAACCTGCCATGTTGCAGACTGCACAAGGGAAAATTCTGCTAGGTTCTAGGCTTCGTGAAAGTGGGTAGCACGTCTGCCCTCTCCTCCTCTGTATCCACGGTCCTAGCTTGCTGCCTGCCACTGTGAATGTTACATAAATCAAGAGGGAAAACCCAGTGACTTCTTCCTTCTGAATTCACTGCCGTCAGGAGTTTGTCTGGACTTTCCACCCGACTCAGTCTCCAAGGACGGAGAAAACAGTGGCTACCGGTGCTGGGATCTTGGCAGCGGTGTCGGAACATCTGACCAAAACCCAAATAAATCACACACTACCTGTGGGAGATGCTCTTTAAAAAGAAACAGAATATCCTTTGGTATCTTCATATGTCAAAGGGACCAACAGCTGGCCCTGTGATTGAAGTGCTTTGTTCTTCTCCAAATGTTTGCTCTCCACTTCTTAGCGGTGTGGACCCAGGCGAGTCACTGACCTTCTTGAGCCTCAATCTCCTGGTCTGTAAGGTGGACTCATAAATCACAGCTCCCTCCCAGGGCTGCTGAGAAGACGAGGCGAGCCTAATGTGTGTCCACCTGGTTCTGTTCAGAAGGTCCCACAGATGGGAAATGCAGGCTTGGCTTCTGGTCAGTGCAGCAGCCAAAGGCCCACTGTGCTTCTCTGAGTGTGAAGCCGCCTGCAGGGTGACTCCTGGCCCCAGGGTGCTTTCCTAGCCTCCATCCTCCTTCCTTACCCAGAACTCCTCTGAACACTGTGGCCCTGCCCAGAGAGGGATGTGCCATACTTCCTACACATCTTTTTAAAAATATAGGCATCATGTCAATGGGATTTCAAGAATGTTTGCTTTTGTTTCATCTTTTGGGCTGGTTGTTCCTGACAAATGTTCCAACTCACTGTTTCGGGTCATTGCATTTACCACCTGATCCCATCAGCAGAGATGGCTGTGGGTTTAGTCTGCACACGAGAAGCAACATTGCCTTGACTGGAGAACTGTACAATGAAACACACTCGTTCATCCACCTATCTCCACTCACCATTTTTGTAACTGGTCTTCTTCTTCTTCTTTTTTTTTTTTTTTTTTGTGATACTGTAAAAACACAGGGGCTTTCCAGTTATTTGCATGTAGTCAGAATGGTAAAAGTAACCAATGGTTCTAAAAATACTATGGCAAGAATCAACAGACTATTTCATATACCATGAAACAGAAACATCAGTTTTTACAGCCTCTGGTTATGTGACGTTGGACCACAAGGGAAAATGTCTTGTCCAGATTTTCTCTCAAAGTGGGAACAACCCAAATCCCACATGTTTGGTGGTGCGGTCCTCCTCCTTCATGTACCAAGTGCTGTTCAAGGGGCTAAGGAGACAGTGATAAAAATGACAGGCAGAGTCCCTGCCTTCTCAGATGTTGAAGTGGAGAGAGGAGGGATGGTAAGGAGTCAGAGCAAGTCATTGTTTACTTATAGCTTTATGAGTGCTACAAAAAAAGGGACAGGGTACAACACGACAACATGCAATGTAGTCCCCAGCAGTCAGATGGGTGGCGCTTTTCGAGAGAAAAGATTTTTCAGGAAGATGAGTAAGGAATAGCAGGTGCAGAGGGGAAAACTGCCTTCCAGGCAGGGAACAGTGTGTGTGCAAAGGCCCTGAGGCAGAAAGGAGCTACAGATTATTATATTTAATCATTTATCTGATCCCAGTGCATCTTTATCCTGTATAGGTAATAAGGTGTGTCCTTTTGAGATGTAGTTGTGGGAAAGAGTTATATGTTACCACATTTTATGTGAGAATATTAAATGGATTCAAATGACCACTTGATAAATATTAAGGTTTTTATCAAAGAGGCTGTGTGATTTTGGCTGTAGAACTCGAGTATGATGCGTTTGGAGCCAATGTGAATTAGGAGCTGTTATTTCTCTGAGCATTTAGTGTCTTTTCGTGTAAAATGTGAACAATAATCCCTATTCTGAAGTGTTGAGGTGGGATTAATAACATCTATTCTGAAGAACTGTGAGGATTAAATGAGATAATTATGTAAAACACGAGTTCAGCTCTATAGCACAGCTACATTCATGTGCATCCATATTCTATGAGCAAAATGCAAAGAGTGCCCCCTAGAGTTGTGCAAACAATTGACTCTTCAGTTAGGCACTCCTATTGTTTTGTGGCTCATCCAGTAAAGAAGGAGGGATAGAAAATAAATATTAGATTTTTATTCTAACTTTACTGATTGATCTACCAGATTGCATTATCTTATCTTTTATTTTTTAAGATTTATTTTATTTATTTACTCCCCCCATCTCCCCCACCCCGTTGTTTTGTGCTCATTGTCTGCTATCTGTGTCCATTCACTGTGTGCTTTCTGTGTCTGCTTGTTTTTTCCTTAGGAGGCACTGGGAACCAAACCTGGGGCCTCCCACATGGGAGGGAGGCCCCCAGTCGCCTGAGCCACCTTAGCTGCCGTGCATTATCTTATCTTTAGAAACTAAATGACATAATTTTGACATGTAAAGCTCTAAGGATACATTGTATAGTAAGAGATGTGGTGAAGTAATGTCAAAGCATTTAAGGGAAAGGGAAGTAACATGTATTGGCCACTAAATTATGTTGCGAGAATTGTGCTACTAAATTCCTGTAAAACCCATTTTACAGATGAGGGCAGTGAGCCTAAGTGAAAGTAAATAATTTGCCTAAGATTGCACAACCATTAAGTACCAGAGCTAAGATTTAATAGAGAAAAATGTAAAAACATAAGAAAAACACAACAAAAAAATAAGTTAACTCAGGAACGAACAGAAAACCAGTGGGAATCAACTCCCTTATATTAGGAACACAATATCACAAAATATATCAACATCAAAAATGTTAACATCAGTGCCCCAAAAGCACAAACAAAACGACTAGACACAGTTTCTAGAACTATGGATAACACAAGTCTGTAGAGTCAAGTCCCCCAGGAGTTTGCCCAGCAGCAGAGACACCAGCCTGGTCTCAGAGGCGGGTGCTGGGGCCCAGGCTGGAGTTCCTACCAGCCAATTTCAGCCACTACCCACTCTATCAGCTTCCTTACTTCCTGAGAGTCACTGGGGAGATTCTGTGAATGAAAAGCACAGAGGCCATTGGCAAAAGGGAAAAGCAGGTCTCCAATGGAGAAGAGGAGGATGAGGGGAATTTCCACCCGTGTCTAAGACGTGGGCAGAATGGATTATTGTTAACATGATAAAACTGATCTGTGGGGGAGATTTTGATACTGTGGAAATTTATACAAAAATTAACAAGCAAATGATAATGCTTTGTTTGCTTTTTCTAGGATTTTGCCAATAAATCTTTTAAAAGTACCAGAACTTACCTAATACTTAAGAAATATTGACTGGTCAAAGAGCAGTTGATAAAGGTAAGACAGCATGGATTTAAAAATACTTTTTACCTAATTTAATTTTATTGTGATAACAGTTTGAGAAAATGTTAAAAAAAAAAAACAAAAAAACCGGGATATGGTGTTCAAAATATGCCTACAGCCTAAAGAATTCAGAAACCACTAAAAAAAAATAGCATATGGCTAAACATGGAATTTCAAGATTATCATGTTAGTAGGTTCATTTGTTCTCTTATTCCTTCATCCGTCCAACAAGTATCTGCTGAAATGTCTACCACATCCAGGCGCTGGGCTGGGAGCTCAGGCTCCAGAGAAGAACAGGGCACCGTGTTTGTCCCCAGAGCCCCCAAAATGGCAGGGGAGATGGTACCTGGTAAACACAAACAGTAGGCACCAAGTTGAAGTTTGGGAGTAGAATTTTGGGATCACAGAAAGAGGGAAGGAGTATTTAAAACTTCATTCTCACAAAAGGGGTGGGGGACAGGAGGACTTCAGATTTAGAAGCCACAGAACGTAGAATTCAACTGGAGTGTGGGGAGAGGTCGTGAGAACGGTGCGGTCTCCGTGGTCTCTACACGACTGGCTGTCCCATGATGTCACTGTAAGTGGCATTTATATAATGATAGATAAAATTAAAACCCTGTGCTCTTGATATAAAATCTAAACCCCTTAGAGAGGTTTTATTGGGGGGGGGGGGTTGAGGGGATAGAAAGGGCAAGTGCATTTTATCAACTTACTTTTTGCATTTATTTATACTGATTCATGGAAAGGTGCTAAATTGTATTCGTGTGGTAGGTTGTTTTAAGATTCCTGCATGTGCCTTAAGCATGCACTTAAAAGGAACAAAGATGAAAAAAGGACAGTAAAAGGAGGTTCTAGTAACTCTTATGTACTGCCTTCAAATGTCAGTCCTTATCTTTCTTCCTTGGTTTCAGGGAGCCATCTGCTTAAAGTTAAATTCAAAAGGCAAAATATATCTGTGACCTAGGTGAGGGAAACTGAATCCCCTATTAACATCCACAACATTCTGTAGGAAAAATCAATGAGCCAAGTTGGGAGGCAGGATTCAAAATTATTTTCCTAGTAATGACTTTTTTCTAAGGGATTCAAAGTAATACTGGGCAAGTCATGCCTTGTAATTAACTCCTTCCTTACATATCCGTGAAAAGGGTGGGTGGAGGGGAGGGAGGGCAAGAGCTATTATTTAATTTTTACAAGATGGGGAAATAAAGTAAAATCGATATAAGTAATATGTCCAGATTCAAGAGTAAATGTCCATTCCAAGAACACTGGCCAAGAAATTAAAAGGCCCAGGCTGGGCCTCATCAGCTGGCCCTTTGCAAGCCTTTCATCCTTTATGAATCGGTTTTTCATTCGTAAAATAGGAATGGACAGGGGTGCTATTACACTGGCTGCCCTGCCCAGGCTACTTCCCAGGGGTTTGTGAGAATCCACTGAGGAACTGTACGTGAAAAGTGTTATGAATATTGTAGTAAATTATAAAATGTTCCAGCATGGTTCTGCAGCCTCCTGCAAAGAGTAGGCATTTAATAATTGTTGACTAACTGAAGGGCTTTCATTTTCTGTCTTCCAGGGCTCTCAATCATGTGTCAAGCTCCCCGGAGCCATGTTTAGAAGCAAACAAGCACTTCAGTGAAAACTGAAGGGTCCTTGGGACAAAATAAATTGCCCCTTCAAATGCTGCAATTGACCCCCACCTGTGTCTGGGCAGTTGCAGTCCCTCCTATGGCTCTAATCCAAACGTGCGTGTGCTTCGTAGATGGCCACTGGACCCTCATCTCCTAGGCCTTCACACTTAGGAGATTAACTCTCTGTCCATCTTCACACAGCTCAATACATGGGTTGCCAGGGGCCAGGAAGAAGGAATGCATATTCCTGGGCATTGACCTTTCTCCTTGGTTGTGGGATGAGAGCAAGGATCTTGGCCTTAGACACTGGTTTGGTGCTCCGTGCACTTGCATGTAGGCACTGAGCTAGCCTGGTGAGCGGCTGAGCCAGCACCACACAGCTCGACACTTGGTTCCATTCTCAGGGCTCTACCATTCCCTACATCTAGACTGGCAGAAGATTAGAGTTGTAATTGGCCTTGGAAATGAGCACAAAACCTTTACATCAAAAGCTAGTGTCAAGGCTGGCTAGCAAGAAGACATGGCTAAGTAAATGCAGGGGCAGAGCTAAAAGCAGGGTATCCTGTCCTTGCCACCGCTATGCTACACAGCCCTGCACTTCCCTAATATGGGGCTTGATGGCTTCTAAATTTTCCTTTGATACCTCCATGAGAGAGACAGAGACACAGAGAGAGAGATTTTGGCTGAGCTGGAATCCTTTTTCTTTTTCCTTTCCTTCCCAGCAAAAAGGGATTCTTTATTAGCAATTATTTCTAGATTTCTGATTTTCCATATGCAATCTCACAATGTCATTCAAAGCCCTTCAATATTTCTCCAAATACCTTTTGACATCCTTTTGCATGCTTGCTGCATTTAAAACTCAAAATTAATTTCCTGACTCCATCATTACCTTATATTTGGATGAGGAATGACTCAAGTGTAGGCACCTGCTCTGTGCAGTTATCTCCAACACCAGCCTGTATCCAGATACTTGAAAGCTCGGTTACACGGTGAGACAGTATGCAGACATCACCTGTGTCTGTGGGTTTGCAGCCTGGGTAGGCTGCAGCTCTGGTCACTTAGTCATGGAAACATATTTACATGTGCAAATGATTAATAAATGCAGGTGCTTGGATTACTGTGGGTTTTTCCAATAAAGAATGTTTGTGTGTTTACAACTGGTCACACAAATTCAACCCCAAGATATTTGTGTTTCTGTGTGTTGTCCACTTCTGCTTTTCAATAAGGATGCGGCTGGCAGGAATGCCTCCCCTCAGGGGTTCTAGTCTTTTATAAACAGTTACATGCTCTAGGAACAGTTTGCAAGAAGGTCTAGGAACCACACTCTTATTCCACTGCAGCAGGCCACGGGACATTATGAGCTTAGCGTTTAAGAGGTGTTAGAGCTTTCATTTTCCACAGTCATAAAATGAAAATAGTCAAATGGGGATTGAGGAGTCAAGTTGCGATGCTACGGTGTTCAAACCCAAACAAGGAAGTTATGCCTCCACCTGTTTAAGCAAGGGTGAGAGTGTCTGGTTATGCGTCTTCCCCCACAAAGACACAGCCAATGGGAAACGTTCTCTTTCAAGCATCTGTTGTGTCTCAAAGTACAAGGACCTGAACACTAACTAAACTGTGTGTAGATGTGCCAAAAAATATGAGCAGTAGGTGAATTTCCTCTGTGTGACCCACATTATTCTGAATGTAGCAGTCAATTCATCTATTGAGGAGCTAACTACACCAGGCACTGTGAGAGGTGCTGGTGACATGTGGGCAGGGCAGGTAAACAGAAAAACTCTAGTGCAAAGTGCTATCTCCTAGAGTCAAGGAAAGTGTAAATGCATCATATGGGCAACACACGGGCCTGATGCATTACTGCTTTGGAGGGGGAACAGAGAAAGAGAAAGTGAGAAGCTTTTGAACTTGAACTAGCTATGTGGGTGGCTGGAGAAGAGATTTTCCAAGAAGAGGAAACAGAAGGTGCAAAGGCCGGGAAGCAGAAGACAGCATTTCATGGCGGAAAGTACAAGATGTCCAATATTCCTCAAAGGTAAGTGTGGCACGGGAGAGAGTGATGGGAAAGAAGACTAGACTGACAGTCAGAGAATGGATCCTGAAAGGCCTCGAACGCCAGGCTGGGAAGTACAACGTGGTGGTCTGGGGAGGTTGGCCATGGTGGACAGGGAGCTCATAGAGGAGGTCCTTCCATCACACCAGGCTCCAACTGAAGCTGCACGGTGGAGATAAAGAGGAATACACTGTTCTAGCGCATGGAGAAGGGGGCCTTTAATTGGTGGGAAGGAGAGGGAGGGGCTGAGTGAGCCTCCAGGAGCCTCCTCCTGAATCAGGAGCTATATGGGCCGAGACTGGGCCTCTCAGAGCAAAGGGAAATTTCTTACCCCTGAAAGTATAGTCTTGAGTCAGCTGGTTTGGATATTGGGCTCCTCTTCCCTCATGCTTTGAGATTTCTTCCCCTCTATTGACCCCGAGTTCAATTCTCCCCCTTAGTGAATTGCTTGCACTAATCTTCCTGTGTCCACTGGAATGTGAGGTGCGAGGTGCAGAAGGGTCAGGACCACAAACGTCGAGCCCTGGGAACTCACCGTGAGCAGGTTGATGAGATCCATGTTGGGTTCTAAGTGGTGAGAGGCGTTCTGCAGGGAGGCCAGTTCACTCAGGGTCACAGAGAGCTGATGCATTTTCACAATGTTCACTTTGTTCTCCTCTGTCCAGTCTGGGAAAATGACATGGACTGCTATCAAGTCTTTCAAGTGTACTCCAAGGATGGGGATTTTGAAGCCATCACAGTCGGCGAAGGCCTTGCGGTAATTGCAGTAATTGCCGTTGGAAGAGACCAGCTCTGTCATTTCATTCCAGTTCTGGGAACAGATGGAAAAGTTGAGCTTTCAAACAGCCTTCCCTTCTGCTCATCCCCAGGCCCTGCAGTGTGTGGCTAGGAAGTTCCTCAGCTACTAAGAGAAGTATCAATTGCACTGAAGTTGTAGCCGGGAAATATTAGGCAAGAAATTTTTTTTTTTTTTTAATTGTTTTTTTTGGATATATTGGTTTGTTTTTTGTTTTTTTTTTTTTTTTTACCGGGAGGTCCCAGGGATCGAACCCAGGTCCCTCCATATGGGAGACGGCTGCCCAACTGTTTGAGCCACATCCGTCCCCCAAGAAATTTTAAAAGTTAGAAAAATGCTTAAGGTCTTCCTGTGTGAAGTGGGCAGTCTGTTCCATTCTGCTATAAAATGGAAATAGCTCGGGCCTCTGCCTACCCTCTGGGATGTTTGGGATGTTAAACGGCATCATGTATATTTAAGTATTTTGTGGTTCATGGAAATGTTACAGTTCACAATGTCAAGAATATGTCATATTAAAATTCCCTCGTTGCATTCAAGATATTACTTGAAGGTTAATCTGGGACAGTGTGGGTAGAGAAAGTTGCACAGAGTTGTGAGACAGCTGTGGTTTTTGCCTCAGCCACTAACTAGAAGAGTGACCTTGAGTGAGTCACTTCACTTTTCTGGCCTCAGTATCCTTTTCTGTGCAGAAGGAGAGCTCACATAATTAACAAAGACACACAGGCAGTTCCAAGCTTCTACGTGTCTCTGTTGGATTCTTATTCTTTGATTTTGCTTTTTACTTGCTTTTTTCTTCGATTTTGCTTTTTACTTGAAATTCAGTGCAAAGCTAAAAGAAAACAAAACACGTACACAACGAGCCCCATCAAAATTGGAATGAGTGGGGTGTCTGCATCTTACTGCTTTTTGTTTAGATGGACAGGCTGTTGTTGATTGCCTAACAGCACCCAGACCCTGCTAATAGACCCTGATTTTAATCAGTCTGCACTTTCCCAAAACAGCCCACATGCTCAAAGGAGACTCTTTCCATCCCCAGGTCCAAGGGTGCCCTCTGATTTACCATAATCATAATCCCATCCCTCTGGTTTGTGATTGGTTCAAGCACACAGGGTTAAGCCAATCAGTTCACTCTCATCTTCTGGGAAACTGCTATTGGTCCAGAAGAGGACATGTATTTGAGGTGGCCCAATCAGCCTGAAAAGGTCTTTAATTCCATGGGAGGAGATGTTTTCTCTATCTCCAACTTTTTGAGAACAAGGGAGAATAATTTTCCAGTTGCAGCTGGAAGCTCAATAAGGAGGGAAACCAGTCCAAGGAAAAATAAAAAACCCTGATACTCAGAGGAAGGCAAAGCAACTGAGCTAGAGCTCTGATCAGACCATGCCTGGAGTCTTCCCAGCCTCTGGACTTCCAGATATGTTGAGATGATACATTTCCTTATTGTATAATTAATTCTGAGATGGGTTTTCTTTAACTTGCAGTTAAAATTGTACTTACTGATACAGCACAGTACACTTTTACTAGGAAATCTTTTCCTTGGATGAAATGCTTCTTTTCCTCAATAAGGAAAAAATATTATTGTGGTTTGGAAATAAATATGGCAGAAAAGGCAGGTTTGGGAAATGATCTTTTAATATATATATATATATTTTGTTCCTGACAGCTCAGCTATAAACTCAAAGGGTTACTGTACATGGCCTGTGTCTTCTCCTTCCTCTGTGTTTCCCTCTGTGCCAAGCACTGCTGCGAATGGAATAGGAATTTTCTGACCTAACTTGAAGAGGGTAGGGCAGGAACTGAGGGGTCTTATTTGCCTTGGAACCCTTGTGTGAATCAGAGTGCCTAACACATAGTGAATACTAAATACTTGTTGACTATTTACAGCTGCAATATGTTAATGGCATGTGTAACAGTTTGAAGCTGGGTGGGCCCCAGAAAATCATGTCTTTAGAGCAAATCCATTCCTGCGGGTGTAAACCTGTTGCAGGTGGAACCTTTTGATTAAATTACTTCAGTTAAGGGCGTTTGGTTAGATTGTGTGGCCCAGGGTGGGTCGTAACCCTCTTACTGGAGTCCTTTATAAATGGAGGAATAAAAAGCCACAGACACAGAAAGAAGACCACAGAGAGAGAGAGGAACCCAGAAGCTGAGGGGAACCCAATTTAGCCAGAAGCTGAAAGCAATGAGGCACAGAGAAGAAGGGAGAGATGAGCCACTGCCACCATTGGGCCCTGCCATGTGCCTGATCGCCCACAGCTGCAGCTCAGGGAAAAGGCTCTCCTGATGATGCTTTGATTTGGACACTATCACAGCCTCACAACTGTAAGCTTTTAAACTAATAAATTCCTGGTATATTGCTCCCAGCAGCTTTAGCACACTAAACAGTATGTCAGCACATACTTTTCACCACCTCTGAACTGTTTTACCAGGGAATGCAGCTGATCTGACTATTCTCTTCTTACTTTGCCCCCATATGTAACCAACCATTGGTCTAAGAGGAAAACTTTCCCACTCTGATTGACTTTTTCAATTAACAAATGAAGTTTTCCCTTGGAATTAAGATCAAATCCACTGTACCTTTGTAACTTCTGAAGAAAGATGAGAATGGGTCTCTTTGAGGCGTGAAATGGAACTATGACTTAGGCCTCCTACCACCGCCATTAGAGTGTTAAAATTTTTGAGCTGAAGGAGCTTCTGTAATAAAAATGTTAACATAATACTTTGTAAGGATTTTGGAATTATTCTGTCCTTTGTGAATTACACATGTATGCATGCATAATTTTAATAACAGTGATCTAGGAAAAATAACATTAATTTAAAATGAAGCACAAATGGAATCCATTAGAAGAATACATCAATTATTTCACAGACAAATAGGGCAACTTTAACTGTTTCTAAGTATTGCATTCAAAAAGAGCAATCTTCTTGCATGAGAGAAATTTTGTTAATTAGATGTCAACTGGTATTTAATTGCTTGATGCCCTGATATTGTGAATCCCAAATTTCCTTAGTGACTTTTCTTGATGAAATGAATGAACATCTATAATCCTTTCTGAACCCCAGCCCTGATTACCAGACATACCTTTGCAACATTGATAAACTTTGTGATGACCTCTGCCCTTTGCTGGGGGGTTGGTTTACTAAGAACCATCAACTGGACCCACTTAGAGATTCCATTAAATAAAGCAATAGATCTCTCCAAGGTTGGGTTATTCTCCAGGCAGCCATGGATGACATAGCTTTGGTAGTCGGTGAACTAGTAAAGGAAACATCAGGGATTAAAGTGTTGCAAAGAAGAGGTGAGATTTTATTCCATAGCAAAATGATTTCTTCCATTTCACATTTATAATGGTATCCTACAAGTTTAAATTTGGTTCATTTCAAATCACCACTAGCCTTCCCTCACCCCTCCACACACACACAGATGTACACTGTTACAGGTGACATGGTTGGTGAAGGGAAGAAGGCACAGAACTCAAAGCCATATTCCAAGGCTGGATCATAAAGTCTACCCAGAGAATTTACTAATACACTGATTCCTCGGGCTACTCCAGACTTAGTGATTAGTATCTCTGGAGGAAGAACCCAAGAATCTCCATTTTTAACTACTCCCAGTGATTTCAATGATCAGACAAGTTTAAGAAACAATATCCTACATTAAAGAAGATTAATAAATGTAATGATTACAAGTAAGAATCATTTTGGAAAGTATTCTCAAGAAAAAAGTAATAAATAGCAATTGAAGCAAGGTAGATCCTTAGCAAAATAGATACATTCTCAGAAAGTCACCATGGATGCCATCAAATATATATATGAATTCTCCATCATACACACGGTGCAGGGGATTCCTTCCCATGACTGCCTGCTGTGAAGTATTAAGGTCCTCTCCAAGTGGGATTACTTAGTAAAGAATCAGTCTTTCAGAAATCCATGCTCCTAACCAGATGTTATTTGCACACAGTAATGTAGTTTATTCCCTGGCATTTTGGAAAAGAAAAGAAGAGTGACTGCTCAAGAGCTTTGTGAGACCAAAAAAAAAAAGCACTGTGCTGATTGTGGACCATTGGGGGAAAGACTATCCTAACAAGTGAAGAGTGAGCAGGTGACTCAGAAGAGACCACAATCAGGAGGAAGAAAAGGAATGTAGAGGAGGAAGGAAGCCCTATTAGCATGAGTAGGAAGAAATTTTTGATTCAGAATATCTCTATCCCTGGGAAGAACGAGCCTGGGGTTGAGATTCTCCTCGAAGCCTGCAATTCCTCTTTTTTCAACCTACACCCATAATTAGGCAATCATCCAAATTCCAACCTAAATAAATATTGCTTCCCTCAAATGAAGGACATGGCAAAACATGTTCACTTGGGAGAAGTCAATGGAGTCAATAAACTCCTTTGAAGTCAATAAACCTTAAATGGTTAAATCTACACTGAATATTTTGAAAATCATGCCTTAATCCTATGAAAGGAGATATTGGAAATAGTGACAGAAATATAGCTCCTGAGCCATAAAATAAGGACAGGACAATATTTATCTTTGGTTAAAAGGATTGTTCCTGTGAATTAAGGGCACGTTTCCAGTGGAGCACAGTGACAGAGGCTGCCAACACTTTAGAGTATGAAAATGTGGCTCTTGGGAAAGTTGGCATGGTGGTTGTTATCCTTGGAAGAATAAATGTCGAGTTTCTTACTGAGATCCTTCTAAAAGATTTATGCTCCAGAAAAGTGAGATGCTCGGCCAATTCAATGGGCTCCAGATGGTCAAACAGCAGACAGGCTTTTCCTTTCTTAGATACTTTTTTCCTCTGTGTGACTCTTCTCATCCAGTCATAGGAAGGACTATAAAAGAAGAGTGAGTCTGGTCAAAGTGCTGAAAGCCCATTTCACTCATGGAAGTTATTAACCTACTGACTCTGTAACTCTTGGCCTGCTTCCAGGGGCCCGTGCAAAAGCACGCCCTGCCCTTGTTATTTGGAGAGAAAACCACTGACCCATTGCCAATAGAACATAAACTTTGAATTGTTTTTCCAGACAGAATGGGTTTGCATTGATCCATCCAGAATCTCCTACTTAATCTTCCTTGCATCCAGCAAGGTCTGGATGTTAAAGTAGAGGTCAGGGTTAGCCATATAAATTTGGGAGTTTATTAGAATGTAGATGATGATTTAAGGCACATGGGAATCACCAGAAGATATAATTCTCAGACTTCAGCATCATATGAATTCAAGTCCCTGGACTCCACCACCAGAGATTCTGATTTACTCAGAGTGAATGGAATAAACAGTATTTTAAAGAAACATCTCCCATATTCCTGAATGACTTACTGTTGATCACTCATGAAGACAATTCTAGGAAAATGGAATATAATATGAATGCCTGGGACACAGGAACATACATTTTTGCAAGGGTAACCAGATTTAGGGATCACAAAAATAATTTTTCTCTGTGAAAAGCTAAATAATTGATTCAAAACTTTAACCTATTTAGTACCTAGTTCTTAATAACTGAGCTAACCAGATCATGGTAAAACAATGGTCAACATTGGTATGTCCTCAAGTCAACCCAGAAACAGAGTGGTACAGGGATTCTCAAACATCAATGAGCAATTGAATAACCTGGGGATTTTATTAAAATGAAGATTTCAAATTCAGCAGGTCTGGGGTGGACCCAAGATTCCATATACCCAGTGACCTCCCAGGTGATGCCAAGGACACTGCTCTGCAGACTACACTGAGCAGCAAGGACGTGGGAGATGTTAACCAGATTCAGATTCAGTAGCTAAGTAATGAGCATCTATTATGTGCTAAATGCTTCCATATGCTCTCTTACATATTTATTGGATGCTCACAACAGCCTGTAAGAAAGGTACTATCCTCATTTTACAGAAAAAGAAGCAAGCTTGTAGAGATGGCTGTGTCCCGTGTGGCTCTGCTGATAGCAAGGCTTCCCTCAAAGGAGCAACCCTAAATTCTGAAATGGTATGGATTGAGGTCAAATAAGGTCATCAGTACTCCCTCCCAAGAGCAGTGAACTCACAGTATTTCAAAGAAAATTTCACCATTCTTACATGCTGGATATGTCGATGAGGCTGATGTGTTTTTCATATCCTAGTTGATTAGCTACTTCACGGAATTCCTCAGTCATATGAATCAAACCCAGATCCAAATTAAACTCTGCAGGAAACTTCAGAATCCAGTATCTGAAATGCATCAAATATTTTGACAGCTGAAAGATTTCAAGCTGGACCTGTATGGAAACTATTGTATTCTTTTACAGACTGCCTCAAATACTGAGTCCAAGAACGTACTCCATATTAGGAGCCTCCTGTCTTGTCTGTCACAGTGAGCCTCCCTCTTCCCTCCTTTAATCAAGGACCAATGTCCACCATTTGCACTCAGAGCCTCTCTTTCAGATTAGCTGGAGCCACAGATGAGAGGAAGCCATCCCCCAAAATGCAAGAAAGTGGGAAAGCGTGTGGTGAGGGAGAAGAAGGAAATGAGTTCACCCTTTCTAAGAGCTGATTTCATTCCCTAATCAAGTTTACCACAACTTGATCTCCAATCCACAAGAGAGATAAATTCTACCCCATGGAACAAGGACCGATTTCAACAAAGTCAATAAAAGGGGAATCAGAGTTGGTTCTCTTGTCAAACTAAGAATTCCTGCTTGGGGAAAGGGAATTGTCGGCAATACTAGAACCAGAAACCAGATGCAGCTAAATTTGTAAGGATATTTACCTCATGAAATAGCAGATCTTTAATCGAAATTCATTGCAGCTTGTTCCACTGGCATTTCGATACGTACACTTGTTAAAGAAAAAATCCATACTGTATACCCTCGTAACCACCTGCAGCTGCATCACCAATTTAAAGAAACCCCTAGTAAGACCATGGTGGGGACACTGGGAGTGTGAGGGCACTCAAATGGGGAGAGGAGTGGGCGCTGACGACTTCAAATCTGAATAATCAAAACTTGATTTGTTATTGTTCTGGGATGTATGGTTTGCTCTGGAGGGGAGGACACTTTTAAAATTAGTTTTACCTTCCTGAGCACTTACCAGCTGATAAGGGCCAACTGTAAGTATAAATATACTGCTAACTATAGATAATTAAAATTGAAGCACCATTTTAGCCAAAAGTATACAGGATTTTAAGATGAAAAAATTTTTTTGAATATGGGATAATGCCTTTTATAAACAAACTCACTTCTTTAGTATCAGCAAAGATCATTTTGAGGTATATTAATATACCGGTTTTAATGTTATTTATTTTCAAGTGTATTCATTCATACTCTTTTTTTTTAACAAATATTTGTTGAGTTCCTGCCATATGCCAGGCACTATGAAGTGCAGTGAACAAGGAACCAAGGAGCGGAAAATTTAAAGAAATGTAGATTTATAGACAGTCTTCAAATTTTATATAATCTGTACATTAGACTTTAATACACCCAACCATCCTGTTTTATTTGTGTTTCATGCGTCAGTGGACATGCTGCGGCTAAGAACGGTGTTTGTGGGCACACTGTTCTGAGGTGGCACGGGGTCTGACTGCGTCATTCTATTCCATCTCTCCCTAGGCCCTGCCTTCAATAGTGGGCCCCACGGAGCTCTTGAACTTTGAGGGCTAAGATCGTGCTTACTTCTGTCAAGGTGAATGTCCCCTACCCTCTCTAATATCCCTTTGGACCCTGAGGCTGTGGATGAGTATGAGGGAGTGGACAGAGAGGAGGAATGAAAAGCCCATACAGCAGGGGCAGGCCCTGGCAGCATTTGAAGGACCCTCTCCCTGGCAGGTTCCCCCTGCCCCATAAGGCTTTCCACCCATCTACGGTGTCCTCTTGACATAAGGAAGGCGAAGACTGTAGGAACCAACATGGAGATTGTATAACATACATTAGGTCTCAGGAAACAGAGCTTCCTGTTAAATGTGGACTATTTTTCTTTTTCCATTTTCAGTCACTTGACTTTCAAATACCTTTCAGGACAGCATTATCTACAAAAGTAGTGAACTTGAAGATACCTTTTATTATAGAATGTAGTGTCTATGTTTTCTGTGTCATAAGGAAATCCAACATTATTATCTATCAACAAATTAAAATAAACCTGCTAGAATGATCTTTGTATCTTGCCAACAAGGGAAGATGAGAAAACGTGGGTGGTGTTTGTACTTGAGCCATAACCTATCATTTTAAAAGGCACCTCCACATGTCTATGCTGTATCTTCTAGTCCCATCATTTTGCCATCCTAGAAGGAATAAATTAGGTATCCAATCAGCTTTGAATAGTCTTTCATTGTACTCATAGCAGAGATGTTTAAGACAAGTTAGAAACATTCATCCTATAGCTAGTGTATTATTTTACACATTTATTTGTAGTCATTTTCAAGTACAGCCAAAACACCCAGATGGATAGTCAACTATTTGTTCTATCATCCAGAAGTTTTGTCTGGACATTTATATATATTCACAAAGCAGCTGGATAACCAATTGGACTGTTTATTCACCTTAATTTACTGGCTTTGGGCAGACACTCTATCTAAACACAGAACTAGATTTATCTTTGTAAAAATTACACAGTAGTTGAAAAGATATATGCAGAGAAGTTTTTCCGCCAGTTCAGTGGAAGATAAATACCATCGGTGCATCAGTAGAACTATTCTTGGCAAATAACTATTGTTCAGCTCTCCCTTGTCATCTGTTAAAAAATAATTTTTAAAAAGAGTGAGGTGACAATTGTGCTACTCTTCTCTTTTTCTAATACCAGTAGAGAAACAATAGTGTCACAGGTTTCTCATAGACTCAATTGTCTTTTACCTGCACTTCTTGCAAGTTAAGGTGGGTCTCATACTTCCTCTGGCTGAAGGTTGCCAGATTTGCAAATAAAAATGCAGAATGCCCAGTAAAATTTAAATTTTAGGTAAGCAACAGATAATGTTTAGTATAGGTATATCCAATGCTTTTATTTGTATCAAACTTATAAAAAATCAATTTGTTGATTATCTGAAATTTGAGTTTAACCGGCCATCCTACATTATACCTGGCAACCTATTCTGTTTTAACTCTGATTACTGTAGTGATCAATTCAACAAACAACTCCTATGTGACCATTTCTCCAAAGGAGTTATCCAAAATGCTGAGGTGGATACAGAACACCAATAGAAAAAGGATACAATTGTAGAGTCTTTAACCTAGTAGGAGATATAAGATGTGTGCAGATATAGAATATAGCAGACTGTGCCACCTACCCCCACTTGTCTAAGTGAAAAGACCAAGCAGTGGTTGCAGCACCCTCCACCACGTGCCAAAAGAAAGTTACAAAGGACTGTAGGAGTTGGAGGAGGTGGCCCACGTTCCTGACAGGGCAATTAGGAGTGGTGTTATGAAAAAAGCGACTTCTGAGATGAGCCCTGAAGCAGAATTTCAGTGGGAGGAGTATGGTCAAGGCAAGCAGGTAGGAAGTGCAGGAAATGTTTAAGAAACATTAATGGAAGTTTGACGGGGTGTCAGGTGTAAAGAGTAGAAAGTAAAGGGAAGGAAATGCAGAGGGCAGTGATGCTGGAGAGATAGATTGGGGGGTCAGTTAAAAAGATCCTGCATACCAAGGTATAAAGATTGAACTCTGTTCCACAAGCAACACTTGCATCTGAATAGAGGGAAGCAATAGTATCAAGGCGTACAGAAGGGATGAAAGGAGAAGACACATACCAAACATCTCAATGCAAGTGCTCAGCAGTTCATCTAATGTCGCTGCTTTCCCAAGTCCACTGGACCCCATGGTTGTTCAGCCGATGTCAAAAAACTAGAGACATTTTCAGCATCAGGTAGACCATCTCCATAATCAAGTCGGTGGTCTTACAGTGCCTGGCGGTGATCTCTGTTCTTCGTTGTACTTCAAGAAAACTCTACAGAAAAAAGGGAAGGGAAAGCTATCTGACTGGAGGGCAGACCCCACCTCACTTTCCTACCTGAAAGGATGGTGACTTCCATTTGGTGTGTCTTTAGACAAGAGAAGTATCAAAGTGACTGAGATGACATCAACGATGACGCTGGCAAAATTAAGCTGTTCCTTAGCATTACGGTGCTCTGAGACCACAGAGGTGGCTCCTGTTAAACGCTACTCCATTTTGCAACTGAAAAAAACATTTTTTATGCTACGTATTTTAGATTTTTTCATTTTCTTAAGTTATGAGACATTCGAGAATATTATAAATGTTACTTGATTTAATATTATTACTATTCTATGTCTTTGAATCACATCTCCCTGGAGAGAAGTTTTAAAGTGCAACTATACTTATGAGCACTGTCCTCAATGATCAATACAAATGTTCAACAACTAAAAATGCTATTTGCCTAAGTTCTCTCCTAGTAACATTGGTATTCGTGGTAAATATAGGACCATTAATTTATTGTACACTTGCATTATGTACTGCATTATATTCCAGGCATCATGCCCTGTGCTTTAGTTATATTGTCTAATTTGAGCTTCACAACAGTGCCTTGAGGTCGTAATTATTATTCCCAATATAGAGACGAGGTCGCGGGATCCACAGAGATTCAGCACCTTGTCCACAGTCACGCAGTCGTTGAGGGCCAGAGCCAGGACTCCCATATAAAGGCAAGATACTGGGCTTCCTTGCTCCTTTTTATTTGTCCTCCAGGTATGGATATCACAAGATGCTATAATTTTGCCCCCTAATCTAGTGTGAAGAATCTCACCCCTCCACACCCTCTCAAAAAGAGAAGAGGTAGAAAGAAAATGTGGCAATGGCAGCTGTCCCATTTAGCAGCACTGTCATGGGGAGAAATGCGATTGGAAACGACTTCTAATAGGAGGCACCACCACTTTATTTTAAAGAACAAGTCCTTGATGCCAAGTCCACACAGGGCTTAGAAAAGTGGGGTGTCGTGGAATAAGATTTACTTGAGTAATTTAGTAGGTAAATAGGGCTATCAGGAGTCATCTCATGAACTATGTGAAGTCGATGTCCATTTTACTCTCAAACTTCATTTGTTCAACTGACAATCACTGATTATATATGTATATATTATATTATATTATATTATATTATATTATACTATATATTATATTATATTATATTATATTATATTATATTATATTATACTATACTATATATTATATTGTATTGTATTGTATTGTATTGTATTGTATTGTATTGTATTGTATTGTATTGTATTATATTATATTATATTATATTATATTATATTATATTATATTATATTATATTATATTATA
>JAKSZT010054030.1:54047229-54174835 GCA_026826555.1 Tolypeutes matacus
TATTATATTATATTATATTATATTATATTATATTATATTATATTATACTATATTAATCACTGGTATATGCCAGGCACTGAGCTAGGCATTGAGGCTCCAAGATGAACAAACCATTGTCCCATCCCTGCCTTCAGGGGGCTCGCAGTCAATTTCAGAAGGCAAACACATGAATGAGTAGGAAAAATCTAATATCCATTTGTAAGCTTGCAGCAGTTCAATGGGACCACTAACGAGTGGCATTGGGGTGAGTCTGTTCACTGGGCAGATAATTTTTGAGGGAAAATGTGGATGTTTTTGTCCCAAAAGTACTGCTCTTAGAACAGAATGGCCGTGGTTATTTCAAAAAGAACAGAAACACTGGACCAATACTCTCCCACTTCTGCTGCTCAAATGCTTTGGAAAGGGGAATATTAAAGTCATCTAGGACCAATTCTTTTAAATCTCTTAACAAAGTTACCTTATCAGCAAGGCCTTTCCTGAACACCCTGTTTAAAACACTGCAGCTATGGACTAGAGTGGCCTTGATGGTATTCTGTTGTTCACATATGGTGATTCTAGCAATGCAAGAAATTATAACAATGAGGTGGAGCCAGTGGCCACTTGACACTCTTGGGTTAGGGAGGGGATGAGCAGTTGAAATACAGGGGCTTCTTTGGGAGTTGGAGGTTGTCCTGAGTACTGTTGTGGCAACGGATGTAGGCCATTTTAAATCAGCACACACCACTCAGAACTGAGTGGGAGAGAGTGTGGTCTACAGTGTGAACTGTGGTCTATGGTTGGTGGCAAGGCTCCAGGATGTGTAAGTTCATTGAGGTTGGTGGGCCACACTTGTGGGAGATGTTTGTGTGGGATGTGGTGGGAGGTGTGGGAGGTGGGCAACATGGGAATCCCAGTGGGTTCCGTGTAATATTTTGGGTAATCTAAGCACCTCTTAAAATATATGTATATATATATATATATATATATATATATATATAAATAAAAAATAATAATAAAAAAAAAAACACTGCAGCTTCCCTCCCATTTGATGTGCTCTACCTCCTTTCCTGGATTTATTTTTCTCCGTACCACTTATCATCATCTGAAATATACTATATATTTCACTTGTTTGTTTTTAAATCTCTCTGGCTCTTAAATGTAAGCTTCATGAACACAGCAATTTTTCTGCATTTGTTCTCTGATGTATACCCAACGCCTAAGATTGTGCCTCTCACGTGAAAGAAACTAAAAAAACATTTGTTAAATGTATGAATGAGTGGATGGATAGATGAAATGAATAATATAAAAGTTGTCAAAAATCTGTCTTTGAATATGTACATATTTGTGTGAGTATGTATATTCTATAATTTTTAAAAAGGTTATGTTGGTGTCCTGCCTGGTTTCTAGACATAATGGAATCTGTCTAGATTCATAATAAGAACTTGGTACCACCTCCAGGACATTTTGAGGCAGGATTTTCTTTGATTTTACTAATGTAAAAACTGTCACTCCCATAAAAAATCAAGACTGGACAATTCACAAGTTTCATTCTCTTTACGTCTGTAAAGAATTTTTTCATCTTATTTTACTCATTGAATAGTAGACATATTAGAACAAACAGCCTAGATTAACTAAACAGGTTTCTCAAGTTAAAACCAAGATTATTCAGTTGAGCTGTTTGGGGCAGTGTGGACCTCCCCACAAGGGTTTGGAGATAACCAGGTACCAAAGCCCTGTCACTAAGTCTGGAGTCTATTTGTGATCTGTAAAGAAGCTGGCACAGGGTGAGGCAGGTAGACCGGGCTCTCAGGTTACAATCTGTTTCTACCATCAGTAGATGTGTCTGTGTTCCTGCTTAGCATTCGCTCACCGGCACCTTTACCTGAGACCTCATTTCCTATGTGTAGACATTATTGTGTCTACAACTGCTTTTTCAAAAGTAGTTTCTTTTTTTTTTTGTTAAAGCAGTATACAGTCATTATTAAAAATAGGATGGTAAGAAAAAAGGGAAGGAAATAAAAGCAGAATCTCATCATCCCAAGACAACTCTTGTTAATATCATGGCATGTTCCTTTTAGTTTTACTACACATATTTATTTTTAGGGGAGTTTCTTACATAATCTATGATAGCTTAAAGAAATATTTACCTATTTTTTCATGCAGATAGATTTCCAGGTTTGAAAGAAATTCAAGGGCAGTTATCATCATTGGGAAAGGCACAGAGGAAGCAGTCTGTAGAACTGGTTTGTCCAACTGGAATAATAAATATTTCAGAGAACCTGATGAAACAGTGTAAAGAAGCCCCCAAACAGAGTTAAATAATGGAAACCCAAAAGAATCCACACTATGTTAAGACATTTCCAAAACCTTCAGGTACAGTTGGTGTTTGAGTATTTTTGTCTAAATGTCACCCACAAAATCAATTAAAAAGGAAAAAATTCAAAATAGTTTCTTGGTGACATATTTTTAAACACCATTTGTAAAAATTCACCTTATTAAAAACCCATAAATGTGACAAAATCAAAGTCTATACACGCAGTGTAAAATACTATTTTAGTCCAAATATGCTCATATCAAAACCAGAGGATTACTCATTAAGAATTTCTAAACCCTGACTTTGGAGTGTTAGTAAATCTCTAAAACAGTTTGTTGTGGGAATCATCAAATTCTGACTCAATATCATCACTCCTGACCGGCCCAAAATGACCATCAAGTTCTCCAGGTTGTTTAGTCTCCAAATGGTTTAGGATTTGCATATTGATAAGTACTCTGGCTGAGATGAAAATTATTGTTCTTCAGCATAAACATTTTTTTCACAAGTCTGAAAAGGACATAATAAGCCCAATTTTCTCCAGGGCTTGAATTATTCCAGGGGCCTAGGGTTCTGTTAGGTGTGATGACCAAAGGGCATGATATGATCCTACAGCAAAAAGTCTGTTATTGACTTGACCCTTGAAGCCTCTACCTTCAAAAAAAGTGCTTGTAAGATTACGGTGTTAATTTTAGAAATTGTGAAAGAGCATTAATTCCACGCAACTAACCATTAACAGATATAAATTACCACCCAGGCTCCCGATACAGGAATTTTAGACGTCACTTTATTAGATTTCAACATTAGGTAAGCAACTGGGGAAAGCTTTACTTACCTCTGAAGAAAATACCATGAATGCCATTTACTTTACGAGATTATTTAAGGGACTAGTGAGGTACCCACCATCACGGGGTCCTGGGAAACACTGGATACTCAAGGAGGGTGGTTCAAGCACTTAAAGGCTTTTAAGTGCAGAATTTAAGTTTAAGTAGAGGACCCATTTGTGAAAGTGACAAGAAAACAGATAGTAGTTTAGAGAAGGGAAGAGGAAATAGAAGAAAAAGTATTTTGACAACTAGAGCATCTAAGATACAGGTGGTACAGGTGGCCGCATCAGCAATGGATTCTCATTCTTTTTTTTTGATTTTAAACAAATCAATTTTATTGATACCTACTAATGAAGCATACAATTTATCCAAAGTACCTACAATGGTGTTTGGTGGAATCACTTTTATCATTATTAAAACATTTTCATTATTTCAATAATAATAATAAACAAAAAACCAACAAGAAAAGCCCCCACATCTCAATCTCTTTGTTTCGCCTGCTGTACATAGCTGGTATTTCTTGTTAGTCTTGTACAATTTTTTATTTATTTATTAAGCAGTTTATTGAGATGTATTCACATATCATATGATCTATCCAAAGTGTATAATCAATGGCTTTTTTTCTTAGCTGTTAAAATGTTCTTTATTGTAAAATAATAAAATAAATAAAAAATAGATTGAAAGAAAAAAAGAGAGTGGAATGCCAGCATAGATATAATCAGTATTATGTATTTCTTTTTCATACAAAATAAACACCTGCTTTTAATTGAGGAGTGCTGGAGAAGAGATAAATTTTTGGATACTTCATTTTTCTTTAAGCCTTTCTTATTCATACCGTAATTAAAATAGTCTATCTGGATCAATAATGATTTAGCATGACTACTGTTGAACAAGATTTTGAGTTTTTCTGCCTCATAAAATTATGAGTTGGCCACTTGTTATCTGCTCTAATTCATTACAATAACATCGCAAATAGGAATTTGATTATCTAAAAAGAACTATGGCTTAAATGGAAATTCAGTAACTAAACCAATAATTTTTTTCATTCTTAGCAATTATTATGTCCAATATTTAGAGCTGGATTCTCATTCTTGAAAGTTCTAGAGCCAAAGTTAGGTAATAATTGTCAGAGATGTTATAGACTAAATTTCCAGACTGTGCCTAGGAAGTATGCCAAAATGACAGTGAAGGTTTCTCCTGGCTTTAGAACTGTGGGGTTTATAAAGTGAAGTGTTATATCTAGTAAGTATCCAGCAGTTTTGAAATGATGTCCATATTAGACCAAATATGATCTTTTCGATAGTGCTATCTCTTTTGGGATAAAAAGCAAACAAACCAGTGAAAACCCTCAAAAACTCTTCCCTCCTATGGTAGATATTGTCATTTTATATAATGACAAAATATATACCTTTACATTCAGATGACCTTCAGATGGAAGCAAGGGGGTTTATCTCAATGCCTGAATCCTTTGTGAACATAAGTGGTAGCTATTACAAACCATTAAACCTCAAGGATTAATGATCACGGTGTCATAGCACTCCCTGTTCTAGCAATATGCAAGCCACAAATGGAAGATAAGAAAGTGCTGAGAAGCCACAGGATAATCAAGATTATGGATGTTGGTAAGAGAAATGATAATAAAACCCTGAGTGATAATTAATTTATTTGACAAATATTTGCTAAGGATCTGTTAGGCATGAAACATGAAGTTAGTGACTGGTGTCTAAGGGTTAGGAGTTGGGGGAGAAGGAAGGGTAAGTTGGTGAGCAGGACAAACACAATTCTTGCTCTTATGCTCTAGCAAAGAATTAAAAAAGTAATTATAATTCAGTATCCTATGGAGCACATGGTGGTTGGGGAGGGGCACTAATTGAGTCTAGGGGCCAGAGGAATTTTATCTAAGTTAGACCTAGGCAGACGGTGGGGAGAGAGTTCCACACAAGGAGAACATTGTGTGCAAAGAGTCAGAGATAAGGGAGAGGATGATGAAAGAGAAATTGAAAGACATTTAGTATTGAATGTGGCAAGAGATGTGACTAAAAAGTCAGTAGGAGTAGCTTATGCAAGCTGTGTCAAGTATGGACTTTATCTGAAGGGCAATGAGAAGCCATCGTTTTAAAAGTTTTAAGCACAAGAGCAGCATGATAATATCTGTATTTTTAAAAGATCCCTCCAGCTTCAGTATAGAGAGGAGATTAGTAAAGACCCACACTGAGCATGGGGAAACCAGTTAGGAGGCAATTATAACCATCCAGGCATGAGACGATGGTTATATAAACCAGAGTGTGGCCATGGGAGATAAGTGATTGGTTACAGAATACATTTTGAAGATAGTTCCCACAAGATTTACCAATGAGCTGGCCTGGAGAATGAGAAGGAAGAATCAAGAATATTCCCAGATTTCTAGCTAGCCATTGGGATAGATTATGATGTCATTCCCTTGAGATTCAGAAATCGAAGAGAGGGACGGAGTAGAAGTTCATGGCAGGTAAAGGATGAGTTCATTTTTAGACACACTGAGTTAGAGATACCTGAGACTTCCAAGGGGAAATATTGAGCTGTCTTCTGGATACCCATTTATGAGCTCTGACTTGAGACCTCAGTATAATTAAGTGCTTATGGAAAAGAGTTGGCAGAAAGGGAAATTGGAGGCACAGGAAAGAGAGAAGATAGTCCTCATAACAAAGTCCCTAGAAGGATAGGAAAGCAGAGGGCCACCTCTTTCATTGTAACAGCAGGAAAGAGAAAACAGGGGTATATATACAGGGAGGATTTGTAGTTTTGGTAGCAGGAGGTTGAGGATGTTCCTGTGTGGTGACTTCTATTTAATCAGAAGGAGGCAAGATCATCAGCTAGAAGGCATGTTGGGCGCAGAAAATTTATAGAGAGAAGAAAATTTGCAAGAGACATTGAGGAGAACAGAAGAAAGAAACCAGGAGTATTGGGATTATTTCCTTCAAGAGTAGAAAGCTGACGTTTCTCTTCCTGCTGGAGTTTGTTTTGAGAGGAATTTCAAACAGTGAGTGTTCCTTTTTCTTGAGGCTATTACACTAACCACTCATGTTATATTTCTGAAATTATTTCAAGTAACTTTTCTGGAACAACTAATAAGGCATGTTTCTTCTGTATCGAAGGAGAAGTTCTGAGTTTCTGCGATTATGGTCTAGTCATCTTTCCATAAATGTGAACCCCAGAACTAAAGCATGGCTGGCATATACTAAGTGGTGTAAGACACTAGTGGAAATGAAATTATTAAGAAATCATTTATTTTGCACCCTTTCGATTGATCCAAGATATTTCACAATGACAGCTGTAACCTCAACCACCTTCTCCAAGCTCTCCACCTGCCCAACCCAACTTTCTGTAATCTCTACCCGATAACATGCACCCTCCAATGCCCTCATTATCTGCTGCCATTAAAAAGGTCTTAAATCACAAGATCTTATTACTGTTTTTTTTCTCAGTTCACCTTTATATTTGGTATTCTTTTGCTTTTTATGCATTGGTCTTGATCTTAATTTTAATTTTCCTTCTCATTTCCTTCAACTTCAGCCCTCAGTTCTTTGAATTGATTTCTCTTTCTACATTATTTTCCTTCAATCAGTTGCTCCTCCATGCATGTTCCACCAAAGTCTCATTGCTGTCACTGTCAAAGTCGTTCTCATCACAAAACCACTGGGATAGTATGGACTTAGGAAATGAGCTCAGTGTGTATAGCAAAGTTAAAACAGTGCAGATGGGTCATAATTTAAAATAATGTGAATAAAACATCCCAGGTTTATGGACAGTGGAGCAATATCCCAAAAGGTCAAATTATTTAACAATGATGATAGAAAGTAGCCACGGATAATAGTATATTTTTCAACTCTAAAACTAAATTTCCCCTATTGCCTTGGATAGATTTACTCAACATGGTAATGGGCTTTTCCTGGACTTTTAAAATGCTTTTGTTGCTATTTGTTTTTCCCTGTGAAGAGCTTTTACCAAATTAATATGACATTAATAATCAAAGATGTCCTAGATTTTAGGAAATGGGGCAATAATAAGAGCATCCACAAAAACCACTTGTTGGTGCATGTAAAACGATAGACATAATGTTGGGAAGACCACTTGCATTATGTTTAAACCTTAAAATACCCTGAAAGCTAAGTATTATCCCACTTTCATGAAATGAGGAAACTGATGCACAGGTAAATTAAATTAGCAACAATATCTTGTTGCTAGTTAAATTGCAAAGCAAGGTCCCTCTGACTTCAAAAATGCATATTTTTCCACTACCCACACAAATTTTAGCTGTTTTAAGACTTGCCTATTGGATCAATTTCTAGACACTGTCTAGAACAAATGTTTACTATTCCCTGTGCTTAGTTTCTAAACATTGTATCACTGGACCTATTGTCTGAAAATGCATGATCATCATTATTACAGCAAGCTTGGCAATTCAGGGAATCATTGGTACCAAGTGCTGAGCGAAAGTCAGTAACAAGCTCAGAGCTCATCTTACAGTGCCTCATTGCGTTTTTGGTAACAATTAAATAACAAAGTCTAGCTGCATTATTTATTTTTTTCTTGGTTATTTGTCCTTATTTTATATTGGCAACTAAACATATATACAGCTAACTGACATGAGTTGAATGAAAAATGAATCTTAAAGAAGGTCTAGTAATAAATACCATGAAATTCCAAATTCTAACCAATGAGCGATTTTCATGGCATTTGGCTGGAACAGAACATGGAAGAGAAGCCATATGTACACATTCCAGACACTTAAAATCGGATGGTTTCCAGATGGACATGTTCAGCCACCTTGAAAGATTATGACCTGCTAGGGCAACATTCAAACTGTAAATAATACACCAAAATAAGATCCAGATCTAGGAAATGTTTAACTCCAAAGTTAAATTTTTAAGCTTTAGGAAAATAGTTATTTTTAAGACTATGTTTTTCTATCCTGAAGATGCCAGCATTATTTTCATAAGAATTCTGTCTGTGGCTCAGATGCTCTGGAATGATCTAGTCCTAAATCTCCTGAAATAAGATCACGTTTCCTTTCCCCTTTGTTCCATTTACTTCAGAATGAGTTTCATAACAGGAATAAGAATAAGATGAATGTGAAGGAGAGTCTTTTTGACTGTTCTCTGTGTGGCTGCTGTGCTAAGCTCTTTACCCAATGAAACCCGGGTGCCTGGGCCCCTCCGTGCCCCTCTAGCACAAGCACTAGCATGCTCTGTGAACAAGAATACATTTTCAGTAATTGGGATTAGTGAGTAAAACTCTTAGGAAGTCTCCATTGGGCCAGATGACAATCGCAGAGAATAGAATTTGCCCAAAAGCAGCTCCAAAGGAATGAAGACATTACACAGAAAGCCTCTAAAAAGCAAGTGAATGTGAGTAGAAGGCAGAGTTGGGAGGTCAAAATCTCTCTCTAACCTACCAAACTGACCTACTGCCAGTCTCTGAAAACACCGGGAAAGGATTTGAAAATCTGAGCTCTCAGCTGCTACACAGGAATGCAGAAAGAAGCATTATGAAATGAAATTATAATAATGAAAGATTGCCTTCAAAAATATCTCCCTGTCCTCAGAGAAAGGCATTTGGTGGTTGAGCAAAAAAGCCAATGTTTATTGTGTGTCTATAAGTGTAAGCACTGTCCTTTGGGCTGGAGATGTAAAGTGTCTGCTGTCAAGGGCCCACAACCCACTGGGGGATACAGATTATAAACTGACTATTGTTAAACAATAAGCCTGTTAAACTCAGCAACAGAGACATATGCCAGGACATTATAGGAGCACAGAATTGGGGCTGAATTTAACCTAAAGATATCTAGGAAGGTTTCCTGAAAGAGGAGACACCTGAGAGTATTAAGTTTTATGAATCAAAACCAAAACAGAAAATATAGGCTATATTCATATTCAGCATCCTGGTTTGAGTCTTTTGTGGACCCCAGAAAATCCTGTTCTTAAAGTGGACCCATTCCTGTGCCTGTAAACCTATTTTATGTGGGACCTTTTGGTTGGATTCGGTTAAGGGACCTTTTGATTAGGTCACTTTTGACTAGATCATTTCAGTTAAGGGCCTTTGATTAGACTGTCGGTTCCAGGGTGGGTCTTAATCCTTTTACTGGAGTCTTATATAAATCAAACACAGAGAAAGAGAGCTGCCATTTTACCCTGCCATGTGAGAGAGGACTCCCGAATTACCTACAGTGGCAGAAAGACAGAGAAACCCCAAGAGGCTGAGAGAGAGTCCAGAAGCTAGAATCAGCAGAACAGCCCAGAGCTAAATTAATGAGGCCCCCAAGAGGCTGAGTCCATGGAGCAGCTTGAAGCTGAAAGAGGCCCAAAGGAGAAGAGAGAGATGAACAGGCTGCCATTGTGCCCTGCCAGGTGCTTGACTGCCCACAGCTGAGCTCTGACAGAAAGCATCTTTAGGTGCTGCCGCCATGTGCCTCAATGCCCTCAGCTGCCACTCAGTGAGACAGCATCTCTGATGATGTCTTGATTTGGACATTTTCACAGCCTTGGAACTGTAAGCTTTTGCCCTAATACATTTTTATTATAAAAGCCAACCCATTTCTGGTATATTGCATTGGCAACCTTTAGCAAACTAATGCCAGACATTGAGTGGCTGGACATAGTTTAGCACAAACCCAGACTGGGCATAGTATAGATTTTAGGAGCAACTTGCTATCAAGAACTTATCACCACATGAGAAAGGAAGAATATCCATAAGACAATATTTAGCATAAGGGCAAATTCTAGCTGCTGACACAGTAAAATTATTGGATTAGAGACATACTATCTTGGATTTTAAAATAAGGCACAGATAAGTGAAAGCCCTAGGAACAGCATGAGAGCTTGCACAATGCTGCTTTTGAAAAATCTTTATTCATTTCATTATTCAGATTTCACTATTGACAGTGATAAGCTTTAGCAACTAAATTTCCTACATCATTTTGATGCTAACTTTGTATACATAGATACAGACCCCATGAAGATGTAATATTTAATTTCTCTTTTTAAAGCTAAACTGTATTATGTCATCATCTAAGTGGAAACATTTTGCTCCTCTTTAGAAACCAGTATGTTTACAGTACTCTTTCATGGGATCTTTTTTTTGAGGTACCAGGGGCTAGAGGTTGAACCTGGGACCTCACATGTGGGAAGCTGGCACTCAACCACTGAGCTACATCGGTTTCCCTGAGTTGGCCCTATCATTTGATTTGCTTGTTGTTTGTTTTTTTCCAGGAGGCACCGGGAGCCGAACCCGGGCCTCCCATGTGGAAAGCAGGCGCTCAACTGCTTGAACCACATCTACTCCCATTTTATGGGATGTTAAAGCCTCAATTTGAAATTACTTTTGAATCAGGAATTTAGAACTAGTCTTTTTTACTGAGCCCAAGTAAAAGTAAAGAATAGGAACCAAAAGAAGTGTCTTAAAAATTCTGTAAGTCTCAGGTAAATTTACACATTCCATAACTAGAAGCCTCCCCTAACAACTTTGTCATTGTCTTTTATTTTAGCAAATGTTTCTTCTACAGTAAATATTTCTCCCTTTTCCAAAAAGAAGTTAAAACTCAAGAGGCCAATGATAGCTCTTCCTCAAATCTAAAACATGAACTCATTTCCCCTTACTCCTAAAAAGAAATCACAGCGCATACCTACAAAAGAGAAAATATACGAGACAAGGTTTCTGTAGTCTTGTAGGTCCCACCTAACTGCTCTAAAGCTCACTTTCATAACCTGTAACATGAGAGAAATATTGCCTTGCCTTCTTCACCCAAACAAAAAAAATCCAATTGAAAAAAAGTTTTAAAGGCATAAACAAAATTTCTCTAAAAAAAAAAAAAAAAAGGAAGTCCTGAAATTGCAAAATGTTTCAAAATAAATTTGAAATATTGGCATTCGGAATTTAGAATATATTTCCCCATTCGAACAATATTATAAATGGATTAATAGCAGATTTACATAAGAGGGACAAGGAGGTTGATAGAGACCTGCTACTATGCTGAAAAGAACTTTAGGAATTCTCAAGGGTCTTAGGGGCTGATAATACTGGTTCCTGAGTATGCCAAACTGGCCTTCAGAACATGTTTGGCTCCCAAAAATGAGAGTCAGGTGGAAACTGTGAACTCATTAATGGATCTAGAGAGACAGAGAAGGGAAAAAGAAAGAGAGAGGGAGAGAAAGTTAACTTCTCCTAAAGTAACTGTCAAAGAGTTAGAGGAGACAAAGGAATGGGAATAAAGATGGTGTTGGTACAGTTATAAAAGAAGAAAGGAAATGAATGAATTGTAATTTACTAACCTGTGAACAGTTCAGCATGAATGAGGGAGAGTCCCGAGTGTATTTCCCCTGCTTTTCCTCTCTCTGTTCTCAGTGGAAGAGGCCAACTCAGCCTGCTCTTCATCACCTCCAGGGGCCTGCACCCCGTCACTTATCCTCTCTCCTTCCTTTAGCTTTAAACTCTCCTTGTCTTACCCCTTTGTAAGTAAACATGAGCCATCTTTTCTGCTCTCAAAGACACACACACCACAGCCTGTATTGGCTGCCTCTCCTTTCTCTTCCATCCTCACAGCCAAGTAGAATATGCTGGCTCTATTTCATTCCCTCTTCACACCCCTTAAATCAAACTCTGGCCCCTTTCCCCCAACCTACACAAACCCTTCACCAAAACCACTCTAACAGTACTAGTGTGTGATGTTGGGCAAGCTTTACTTAGCTTTGGGGTAAGTTTTCATATCTATAAAATGGATGCAATAATAATAACTATTATTAAGGGTTGTTTGAGGATTAGAAATTATGTATGGAAAATGCTAAATACATGGCGGATGCTTAATAAATGGTAGCTGTTTTTTATAATTAAGTCTGTATTTTAGGCCTTGACTTCTTTTCAAGATGGCAGACTCATATCCATCTGCACTCTAGATAGCTCTATCAGGATGTCCTACAGGTATCTTAAACTTAATAAATAAAAATAACTGAGGGAAGAGGATGTGGCTTAACCACTTGGGTGCCCACTCACCACATGGGAGATCCCGGGTTTGATTCCCGGTGCCCCCTGGAGGTGAGCACACTATGAACAGACAGATGAGCGAGTCATCTGGGGAAAGGGGGGTGGATAAATAAAGAAAAATAAAGTAATTTTTTTAATCTTAAAGAAAAAATAAATGAGCAAAGGATTTGGATAGACATTCATCCAAAGAAGACATGCAGATGCCCAATAAGCTCAAAAAGATGCTCAATATCATGAGTCATCAGGAAAACTCAAATCACACCCATAATGAGACATTACTTTATATTTATTAGGATGACTATAATAAAATAGACAGACAATAACAAGTGTTGGTGAGGATGTGGAGAAATCGGAATCCTCTTAGAGTACTGGTGATCATGTAAAATGTTGCAGCATTTTGGAAAACACTTTGGCAGTTCCTCAAAAAGTTAAACATAGAGTTACCTTATGACCCAGCAATTCAACTTCTAGATTATACACAAGAGAACTGAAAACTTATGTCCACACAAAAATTTGTACATGAATGGTTTTAGTAGCATTATTCATAATAGCTAAAAAGTGGAAACCACCCAAATGTCCACCAACTCCTTAATGGAGAAACAGAATATTTACATCCATAAAATGGAATATTTTTCAACCATATACCATGGATAAACCTTGAAACATTATGCTAAGTGAAAGAAGCCAGTCACAAAGGCCACATATTATTTGATTCCATTTATATGAAATATCCAGAGTAGGCAAATCTGTAGAGACAGAAAGTAGATTAATGGTGACCTAGGTCTTGGTGGGGTGGGGGAGAGGAAGGGAGAAAATGTGGGTGTGAGTTTTCTTTTTGAATTGTTGAAAAGGTTCTAAAATTGATTGTAGAGATGGTTACACAATTCTGTGAATACACCAAAGCCATTGAATTGTACACTTCTAAAGGATGAATTCTATATATCTGATTATATCTCAATAAAAATCTTTTTAATTGAGATATTCACTTTCCTAAACTGCTCTACCTCCTATGCTCCCTTCCTTGAGTTATGACTCAACCTGTCTCCCAATATTTCATGCCAGAAACATGGGACTCATCTAGATTGCCTAGTACCCTTCTTTCACCATCCCCAGTATCCAGGTCTGATCATCTACTTCCCAACTATTTCTGATATTGCCCACTCCTTCTCATGTCCACTGCCCCTCCCGGGTTCACACTGTCATTATCTCTTCCTTGGTACGGTCAAGGGCTGGCTTTTCAGGCTTCTAGACAGCCTCCCACTCCTTATTTATCTCTCCTCTCTATTGGTACCAAATCAATCGATCTAAATTATCAGATTCATCATGTAACTCTTCCATTCAGAATTCTTCCATCATTCTTTATTGCCTCCTGTATAAATCTAAAGTCCTTGGCTTGGCATACGAAGCTTTCAGGAATGGGCCCCTCACTCCTTGTCCTCTTTACTCATCTCTGTTTTACTCCACCACATGTTATATTGCCATGAAATGAAGTTCTCTTTCACAGTCCTTATGCCTTCGCACACGTTATTTCCATTTTTTCAGAATGCCCTCTCCCTCAGATATGAAGGCTGGTCGCTCCTGTACTCACTTTCCAGTGCCTACTTGAATTCTCCTCTTCCTGTCTGTCTCTTCTAGGCCACTTTGGACTTCCTTTGCATGATTTATGTTCCTGAATCCTTCACCGTGTCCTCAGTAGCTTCTTAAGAACAGAGACCATGTCTTTATCTTTCTCTGCCGTCTTTTTCTTTGAACGTGGTCTTTAAACCTTAAATTTGTTTCTTCTCAAATTTTCTTCTGTGATCTTGTCATTGTACTACTGAATGAATTAGTTCTTATATAGCAGGCCCAGGGTGGAATTTCAAGACACACTTGCTGATTTGGGGTATTATATATTAGAGATTATTAAAGAGAATGAAAATATACTGGATATATCTCCTGGTCATTTTCTCATCTATTTAACAACCATTTATTCCTGTGCCAGACACAAGTACATACCAAGTACAGGCGGGGTTCTCAGAGGCCTTGGAATCAAGGAAGAGGGTGCACATGAACAGAAATTGTTACGCGAGACATTATGAAAGAGTCACGTGAGAATTAAAAACAGTTCTGCCTCACAGACCTGAGCTGTCCTTGAAGCATGAGCAGAGAAAAGGAGAACACTGCAAGCAGAGAAAATGCCATTGAGAAAGACAGAGCAGCGTGCAAAAGCAGGAAGCCTCACAGAATGGGAAGGTCTTTAACCGGGATTGAAGCACGTAATTGTTCCTTCTTTCACTGGACAAATATGGAGGGTGGGGACAGGTGTCTGCCACGTTGTAAGCATCAGAACTAAAGCCTCTGAGAAAGTCCCTGTGACCTAATCCAATATCGCCCTTTTTGTGTGGTTTGTGCTGACTTGACACCTTTTTTTCATTCTTTAATGAGTTCTTTTCTGAGTACATTTTGATGGTTAAGAGTCTGGACACTAGATCCAGACCCCTGGGATCGAAATTGGCTCTTTCTAGCTGTGTGGCCTTGAGCAAGTTATCTAAACTTACTGTATCTCCATATCTTTATATAAGAGGATAGCAATAGCATCTGGGTGGTAGGGCTATTACAAGGATTAAATGAGTTAATACAAGTAAAGTGCTTATTAATTAGCATGGAGTTTGGTCTCAAAATGTGTTGGCTATTATTGTTTTCCTGGTAAGTGATGAAAAATGCCCTCCACCCAAGGAATAAAAATGATTCCTATTTCTGTTACCGACCTTAAATCCATAAACCTCACGTATTTTACCAAGACTCTTTTTGAAAAAAAAAAAGGAAAAAATTCAAAAGGTAGCACAGGTTAAAAATTTGGTCATGAAATGAGAACTAGTTTATATCCCATTTCTACTAATTCTGCCTGAATTCCACATTTCTTTTTTTTTAACTTTATTTTGTACATTTAATAATTGAAAATATAAACAATTAAAAACTGAAAAGTAAACACAGATGAATAAATGTATACATTTCTCAACTAAATGTAATGGATACATATAAATTTTTTTTTTAATCAAACAAAATGTTACACAATATATTTGGTTCATAGTAACACATTTCTTAAATGAAAAAATCTGTGATCAGCTTCCTACCTCATTATTTGGGAAAGATACAAATAGCTGTATCTAAACATACATACACCCCAGCCCATTGGATTTTTTATTGATCATTTGCCAATCTAACCTTTTAAAGAAATATTTATTGAGTATAGAAGAGGAGATAAGTGCTCAAGGGGATACAAAGACACAGCTCTGTCTCCAAAGAGTTTAAAGACCAGTAGATTTCAGTAGATACATATAGAAACATCAAGTAATAGCTCATGTGTACCATTGAGTCTCGAATTCATCCTTCTGTGGCCTGGTAATAAACACTCAGGTTATAAATATCCCCAAAAACAATTTCTGGGGAGTGGTTATTACACAAAAACATTTCCACCAAAAGTTTTGCTAATGGATCTACTAGTCAAAATAAGGATGTTGAAGAATTGAAATAGTAAGTGAAACCAAACTGGGGACTAAAATTAGAATGAGAACCTCACCAGCTTCTGTGGGGATTTCACAAATCTGTGTGTTCACACAGCTGAGTCCCCTGTCGATCTTTATCTCATCACAATATCTCATCTCTAGCGGCTTTTCAATACTTGTTTCTAATTTCTGGTCCAGGAAACAGAGGCATGTACTTATTTATTTCATTATTTTACCACCCTTTGACTACGGATAGCACAAAACTTGGAAGTATTTGTCAAACATTTAGGTAAAAGATACTTCCTCTCTACTAAATGCAACACAAATTATTTACTGCATTTTTAAAACAGAAAGATATAAATGAAAATGTTTAAACCTCTTATTAACATTTTACCACATAGTTTTATTTGGAAGGAAAGAGGCAAACTATCGTAAAAATATAAATGACTAGGAAAAACTTCTGGAATATCTGAAGCTGTATCTACACTGAAAAACCAAGGAAAGCTCAAGACCTAGAATTTATCACCTTCATACATCCAAAGCATTGCTAAGGGTAGCCAAGTTTTCTAAGAGCATTTTGCCCACCCTGGTACTATAGTGTTTTGTTTTGTTTTGTTTTGTTTTTTCAAGATCTAATTTTGATTATGGATAAGGGAGTTTTTACTTCAATAATATGCTGCCTACAAATTGCTAAACATCTATTTTTTAAAAGGTAGGAAAATGTTTATGTCATCTAGATGTATCCAAATCTCCACATATTTGTTATATATGGACCCAATTTGAATCATTCCAGTGAGTTTTTTATTGGAGAAAACTATATTCATAGCAAGATGACTATACAAATGCCCTGAGCCTGTCATCAGTGATGTCACAGATGTGCTTGTGGGTCCTAGAACAAAATCCTGCTTGCTGCCAGGACCCAAGAGCCCTGGCTCTTATGCTATACAGTTAATAGAAGAATAGAGGGGCTATTTAGACATTACAAATATTCTAAATTTTTAAAACATATTTCTTTTACTGAGAAGATGTTTTTAAGGACAAATAATAAACCACAAATCTTAATTTTTTCTCCAAATTGAAGATCACGCAAGCTAATAGTCTTCCTCACTTAGCATCCACAGAGCATGAAATGGTGACTTCTCGGACAGATGCAGCCCTTACGGGATTGTCACTCACAAAGTTTCAAAACTTTTGAATTAGTTCCCAAAATTTACAAATCAGAGTTTTCACTTAAAATCCAGTTTTCTAGCTTCTTGTGGATCTACCAATTCTACGGCTGCATCCCCACAAGGCACCGTTAGGCTGGAGCTGAATAGCAACTGCCCACCAGGTCCCCCAAAGTTCCCCTTACCCCAGATTGTCTTCCTGTTCTGAAACCATTTATTACCCCACCTATGTTCTTTTCCTCTTTTAGTGGATTTAAGAGGAAAGTGAAATATCACTTGTCCCAAATGGAGAGAGAATTTTTCTTCTCCGTACTCCATTTCACAATTATGGAATCCTCCTAGCCCTACAGATGCTCACAAATGCATTTGTGAGCCCTTACCTCAGATTCATCTGGCTGCTCATCAACATCACAGATGAAGAAGCTAAGGCGGGTCCTTCAATGTGCAGATGCCCAGAATGTTACTATTTGTGGATTGGAAAAGGGAGAATCACAAGACAGCTACTGTGCTTCAGGCTTCTGGCATGTTTTCATTCCAAATGTAGGCTCAAATTGCAAGACAAATTTCACCTCTTGCCTGAGCAGGAAAGTAGTTTGGGGGATTTCTAGAGCATTTGTCAAACCTGGTTAGGCTCATAAATTATTACTTATTTCCAATTAAAATATCTAGATTATCTCCAAGTTTTTCAATCAGATTTCTCTAGTTTTTCTTTAGAGAAAAGTTCTTGTAATCAACAAAATAGCTGTTCATTAAAGATACTCAAAGAGCATGGAACTCGGTGCTGACGCCCTTTCAACATTTTACTCTGTAGATTCTGGGAAAGTTTAATGGAAAATAGAGTGTACTTTTGGGCTACCTATTTTAAAATGTACAAATTTATGCTTAGTGGCCAATACACTTTCAGATTCCATGCACTATAGTGAATATATAGTTTCACTCTGTCCCACTTCCTCTCAGCATAAGTTGCATTGGATTTGTTGACTATCGCTAGTAATAACAGGGACTTCTCCATTTCAGACTTGAGTAAATTACAGGTACTTATTATCATTCAGGATAATTTCCTTGTGGACAATTTCCAGGATAATTTCTAGCCATTAGATAGAATGAGTCACTTGTGTAATTAGTGACACTGTCCAAGTTGAGCTGGTATTCTTCCTTTGTTGTTGTGTGTTGCTCTAAAAAGAAAAACCAGGGAAGGGTTCTGCCCTGGTCGGTGCACCTGCAAGCATTGCTGTCCACACACCTGGCTTCACCTTGCTCATTCGGGTCTTCTGTAGTGTTTTTCTGGCTACTCAGAGGAAACGCTGTAGAGCTAATAGAGAAAGAGATGGTGGGAGTAGGAAAGACAGGAAACACTTCCACTTGTCAAGGGGAGATTTCATCAAGGTACTAGGTTCACCACCTCATTTTACAAAGGAGATAAAGGGATTGCCTGAGTTTAAACAGTGAGCTAGTGGCAGAAAGGGAAATATTTCACCACAGTGAGCTTCCACAGACTCCAGACTCATATTGTGGTCACAGGGACATAAAGAAAGCATGTGGCAGAAGGCTAGCTTTGCACTAATGCACCCACTTGTGAGTTTTCTCACATGAAGCGACTCTTAGGACATTTCCATATGGAAAAATGAAGCAGCTATATGCTGTCAGTCACCGAATTTCTGTTCATCGGTCTGATTTCAAGGGAATTTAGCTGTTGAGCTTAGCGAGGTTATTCCAAAGTGGTCATCTCCCTTTACCAAAATAATTATTTTGTTTAGGGGTCTAAAAGGATAGTGAGGGTATTAGTAAAACTCTAAAACTTCTGGTCCTTGGGTGTGGGTATCTGAAGCAGTTCTTCGTACCTAGATACAGGTGAAGGTGCACCTGAGAGAGTGAAGCCTGGGAACTTCAAACTGGGCCTCAGCACAAGCCACTGGCTTTCTGGTCATTTACTCCCAGCATCCTGACAGATTTTTCTGGTTACTTTTGGGCACTCCAATTTTGACCTTTCTTGTTAACTCCTCCAGAAAAAACCTGTACAGGTCCCCTCTTCTGTCCAAACTCACTCCTATAGCACCTCTAGGTTTTTGGACTCTGTCCCTTCTCTCTCAGGATGTAGACTAACTAGTCTGCAAATTACATTCCCCAATGTCCTTGTCCCCAAATCCCACCCACATCAGACAGTGGCAGCTTTATTTTCCAAGAGGGATAAGGATGGGGTGAAAGGATTTTTAAAAAGCTGCCCATGTTTCAAGGAGTTTGTTGAGCGATCAGGTTGCTCCAATCTTAAGTATGGGGAGAGACTTCTCAATGATCAGAATGGGGTTATTGTGTCCAGGACCATACCCACCTTTTTAAATCCTTGAAAGGAAATTCAAGGAGACTCCCCAGTGCCAGTGGACAGCCTGCCCAGTGAAATGAAGGCGCTCCTACAGAAGAGGTCCACACCGGCACGGGAGCACAGTGTCCTTCTGTGTGGCCTCAGTGTAGACTCAGAAAGCACGGAACCAGGCATAGCGATACTGCTGAGCCTGCCCTTTCTCTGTGGCTCCCTTCCACCACCACCACCGCCGCCCCAGGGCGGTTTTTCTGCTTGCAGAACATCTGCCCACCAGGGAGTCCCCCTCTCGACCCCCATCCTTCATGACTCAGTATAAACGCTACGACTTTGGGGTAGTTTCTAGGGCAGAAGCTCTTAACCGTGAGTCAGAGATCTGTAAAACCGCTTACATCATCTGTGGAATTTCATGTATTTGTGCCACGGAAGAGAGTCTATAGCCTTTATCAGGGTCTCAACAGGGTCTACCATCAATAAAATTTAAGAGCCACTAATCAGCATAAAGACTCATTGCCCCAAAGGATTTTGGAAGAAGACAGGGAAATCAGTATTGCCTGATGTAATGTTTGTATACCTTAAAACAGATGGACTTGCCAAGTGCAAAAGGAGAAGAAAAACCACCTCACTCCCTGGTTCTCACCGTCAGCTTTGTAGAGCCAGAAATAATTTTAGAGATACTGACATTCTAACCCCTTCACAAGAGTCCATGAACGATCTGAGACTGAATGTCCAGTTTTAAAAATATAAAGTTTTCCTATTGCAGAGGCATCTCTGATCCTATCAAGGCTACTACTCCCCAGGGAGTTACTTCGCTTACCTCCATTACCCTTCAGTCCCGCAGCCAGACTCACACTGTCTATTGTGCTGGAGCCTCAGCCGGGCCACCGTGCATTCCCCAGCCTGCCGTGCCTCCTTCTAAAGGGCATGGCCACCCCAGGAGGCTTCCAAGGCTCCAGAGACAGTGATGTATTTCTAATCACTTCACAAAGACCCACAAATGGCATCTTTTCAAATAAATGAACACAGATGACATTTTGTCGGTTCCCAATCCACAAGAGTTCAGTGCAGTGCAGCTTGGACTAAAGAAATCGATAATACGTGTAGTCGCTACATGTTTTTGACAGGGGCTTTGTATACCTTTAATCTCTTTCTTCCCAGGAGATTAAAGGGGAATAATCTAACTTCTTCCTATTAAATACTCTGGCAAACAAGAATCAGTAGTATTATTTCTACATCATAGAAATAAACTGAGACACAAAGAACTTAAATGAATTTTTCAATTAGTTAATCAATCTGTCAGTCAACAAGCATTTATTAAATGTCATCTTTTAATCCAATTAAAGATACTACTCTACAGCCAAGGGGCCTAATTCTTATCTTGTTAGGAAAACAAAAAGGTTTTTGTTTTAGACTCAGTATCCAAATAGTCCTTTATTAGCTCACCAATATCCGTTAAGCAAGCACATGACTTTACCCTCCAGGCATAATGGCCTGGCCTGGGACCCCAGTGGTGAACTAAGCAGACCAAGTTCCTGTTCTGATGGAGTGTTCAGTTTAGTGGGAAAAACAAGTTTAACCAACTAAACAGACAATTTAATATATAATTACAAACTACTATAAGAGCATAAAAGCAACCTCACTCAAGAAGCTAGGGTCAAGAATGACAAACGAGATTATTCCAGCTGAATGATCAGGGAAGACCTCTTTGAAGAGGTGAAATTTAAGCTGAGAGCTGAAATCTGGAGATTGACTCAGTGAAGGATATGAGTGAATGGAGGCCTTGAAACACTGGCTGGACCATTATTCCATTTATTGAGTTGTGGAAGATGGGTGGGGGGTTGTTGTACGGAGAGAAATCCAGTGTTGTGCTTAAGGTGTGTTAAGGTTCAGCTACCTGTAAAACTCCCATGTGCAGGTATCAAGTTGCAGTTATTTATACAAATCTCGAACTCCAAGGAAAGGTCTGGGATGGAATTTAAAATTGGGAGTTATCCACAGGTAAACAGCATTTAAGAGCCACAGGAATGGTTAAAATCACTTAAGACAGGGGTCCAGGGAAAGATTTCAGGGGGTCTATGAGCTTGAATTGAAAAAAATCAATTTGTTATCTTTATTTTCTCTGACCTCCAAAGTTGAGTGTCATAAAATTATCTGCCACTACATTCTGAGAAGGGGTCCATGGTTTTCACCTGATTGGCAAAGGGGCCAGTGGAACAAAAAAAGTTTAAGAACCCCTGCCTTAGGAAGAAAATATAAAGAGAGAGGCATTCCAATATCTAGAAGTCAGAGAAGCAAATTGAAAAAGAGCTGTTCAGAAAGGCAGAAGGAAAACTTGAAGCATGTTGTACCATGAGGCCAAGAGATGAACATGATTCATGGATGTCAAATAGACTGATGTCATAAGACATAGACTGATGTCATAAGATCGAAATGGAACTGAAACAGTCAATCAAATACCTAACATTTTGTTCTAGTATGGGAATGTTTTGTTTTTGTACAGGCAACTGTCTGGCTATTTGCTTGGATTTTTTGGTTTTCAAGTGAATACTAGAAATCTTCATCAACCACAAACATCTTCAAAACTTCATCTCTGCTTGATTTTAATTATTGAACCAGTCAACAGGCTTTAATATGTCAGACTTTGACAAAATTTAGAATTTTTTAAAGCTTTCTAAGTCTAAACTTGCTCCCTACCCTACTGTCATATTTGGCTCTTGTTTTATTCCTGTTTTAATAATTTTCAGTTTTGTTTTATTATATTTTTGCTATTTATTGTAAACTGATTTAATTCTTTTTTGGAGGAAGTCAGATGATAAATATTTCTGAGCACAGGAATATTCAATATACATTTTATTCAATATGTGAATAAAAATGATCTTTTGTGGGAAAGTTTCACCTCCTTTCCCATTGCCCAGCTACTCTGACCCATGACTTTGTATAGAATGCATTGGCTATATTAAAGTTTCAATCTATAAATCATCTACTCTGCTGCACTGTTATTTTGCAGAACTGTCAGAGGCAAAGAATGATATGCAATGTAAGAATATTAGTGGTGATTTATTCTAATACCAGCTCTAACACTTATTAACAAAAAGTTTAATTTTTTTGGAGTTGGTTTCCTCACATTCAAACTCAGTTGGCATTTATTGAGAGATATGTAACTTCTCCAGGTCAATACTTGACAATGTCCCAAAGGCTGTTTTGTGGGAGGATGTGGCTGCTCCATACGGCAACAACTTTTGAGGATCAGGATGTTCACAAACAGCTTTTCAGTTTCATAAATAACCCAGTAAGGTTAGACCACGAGTTATGTTAATTCTTTTTCAATCACAGCCTTCCCTTTTGGGAAAATAAGGATATATGTTTAATCTCTTGTGTAATATAAATTCTGCATAAATAAATATTGAACTCTGGTTAATGATATGCAGGATGAAGTGTTTGGGAAAGAAACGTACTAATGTCTGCAACTTACTTTGGAAAATGATGAATGGATAGAGGAATGGATAAATGGATAGCAAATATAGTAAATTGTTAGCTGTATAATCTAATTGGTGGTATGCAAGTATTCACTCTATAATTCTTTCAACTTTTTTGTTTGAAAAATTTCATCAAATTTAGGGGAGAAATAAATTAGGAAAAAAAAAACTTTAACGGGTTCTGAAAAATATCCAAAAACTTCAGAAGGCAAATCCACTTTTAACCATCTGGAACAACCTTGTCTTTCATGCCTTTTCTTAAGGCCCTCCTCCAACAGGTACCCTATGATTCAGCTTCACCAAGTTACATGTTATTCCTGGAATGGGCTCTTTCAAAAAAATTGTTTTCTCTTCTAAAAGAGTGACTATTTATCTTTCCATACCCAGCTCAAATGTTACCAATATTTAGGAACTTCTCTGCCTCACCCTGATATAGTTAGTCATCTCCCTTCCCCAGGCTCCCATAGAACTTTGTATAAACCTTTTGGTAGAACACATATCTATGTATTGTAAGATGTGTACTGCAATAATTTTTTAAATGTTGATCTACCTCACTAGGCTGTAATATCTGGTAGGCTAAAGTCTATGTCATTATTCATATTTATGCAATATGCAGCATAAAGCATGTATTTAAAATATTTACCAAATGAATCATCTTACATGTAAATATATTTTGGGTTCTCTTCTACTGCTTTTATGAATTGAATGTCCATTGTGGCTTCTGCATCAGGGAGCTCATAAAATGGACTATGCTTACTGTATAGTCACATTTTTCATAACTTTGGGTTGAGGATATTTTCCCAATCTGGCAATTAAAGCTCACAACAATTTTCCACACATACTAGCCTCTCTTACTCAAGATTGATGCAAGGGAGTATTCCAGATAGGTGCAGAATTTTATTCATGTCACTTTTGTCAGTCATCTTGCAGCTTTTTAAAGTAAACCCTCAATTCTTACACAATAACATCACTATCAAGGCTTAAGTCAACCCAAGTTTCTACAGCTTAAAGGGAGACATCAAATGCAATATTTCCTCTCAAACAGAGAAGTAAATAGCAGAAGATATGTTTTACTGGCCCTGCTTTATAGTCCACTCAGCCCTTTAATCTACCTCTAACCATGGCCCCAAGAAACATCTTATAGAGTAAGTACGGTTAACCCTCTTGGTGCCAAAATTGTGTCACTTCTTGTAATCTAAGTATAATTTAAAGCAAGGTGTCACTGCAGTTAATCAGCCAGGTCTAACAGTCATGCTTTATTTTATACCTGTCATCGTCTGCGATAGTGCTGCCCGAAGTTTAGCTTTTCAGGAGCATCGTGCCTGAGGTAACGAGCACCGAAGCTGGGAGAACATCTCAACAATGAAAATAGAATGTGTTTATTTTGGGTAAGGCTATGTATTAGTCAGGGTTCTCCAAGGAAACAGAACCAATAGGATGTGTGTGTGTGTGTGTGCCTGTGTGCCCGTGTGCGCATAATGTAAATATTATGAGGCTTATTGTAGGAATTGGCTCGTGTGACCATGGTGATTGGCAAGTCCTAAGTCCATAGGGTAAGCCACAAATTAGGAACTCCGATGATGATGGTTTCAATGAATTTCCCCAGGAGGAGCTCACTAGTTGAAGTAGAGATAGAAATTCTTCCTTCCGATTGCTGAAACCATCAGTTCTCCCTTTAAGGCCTTCAACTGATTGGATAAGACTTCTCTCTCATTGCTGAAGGCAATACCCTTTGTGGAGTGTAGATGTAATCAGCTATAGGTGCAATTAACTGACCCATGATTTAAATGCACGAAATATCCTCACAGTAAAGATCAAACCAGCGCTTGCTTCACTGCACAACTGGACACTATAACTGACACATGAACTTTACCATCCCAGGCCACAAGGAGACCACAGTGTATAATCATGAATCCACAGAATCCTGGCACGTATCTGCTGTCCTATAGCAGCCTTCTAATGGAAATGACTATGTATTGGACATGACTTTCTGAGGGTATAATGTCAGTTGCATGACAAGGACAGCAGCATCCCGACTGCACAGAATAACTGCCCTTTTCACACAAAGCATCATTTTTAAATATAGACATAGCAAGAGACTCTGGCTGAATGGAAAAGGCATGTACTTTGTTTCCAGACCAGGACTAGCATCCTCACTTCACCACTCACTGGCTGTGACCTTGTGCAAGATACTCAACCTGTCTGAAATTTAGTTTTCTTTTCTGGAAGAATGTCGACAACAATGCTAACTTCAGGCTGCTATGAAAATAAAAGTTGGTTTCTTTTCTCTCCCAGTAGAGGACCCAGCTACAAAGAAAATAAAAAGAGGCAGATTCATCTCAGAATCAGAGTGATTGGGGGGAGAAAAAAGATTACAGAGAAATCTCCAGCATCACCATTTAGATTGGGCACTTGTCCTTGACATAAGAAAATAGTAATTTCTGAAACATCTTGTCAATTCATCTGATTTTGAACGGCAAGCATTCCATGCACAGATGAAATACTTTCTACTTTTAAAAAACAGAACTGAAAGCAGAGCACAATCCATAGTTCAGTCAAATTGAACTTATGGTATGATTTTCCCAGAGCCAAATACAGAGTTTATACTTAGTTCTTGTATTTCAAAACTGTTTGAAATTCTAGAGTAGTTAACAAGCTCCAGAATATACATTAAATTGGTTTGTGAGCATCCCTCTTTGTTGATCATGCTACGCTAGGGTATGACTGGAGAAAGGCCTTCCTTCTTCCTGTCACCTTGTCTCCAGGTCTAAAGAGTTCTGTAAAACAGATCTGGTATATACATTCCTGGGAAGGAATCCCTAAGGGGTTCCTTCCTAAAGTTAATGTGTATAAAAGACTCCAAGGAAACTTGTTTCAGCCTATATTGAATTATTGGATGAGGGGGAAATATTGCTTGTCCAAAACAAAATGAAGAGTGACAAAAATAGCCTTTTAAAAAATTGGAATCTGATTACAGGGCAGATTGATTGATGACTCCTTGCCTGTGTCCTTCTCCAGCCCATTGCACTTCCTTTAAGCCAGGATAAATGCCTCAGAGGGAAAAAGAAGTGATTAAAATCACACATTCAAATGCAGTGCCTGTGATTTTTGAAATAATTAAGCAGCAGAAAAGTAGTAACTAAAATGAAGCTCTGGGATTAGATATGAATTTCATTTTTTCCATGTTATTTCCCCCATTACTAGTTCTTCTGTTAAAGACTGTATCTGGAACATATTCCAAGTTTAAACTCTGAGTATGCTTATAAAGCAGAAGTGAATCAAAAGCATAATGATTTATGCAAGGACTTTGGAACATTTTGCGAGGTGGGGAGGTGTCTTAGTTTCCCGGCTGCTAAAACAAATACCATACCATGTGATGGCTTCACAACAGGAATTTATTGGCTCATAGTTTCAGAGGCTCGAAGCCTTGCAACCTCCTGGGGTAGGTATCTTCTGGCTGGCTGGCTGGTAATCTTTGGGGTTCCCTGGCTTTTCCGTCACCTGACAATGAACATGGTGGCATCTTCTCCTTTCTCTTCTGGGTTCCGTTGACCTCCATCACTCACCCTCTCATCCTCGTTTCCTCACTGTGGCCAATGCCGATGAAGTCCACCTTCCTTCACAGGAATGTGACAAAGTACACAAAATGCCTTATACATGTAAATTCTTATATAAATGCAGAGGTTTGTCTTCTCAGTAACAAAGACAGGCTCAAGAAAGATCAAAGCACAACGACAGTGCATAACAAAGGCTCCATCAATACAAGGACAATTTGAAACAAACAAACAAAAAAAAAAAATCAAACTCTCCAAATCCCATAAAGCAATGTAATCAGGACACCCAAACAGCAAAAAAAAACCCAAAAAACTCCAAGCTCTGTAAAAGAGCAATCCATACAAAGGGAAAGGAAGAGCCAGGGGAGTTAACTCTTTGGGAACAGGTTTGTTTGAAACACAAAGCTTAGGTTGTTTACCATCTGGCAGAAATAAATAAACAAAATAAACAGGACATCACAGAATTTGTTTCCTTATCTTAAAGGTTTCCAAGAAAATAATTTATTCTCTTTCAAACCAGCCCTGGAGTATGACCTGTAGACTCTGTGATGATTCTGATTCCATCTCTTGTGTCTCCATATAACATCCACTGGACTGTGCCAATGTCTTTGGAAATAAGCAATTCCCTGCAAGGACTGGAGGTAATTTCCAGGGGTTCTGGTTTAGCAGATTGCCTTGCAGACTGCTATTGAGTTGTGTTTCATTTGAAAAGCATCAGGTAGGTGGGAAGTAGGTTAAAAGTTCACTTTCTTGCTATAGATAATTTGATCTTCACAATGTGTTATCATGTCATAACAACCTTGAAAAAAATTAGGAACTTTCATAAAGACATCTATGCATGGTCTGCTTGCTGAATTCTCCTCTTGATTAACCGAAGGGTCTTCCTAACCAGGTACAGATTATTCAGGGGCTCTTTCTCATTATCACCAAACCTAATTTTCATGTTTAACCACGCGGAGCAATGTGGAGGGACAAATGAAAAATTGTAAAGCATTCAAGAAATAGGTTACTATCAGGGCTCGAGTTCTGTCAGCTGGCCCAGAAAAGCCAGCGGTTCCCCGCCTGCAGGTGAGGCCTCGGGTTTTAAAGGAGGCAGGTGGGGGAAGAAGCCAGAGCTGGAGGAGCAGGACTGCAGCAGCGGAGGACAGAGCCTCACAGCTCAGACAAGCAGAGTGACTGCTGCATTGTTTCTAGACCCAAACAACCTGCATCAGGGCCAGCCTTGCAGCTGGAGCCCCAGCTAACAGCTCTGACAGCAGCTGACTAAGCCAGCTATTTGGAGTGGGGTGTGAGGGGAGGGGTCGTCCTCAGAAGGAAAAGAGTGACAGGAAAAACCAGAGCAGGGTGTTCCCGGTTAATAATAAAGCTCTCGGTTGCTGTTCTTAGCAACGTGGGAGCCGTCACTTGACTATTTTCAAAGAGAAAAACATGCCACCGGTCGTGATCCCACACAGCTTGGGTTTGGACTGTCGGGGGAGGAAACCCAGCCTTTCCTGCCCTGGAGAGTTTGAAGGGGCCGTGGCACACACGGTGTCCAAGCTTATTGTGCGGGAGAGTTCTCATTTGCATTTCATGAGCTCTTAAGGCTTAGGCTAGGCGCTCCACTGCTTTTATTTTTTATTATCCACAGCACCGTGTGGCTCAGGAGTGCTAGCCTGAATTCCAGGAGCCAAGTCTTGTGCAGGCATCAGCCCTAAATACGGGGCCTCATGCGTGTCTCTTGTGCACCCAGCAAGTGCTATCACCCTCATCTTTTAGAGAGGCGGCACCTCCCAAGGTGCTCCAGCCTTTGTTTAAAGACTAGTTGTCCTGTTTTCATGCTCTCCTTCTTTTTGGCTACTGGGGAAATGGCTGCTGCTCATTTTCCCTCTTTCTCAAGGTTCTGGGGAGAAAGCTCAGGACGGATGATGGACGGATGATGGATGATGAGAGCCATTACAAGGCTCAAAGAGTGAGTTCCAATGTCTCTGACCCTGTGCACCGTCGTGGCCTGAAGGAGTCCCTCTGTGGTCCCCCTGCGCTGGTGGCTGGTGAGAGGTGAATACCAGAAAAGTCGCCTGGTGACAGCACAGCTCTTGTGTCCATTTAAAACTGGTCTTCTGAGAAGCAGCCCAGGGTTGTGGTAGAGAAGAGGGTGGGTTCTGGGGTGAGATCTAGGTGTGACTAGGTGTGACTCCTGCCTGTGCTGGGACAAGCAGAGTCACGTATGAGCCCCCTAGGCCTCAGTTTCCCCATCTGTAAAACTGGAATACTAACATACAGCACATTATGCGAGGATTGCATGAAAATAAATGCACTTGCTTAGCACATTGTCTGGCATGGAAAATGCACATAAATGTAAGTTCTCATTATTAGCATGGCCTTCATGCTGGTCCTAGGAGCAGAAGCACTGAGTTCTCATTTGTGGCTCCATCACTAACCAGGGGTGTGACTCATATAAATTTGCTGCATGCTCCAATTCCTTCATTTTTAGAAGGAAGGTGTTAAGCCATACATACATTCAATCGTTCCTGTCCAGATCTAAAAGTCTGATTCTATGGGTGTACCATCTGCATGTAAGATAATTATTTTTATTATTTTATTATTAGAATTTTGAAAGTGGATATTTCACAATAATCTGTGGACCTTCGAGAATTCAGTATTTTGATAATTCAAAGGATGCGTGAGTCCCATTTGGACACTCTCTTTTATTATGGGAGGCTCTTTTATTCTGTGTTTATTAGAGAAACAGTTTCAAACACCTGAAAATTGTTTCCACTATCAGTCTGTGGAAAAAGTGAAACTGTTCCAGGATTAGCCTCCATAAAGAATTGCCGGGCAGGACAGCTGGCCCCTGCCAGGGGACCAGGGAATTCACGGGGCCACGGAGCCACATAGAGACCTGAGGACCTCTCACAAATGGCATGAAGAGGAAAAGAGGAGTTAGAAATGCTTTTTCTCATTGGACATCTAGGTTTGATGGATTTGTCTAAATTTTAATGAGGAAAAGAAGGAAGAAAACTTTCTGATGCCAGAAAGGGGCATCTGAAACTTCTTCCATCACCGATCTTTAGCTGATGTGGTATCCAAGACAAATTGTGTAGAGGGCAAGTCCATGGCAAAGCCAGCATATCCTGGGGCATTTTCAACCCATTCTCTGTGTACAACAAGGGACAGCGAGGTTGGGAGAGAGCACCATTCCCCCCAGGCAGGGGGCCAAAGGAAGAAAATTGTGCAATCCATTGGACACTTGGAGAAACAAGCACCCTTCTTGCTGTCTTGGGTTCAATGTGAGCAAACAACTGTTTGGCAAGAACTCAAATGAAAACAGCCCCTCTCTGCTCCCCTCCCCAGTCTCTGAACAACGGCCTGGTTCTGTGTGGAGTCCGCCTTGCTGCTCTCCCAAGAGCGTACTCCAGTTTTGCCGAGGGAGCCTGAGAAAGAGCAGGTCCTTGCAGTTATTGGCATGCCAGGCACCCAGGGTTGACGATCAGCTTCAGGCATTTCTTGTATAATCAAGGTCATGAACAAGGAATAAGACCCTGAGCATCATAAAAACACAAACTAGGAAAGGTCAAATCAGACCTACAATGAGTTTAGAAGTTATTTTTTAAAAGTATGCCTTCAGGTTTTTCAGGTTCAATGGTAAACCCGATTAAAATCAAATATAGACATCTAATCACTTCAGTAAGTTCATAACCTAACTTGGCTTTGAACCTAAATCCCAAGGACCATAAAAATCCTAGACACTGGGGAATAAACTCACCCTTTCTTAGATAAGGGATCAAGCAATATGCCCCATTCATCCCTCAAAGTTAGGAAACAATCTTGCTGAAACAGGTCCTATCAAAGTCAGCAAAATACAAAAGGCCATTAACAAGTACAAGTAAAATACCCCCTTCTGTAGTGCCACAGAGGGAACCATAACCAAAATAAAAAAAACTGTTGATGGCCTGCAAAGCACACACGCACGCACACACACAGGAAAGGCTCTCCAGTTACTTACTGGGGCGGGCGGTGTCGCCGAGCTCCTCACCTCAGCGCCCGGCCTGTGCAGCTGCCAAGTGCCGCAGCCAGCCGCGAGCAGCTGTTTCCTTCAAGCTGGGGCTCTGTGTCTCAGCCAGTCACATGCGTCTCCTGACAAATACTGCTGCGCTGCCAGGAGGTCAGAAACTGAAGATCATTATTCTCCTAATTCGCAAACCTTCTCATAACCCCAGTTGGCTCAGGCATTTCATTAGCACGCAGAGCAGCACATTCCACAACTTTTCCTTCTTCTAGTGACAAACACAGAGCAGCTGATAAGTCATACTGAGGGCAGGTCACAGCAAGTGGAAAGCTAATGGCGTTGGAGCCGGGTGGGGGTGGGGAGGCTGGCAGTCCCAAGTTCTCTCATCTCGGGTTTTTGTTCGGGCTCCTGAACACCGAGAAAAAGGAAGCACACATGGCTAGAAGCTGCTCTGTAATCCCGGTGCCACTGAGGCACATTCATCAACCTCGCCGTCAGACCCAGTGGACTGTCCTGCGGAAGGCAGGCCCCAACTAACAGTCTAAGAAGGCTGAGGTTTAATTTCACAAGCTGGTGTGGTTAGTACGAAATGGCTGGAGCAGCTGTGCCAAGTGGTGCCAAGGAGGCAGGTATGTGAGGAGTTAGTGAGTAGCTTTATCTAATGAGCTAATGGCAATGGATTTATGCAGCTCGAGACCAACTTTCCATATAGCTATCTGTTGGATTACGTCAACATGTTACAGCAGAGCAGTTGAGATTAACAGCGAATGCAAGTGGAAACAGAAATCATCAGGACGCTTTCAAAGCTCTTTACAGATGCACTGCTGCCTCCTTTGGAGTGCTGGTAAGTTGTACCAAACTGCTGCCTTCTGGGCTCATCACAAATGTGGCAAACAGCCCAGATGCCTGGCTGAATTCATACTTCTCACCTGATTTTCCCACCTACCTCCCTTCCTTCTTTCACCCTTTCTGAGGAAAGCCCACTGGGTATCCAACTTCTTGGTATAATAAGGACCACGATTCTCCAATCAGTTCCTGGGCTCACTCTTAGAGTGGAGACATCACAGGGAGTCAGTTCACTTGGCAAAATGAACATCTAAGCAAGATGGTTAAAATCCCCCAGGGGACTTCTGAACTATAATGAGCCTGCTAAACTGTCAGCCTTGATTTTTATAAGGGATTCTTACTCAGTAGGCAGGCCGTGTGAGCAGTCTTTCATATCTGGGTTTTGTCTTGTGATTATTTACAATGATAATCAAACCAGAAGTTTCCCAGCATAGAGAGGACAGAGTATTTTTCCAGAATAGCATAAAAAGACAAAAAACTAGTCTTACCATACTTTTTCAGAGGACATATTTGTTATCAACTTGTGATAGCCCAAAATGCAAATGGAAAAAAATGTCAAGCATAGAAATGTAGCCCTTTCTAAGGGCTCAAAGTTAGTAATAGAAATAAACTACAGATATAAATGTAAGACATTTTCTCCCGACTAAGTCTCACATCTCTCATTTCCCGGCCCTGGACCCGATATTTGATGGCCAGGCACTAGGAGGTGGTGGCTTGAAGGACACAGGAAGAGGAGGGCAAGGTGGCCTCGCCCGAGCAACTTGGATTCGGTTTTTCAGAGACCTGATGGGCCTTTGTGAGTGTCTGCAGCAGTCCCGTTTGTAAAAATTCCCAAATCCTACCCATCCCCTATGTCAGATAGCATGAAGCGCCCCGGCCAGCTGCCCCAACTGAAGTGCCACCCCCCATCCACTTTGTGCCAAATTCCAAAGAAGCTGCTCCAAGTTGGTGACGCCACCTGCTGGTCAGTCTGAGGCACTGAGGCCTTGCCTCCTCTCCACCTCCCCCTTCCTTTCCTCATAAAGGAACCGTGCCCACAGCAGCCCGTCTTACTCCCCTGGCTTGGTCAGCTCCACCCTGTGCAGTCTCTTCCTCAGTTCTCAGGTACACACACTTCTTCAATCCCTTCTCGTTCCAACATTTGTCTAAGTATTCTGGGGAATTTATTCTCTCTCTCTTTCTTTCTTCCTCTTTTCTTTCCTTTGAACCATTTTTGAGCCAAAATAAGTACCTAGACACAGTCAGTTAATTCTAAGAGTACTAACTATATACCTGTAATAAATAAAAAGAATCAGAGAGCAGAGTTTTAAACCTTTAAAGCCCTGGAATAAAGCAAGTTAGTAAGTGAAAAATTATAGTGTCTGTGTTTAATGTGCGTTGCATTCAGGGATTCACCAAAATGCAGAAAGCTTGTAATCTCTCTAGGAGAAGAGGGGAGCATGTGGAAAATGCATTGGGTGACATGTATTAGAAATGGTAAGTTAACATTCTGTGCAAAGGCTTATTTAATTCTCACACCACGCTCTGAGGCCAGGCTATTGTTATCTCCCAGAAGACCTTCAGTGAGGTTAACTAGTCTTCCATATCATTAATAAGTGGCAGAGAGAGAGGCCAGAGATATGAACCCAGGTTTTCCTGACTTCAAAGCCTGCACATTTACCCACCAAAATGATTTAGTGACCACAGTTTTCATACACTAGCTCACCCCCTTCTAATTCAGCACGCTTGCCTTTAATCACAAGCAGGCAAGTCAATTGTATTGCCTGCTTGTATTTTTGTCTAGTTGTTGATATTACAATAGTAATTTGCTACCATCATCCACTGCAATGTGTAATACTTCAGCCAGTAATACCAGCTAAGCCAGTTTAGAGACTGAGGGGCATTTTTAACGTTGTTTCTGGGAATGAATTCATTCTGTGGCTGAAAACAGTCTGAGTTTCAAACACCCAATTTGCCAGTGAACCTTTGGAACAGACCATTCCTAAGCCGGAGATGGGCTGGGCTGTACAAAAGATAAGGGAGGATGGATGAAGAGAGCAGCTTCTATCAGAAGAGTTCTCTGTAGAAGGCGCCTCCACACTCCACTGCTATGGGTTTCCAGCATCCCTGGAGAAACTCCCACATTTTCAGTCAGTTCCTGATTAAAATTAACCCTCCCTTTTCAGTTCTTTCCTTCTCCTGTCTTTTATCTCTTCTCTTTCTTTCTTTTTGTAAATTTTCATTCACTCTTAAAAAATATATTACCCTTAGCATAGTTGTATTCACATGATTTAATTCATTGCAGTGCACATTTATGGCAGCTTTTCTCCCTAAATTTTTTCCCTCCATCTAATCAGCTTCTTAGACTAGGCTAGATTCCTAGCAAAAGCTGGATTCAGTAACAGCTGAGAAAAAAACAGCCTTCATGGCACAAAACCTCTGGCTTAGCATAATTACTTGCATAACAACAGCTTTTTCCCCTAATAGTTTTATTTCAAAACCTTGTTTTGACAGCAACTGTCATTCATCTTGAGGATCTCACCCCTATAAACCACAAAATAGTGGTAAAATGAATCTGAACCTAGATCTTCTAAAATGCCTGTGCCATTTCCAGAATTCTTTTAGCTCTTGAAAAGAGTTGCTGATATTAAAAGAAAAAAAAAAAATCCCTGCCTCTATGTATTTTTTCTGAGGGACGTTTAGAGTGGAAAGAATAATCTAAGAGCAATTTTCAGATTTATGATTTCCTTTCCAGTCAAGTTTCAGAATAGTTGCTATTTCAAAGCAGAAAATACAAAGCTGATTCAGGAATAAATGGGGTAAAGTAAATACTTCAATTAATTTTCTCCTCAAAATGTGTGCTAGCTAAATGTGTGAGGTGGAGCACAGATTGACATTTGTGAATCTTAGGAAGAGTGCAGTTGGGAACTCCAAATCCTCTTATTCCCCCATGTAAGCAACAGGCTTCCTCTCCTCACTTCTCCCCATCCCTCCCTCACTGCTGCACTCCCACTGGACACTGACCTTTTGCATACACTCAGCTGTCCTGGGTCCACATCATCACCCACTGGCCTTGGCTGGAAGGTGATGCTTAGTGTACACTTTCTGAATGAATGAATGAATGAAGGAAGGAAGGAAGGAAGTTTTTATAATATGGCTTTAATTATAAATTAGGCATAATAATGATAACAAATCTATCTGCTCCAAATTGTGCAAAATTTTAAACGTCAATTTTCTAGTCAATTGCTTTGCTTTTTAATTTAATTATCTGATTATCCAAACCCAGCTAACTCCAAGTCATATTTTCTAATCCTTAGTGCCAAACTACTTACTCAAGTCTTAATCCAACCATCACAGTCTCTAGGTTACAAATCCGTGAGACCCAGCCTTTTACCTCATTTCCATATCCTTTTCTAAAGTATCCCTTCCTATATCATACACTTCAGTAAAAAGTGCCTTGACTGTCTTGCCCTTTGTTGGTGCAATCTTTTGGAAGCAATCTAAGTATTACTTGTAGCCTTTGTGTGTAGAAAGCCTTTGGATAAGTTATTCTTTATGACTTAGCCACAAGCAGAGTAAAAACCTGCTGAGGAATGAGGCGCAAATATTATTGCAAAAGGACTTTTTAAAAAAATTTGTAGCTCATAGGGGGTAAACTAAAAAAGCACTTTTGGAAGCACATAAAGTGGTAGGGAAATTTCCAGTTTTCCTTCTGCTTTAATTAAACAAGAAGTGTTCTCAGGGTTCATCTGCCTGATTGCTTCTTTGATTAATGCAAAGCACTTGATCAATTTATGCTGTAGGAAACATCTCAAATTAGGGAGCAAGTGAAGAGGATGGATCAGAATTGAGGGGTGGGTACTGTTTCCTTAGTTTAGATCATAAGAAATGAAAAGCTCAACACAGCTTCTGGCCTGGTGCAGAAACAAATGCAGGCAGTGTAGGTTAAACACCTGAGAAATCACTAGAGGGTGAAGCTTTCATAGGCATTTGACCTCTTATAAATTCTTTTTAGATTTGTATTCTAATGGTCAGAATAACTACATTATCATGTTGAAGAACAGTCTCATTTCTTTTGGAAAAATCAGGAAAACAGAAGTTTTATGTGTGTATTTTACTTTATAAGATATTTAAATTTAAAAAGCAATACATGCTCATTGTAGCAAGTCAAACAATATAAAGCTACTTAAAGAAAAATGCAATAACTCCTCTTTTGGCTCCATGCCATGTCTTTGAGATAAAACACATCTTCCTCTATCCCATATCAAAATATACATACGTTTGTATATACATACATGTATATTTTGACAGGGATAAAAATGTGTCTCATACATACATATATATGGGGTTTTATTTCTTCACTTTTTAAACCTATTACTTTGTAATTTGTTCTTTTCACTTAACAATGTATCGTGGTCATGTGTATTGGCTCCAAGGTCAATAATATAGATTTAATTTATTCTTTTTCATTAGCTGCATGCTATTTCACAAAAGTATAGTTAGGTCACAGTTTATTCACCCTATGGATGCTCATTCAAATTGCTCTCAGTTTTTTTACCTCTATAAACAGCACTACATAAATGTCATTGCACATATGTCTCTAGTTACCGGTGCTTTTATTTCCATAGAAAGATTTCCAAAACTAGGATTATTAGGATTTTTAAATCATGCATTTTACTAGGCATTCTCAGATTATTTCCCCAAAACTAAACTAAAAGTAATGCAAGGGTCATGGGCTTAGAAAGATTGAGAAATGTAAACTTTAAAAATCAAGATAATAATATTAGAGGCATTAAAAATTCATTTCAGAATTATATTCCATTGGGCATAGGAATTAACTCATTTACGGTGAAGATGTTCCCTTGCTCTTTATGTAATATCGAAACACACATACAAGGCAATTATAGCCCAATCGACTAAAATTTGTCACAGTTAAAGATCAGAACCCCCTCCCCGCCCCCCAGCTAGGCCTTATTAGCTTCACAAACCATAAATTCCATGAACTCTAAGGGCCATTCCAGCCATTGCATCAATTGCTGATTAGTTAAAAAAAAAAATAAAAATAAAAAAACAAATGGGAATTGAAATGTTATTAAGAACAAGAATGCTAATGTTGGACTAAAAATATTTTACTCTACTTTCAAAGCATGCAAAGGTGCTGATGAGAGCAAAGGCCCACTGCCCCTCATTTGTTTCTCTCTGCTCGGCTGATCTGTGGCTTCTGTAAGTGCAGAGCCAGCTCCCCACCTGCCATCTGGGAGGAATGGGGGCTGCGCTCTAAACATAGGGACAAGGAGCACCCAGTGTCTGCAACTACACGCCTCCTGGCATAGGGGTTTATCTAAACCACCTCTTCTGAATTATACGGCTTTACCATATAGCGTGGTTTGGGATTTTGGAGTGAGAGGTCAGAATTTATTTGTCTATATTTTATCAACATATATAAATTCCATGTTACCATTAACTGATATGGCTACAACAGCCAACGGACTCTAAGACACAAACAACTGAGCACAGAGTTCCCGGCTTTAGAAAAGAAAATAAGTTTTCAACTTAAATTAAGGGAAATTTATTCATAACACAAAAGCATTCTTTGTTTGAGAAAGAGACTCGTTGAAGGATTACAAGAAATGTGTGCACCCCTGGCGCATGAAAAACGGCATCTGACCCACCAAAATTCAACTCATACTTTTCAAGAATACATTTATGAAGTAAAATAAACATAAGTCCAATTTTGGACCCAACTTACTGGCCCAGATGAGCTGTGTCCTCTCCTTCGGAATAAAAAATTGGGCAAGCAATTCCTAGCTGCCTGTGATAGACGATTTCACAACTTCCCCAGGGTCCTTAAAAGTAACCTGCTATAAATAGTCTTCCATTAGCTTCCTCAGCTGAAGGGCCTGAAATATATAAATTGCCTGAAACATGCCTGCTGCATTCTAATTCCATAAGGTACTACTAGCTGAAAATCCCCAGTAATCCTCCTGAAAATCTGACAATTATATATATATATAATATATATATATATACAATTTTATGTATATATGCCATTTTCCAAACTAGTAGGAGAGGCAGTATGGTGAGTGGTGAGAGTGCTGGCACATTGGAGAACCAGGTAAACCAGGACTCTCATTCTGCACTGTCACTTAACTGCCAGTAGCTGCGGACAAGTCACTTACCCTACTAAGTAGGAAATTCCTCATTTGTAAAAGGGGAATGATAATACCCAATCCACAGAGTTGCTGTAAGGGTTGGGAGGAATGTATTCCACTTCAGGATCTTGAAAATGAAAACAAAATGGAAGCAACCTGAAAATAAGGGGAGATTGCACAAACTAATCACGATGCATTCATTCAGTGCTATATTTGTCATGCAGCCAAGAAAAGAGGGAAATGGAAAGAGGGCCTTGCTATAGTAAGTGAAAAAAAGCAAGCTGCAAAACATCTGTATGCATTTAACCCCATTTGTACTACAATGCTGTATGGTTTCAAATATATAGGAAATATCTGAAGTAACAACAAATAATAAATATTCATCCACTCTGGAGAAAAAATAGGGGGTTCAAGTCTTTCCTTTTTTGTATGATTCATTTTGGAATTGAGTACATCCATGTATCGCAAACCTGTATTTTTTTTATAATTAAATTACAGTACAATAAAGAAAGCAATTAGAAATGACATATATAAAGCTCTTAACACAGTGCCTACTGGACATCAGTAAACAGTGACTTTGTAGTTACTTCTGTGCTGAAAGTACAGACTCCTTAAGTTGTGAGTTTACAGAAAACTAGCAGATCTTGGTAACAACCAGTGCCTGGTCATGTGTGAGATGGATTTTTTTAAAAAACAAAGTGGATGCTCATTATCTTGATTTTGGTGATGGTTTCATATGCCAAGACATATCAAGTTGTGTACTTTAAGTTTTTGCAGTTTGTTATGTGTCAGTTATGCCCCAAAAAAGCTGTTCAAAAAAAAAAAAAAAATGTAGAACCAACATTCTTAAACAGTAATAACATGAAAGATGGGCGAATAAGATCAGGCTAAAGGTTTCTTGGTTCCCTCTGTTATTCAGAAGAAAGTTAAATACCTTTACATTAGACTTTAAGTGAAGTATGTATTTTAAAAATACAAATGTAACCACTAAAGGAAAAGAGATAGATTACATAACTTCCGAACCAAGAAATCTTGAAAAAATCCAAAAGAAGGCAAGAAAGGAGAGAAAAAGAAGAAAAAGAATGACAAACAGAAAGTACAAAATAACATTATTAGTACCCCAATAACCACAAATTATCTAAACTCACCATTAGAAATGCAAAAACTATCAGAGTAAATGAAAATCAAAGAGATGGGTCCATTTTTAATCAGTAGGACTCCGTGTTTTTTTTGTGTATGTGAGATGAGAATCAGATATATCTCCCCAACTCAAGCTCTTACTGCTTTTCTTAAATCCTGAAACTGAAGGAAAGTTCCTTATACCAAAAATAACAAAAAGAAACCCACTTGGAGAGGGGGGAATGGAAGGGAGCCAAAGAGAACTGGCAGAGAGAAATAATGTTTCCATGTAATATAACCTGGGTGAAATGGTAAAATGAAATGCAGGTGAAGCTGTCTAACCGATATCCAACCGTGCTCTGGAAAACGAGGCAACACTTCCTACTTAAAGGGAGACACTCGGGGGCAAAGCTCCGGGACTGCATCAGCTCCTCTTCTCCTTAGGAGGTCTGAAGGAAAAGAGTCGTTCCCTGCACCGTGGAGCTAAAACTCTTCCGGGAAATTGGAAGTAAACTTAATCAAGCCAGATGGTACAGTTCACCCATTCTTTCACGGAATCTGCAAAATGGGATAAATGGTTATAATCAATCTTATCTGGAAAACAGATGGAAAATTCTTCCCAGAAATTAATTCTTTAGTCTTTTCCCAAAAGAAGACCATGCGGCCCTCCAGCTGTCTGCGTTGGCAGCACTTTCCCAGGCCTCTATCGATTTTACACGTGTTGGGGCTGATGGGCAGGGAATTGCGGGCAAGACACAAGGAAACTATGAACACTCGTTTGCTGCCTTAAACAGCATCTTGCCAGACTTCCTTCCCAGCCCAATTATCTAGGAATCTGTGATTCTGTTCTGATCCTTGGGATGTTAAGACAGAAATTGTATAGGACTAAGAGTCAGAAGACATGACTTCACATCCCAGCCCTGCCCTAATCTAACTGAGGGATGGTGGGCAAATCTGCCATATTATCACAGTGAGACCCCTTAATAAATCAACAGGATGGGGGTGGTGATATCTGTCTCATGGATTTTGCTGAGAAGAAGATGAAATAATGTGGGAAAAAAGACTTTGAATAACTATAATATATTTTAGAAATTTGAATTGTTCTTATTTCTTGCATTCATAAGACAATGCTAAGCCTTTGTAGTACCTTTGCTACCTGAGAATTAGACTTGATATCTTGGCATTGTCTGCCGGCCATTCCTATTCTCCGCCATCACCACCTTCATCCACAACCCTGCCTGCCCCTCCTACCCTTGGAACGTCCACGGTTTTTTGGTTGGAGTTCACTGATCCAGAGGTGGACAGGGGACCCAGACTGGGCCAATCAAAGCACCCCTCGTGCTTTGGCCACATTTGAATATTCTGAGGGTGAGCACCTGACTCAGGTGAATGATTTCCTAACCTAAAGCAGCCTTTCCCTGTGTTTTTCAAACATGGACCCGGGCAGCCTTTTTTTGTGTGTGTGGCCAAGTCATAAAAAGTAAAACCTAGAACCAATTAGCCATATTTTCTGCCTTGCCCACAGCATTCTTTGGAGCTGAGTGGGAGAAGAGGATTGCAGTTGCAACTTTCAATCTATACACTTTCAGTTAATTTCCTGGTTTTAAGTATGCAGTGCCTGTGTTCAACTGAGCCTGGTTCAGAAACCAGGGTCCCCCAGCTTAGAGACCCCATGTCTTATCCTTTCAAGAGAATAGACCTCCAGTCCTCTGCTATGGTGGGAGAGCGATGATCTTCCAATTGTGTAAAGTAGGGGAGGGGCCTGGGAGTCTAACTGCTTTTCAGGAATATTTTTAACTTGTTCTTTTTCAGCCTCATCTTCAACCACAGATTCAGTGGTGCCTATTTCCACTAAATTCCTGAGTCTTTGAAGCATTGTCCAGTACAAATTTGAATTGATTTTTCAGCTTTTCATTGCTAAATTAGTAGTCAAGTATCTGCTCTCCAGCTTCCAAACTATTGTCATTGCAGGTTTGTTATTTAAAAAAAAAAAAAATCACTTTGATCTCATTTTAATGGGACTTCAGAAGAAAACAGAGGTCAGTATACGTGCTTTAGAAGTTCAAAGTCTTTCCAATACACTTATCTCACTTCTGAATATCATTAACCCTACTGTCGATGTCTGGTCCCTGGGACCCTAATACTACCATGCTTACCCTCAACCTCTCTACTGTGGCCTTCTCTTCTCAGCCAATTCCCCTTTTCTTAGGCACAGGATTATATCAAACAGAGAGAACCAGAGATAATCCACCTCTGTATCAAGGCATCAGAGATTCACTCACTCCTCTCTGGAATATTTGTGTACTTTTTTAAAGGTTGATTTATATGTGTGTATATTATTCTAAAAATCATATATGTTCACCATAAAAAATTTGGAAAATATAGAAAAGCTCAAAGAAGAAAAATAAGATCAAGTCTGATCACACAATTCTTAATGTTGTTTTGGCATTTATGTGTGGTAGCCCCCCAGATGGTCCCATGCTGAATCAGGGCTAACTGACAGGGGACAGGAGAAGGGACAGTATGTAACTTCTAAGGCAAGGTGATAAAAAGCATTGCCCCTTTCACCTTGGTCTCGTGTATCCCCCTTTCTGAGGAGAGTCAGCTGCCATGTCATGAGAACATTCAAGCAGCCCCATGGAGACAACCACAAGGAGAGGAACTAAGGTCACCTGCCAATAGCCGGCACCATCACGTCAGCCACGTGAGGGAGGTGCTGAAAGTTATCCTTCCCGTCTCCATCAAGTCCTCAGGGGACGGCAGCCCCAACAGGCACCTCCCTACGTCCCCATGAGAGACCCTTCCAGCTGAGCCTCTCCTGAATGCCTGGCCCACAGAAACCGTGGGAGATGATGAATGATTACTGTGGTTTAAAGCTACTTGGTTTTGTTCACTTACATAGAAATAGACAACTAATAAAATGCCTTTCCTGTCTGTATTAGTCAGGGTTCTCCAAAGAAACAGATCCAACAGGAGATATACATATATATAATGAAATTTATTATAGGAATATATATGTAAAAATGAAGTTTATTATAGGAATTATGTCATGTGACCGTGGAGATTGGCAAGTCCTAGTTCCACAGGGCAGGCCACAGTTTGGGAACTCTGATGATGGTTTCCATGAGTTCCTCAGGAGAAGCTGGCTAGTTGAAGTAAAGAAAGAAATTTTCTGACTGCTGAAATTATCAGTCCTCCCTTTAAGGCCTTCAGTGGATTAGATAAGACTTCTTTAATTGCTGAAGGCAAACACCTTTGCTGATTATAAATGTAACCAGCCACCGAGGCCATCAACCAACTCTGATTTAAATCCATATATCCTCATGGTAACAACCAGGCCAGTGCTTGCTTCACCAAACAACTGGACACCATATCCTAGCCAAGCTGACACATAAACTTAACCATCACACTTTTCTAAAATTTAACTTATAATTGGTATGCAGATTTTCAATTTGCCCTTTTCATTTATCATGTATCATAAATATTTCCAATGTCATTACATATTCTTAAAAATTCCAATGTCATTAAATATTCCTCCAAAACTTGATTTTCCTAGATGACTGTATAATACTCCATCCTAGTTACATAGCATGATTCATTATATTGTTAAAGATGATATTTGAAAAATAATGCCTTAGACCTAAAGAATGATTCTGCACATGATGGAAGGTTGGTGGAGGAAAAAAACTATATGTATGCATATGAGAGGAAATTCAGCATGCTTCATTAATACTTCTATTCATTTACTCATTCTTTCACCACATGTAAGCTTGGGAAGTTGGAATGTGCAATGCCTCATACAACATACTCAAGGAGAAGTAAAGATAATTAAAGCAGAGTTTCAGATCTCAAACCACACTTAAGCAGCACTGAGCCTGTGTCTAGACACCTACCTGAACCCCAAATAGAGAATAAACTTGTTAGACCAGGTACGCATGATTTGAGAAATATGCCTGGTCTCTACCACATATAAATTTGTGTCCTAATGAATCTCATTACAACAAATGATATAACAAATATTACTTAAGCCCTCAGTATATGTGAGGCCATATCTGGTTCCCAGGAAGAAGGATTTTTTTTTAAAGCACAAAACATGATCCATACCTCAGGGAACTTATAATTAAATTGATGAGAGAAGAAACTTCTGGAAGATTAATTTAAGAATATAGGTAAATAATAGCTGAATAAATTAAGCATCACCAAACATCATGTGATTAAATATATTCAATAAATAGACCATGTGCTATAGTATTATGAAGAAGGCAATCTCACCAAAGGAGATCCTCAAAGATGGCAGATTTGTACTGTGTCAGAAAGGGTAAGTAGGATGTGGGTTGAGAGAAAGGAGGAGGAGACATAGCCCGAGCTGGCCAGATCAGCACATGGGAGATCATGGAGAAGGCAAATATATGACACATTCAGGGAAAATTAGCAAACATGTTGGTTGGGACCACAGAAAAAGAGAAGTCAGGAAAAAAAAAAGCTGAGGAGGGCCTGTATTAGTCAGCCAAAGGGGTGCTGATGTAAAATACTAGAAATACTAGAAATCTGTTGGCTTTTATAAAGGGTATTTATTTGGGGTAGAAGCTTACAGTTACCAGGCTATAAAGGGTAAGTTATTTCCCTCACCTAAGTCTGTGGCCACATGTTGGGGCAAGATATCTGCCAAGAGTTCAGACTTCCTAGGTTCCTCTCTTCCCGGGTCTCCATTTCTCTCTGGGCTCAGCTGCTCTGCTTCTCCACAGGCCAGCTGTAGACTATCAGGCAAATGGCTCTGTCTCTCTCCCCAGGGCTTCTGCCGTGTCTAAGGAGCCATTTGTGTTCTCCTCCTCTGTGTTCACTTCCTGGGCTCCAGCTCAAAACTCCCAGCTCTGTCCTTTGCTGTCTTTTCTTTGTGAGTCTCCACCCACCAAGGAGTGGGGACTCAATGCCCTACTGACGTGGCCCAATCAAAGTCCTAATCATAATTTAATCAATTAAAAGCAATATCTCTGACAGACCAGTTTACAAACATAATCCAATAACTATTTTTGTAATTCAAAAAACAATGCCAAACTGCTATAGGGCCTTAAATGCCAGGTGTATCAGACAGCTTTCCGGGTCCCAGCTCCATCCCCTCTTAGCAGAGCACTTCCCGATTCTCAGATAAAGTACAATGACGCTGCACCTGAGGCCATAAAGCACTGGTCAAGAAATTGACACCTGACGCAAGTTAGGCCATCTTGGGAAAGATAATCTGATTCTTTCCCGAGAGAATTTGAAATTGGGAGCAAATGCCTTGTCCTTTTCTACCAGTGCGCAAACAAAATGAACATTCAGACTGGAAAGCTGTTGGGCCTTCTCCTTGTGCATGCGCATGATGAAGTAGAAAGTCTGGAGCAAGAGAGTAGGAAGCAGAACCTCCTAGAGGACTGGAGGTGGGAGACCAGAAGCTCCAGGAAAGTCACTGCGTGGGGCCCTTGCCTGGTGGTTTCTAGAAGAAGGTCTTTGCCAATCTCAGCTCCACTTCCTGTGCTTCCAGGAGATACGCCTTTTCTTACAACTAATAGAGCTACTTTGAATGTATTCTATACCATGCAACTTAGCTAAGACCCGGGGCAGTTTGCAGCCCTGGCAGGCAGATGATTCTCAGGGCAGTGTGCAGAGCTGAGTGTGTGGAAGGGGGCACCTTGAGCTTGAGGGTCCCTGTGAAAGTCCAGAAATAAGGAAAAGAGGAACAAGAAAGGAGGCAATAAGGATAGACAGAGAGGAAGAGGAGTAAGATTCCTTTTAAGAGGAAGAACAATAGACTTGGTTACTGGTACAGGAAGGACAAGATGGAGGATGGGAAGAATATTACCAAAGGAAGCAACACAGGTGGGCTGGGTGGATAAGGGAAAGAGGGTAGGACTTTTGGCTTGAGGATGCTAAGTCTGACGTGATGGGAGAACATCGGATAGAAACATTTCAGACAGACATCTAATCCTAAAACATAGGCCAAAATTTTCCCAGGCTAGATAAACAAATTCAGAGTTATTCGCATATCCAAGGCGTGAACACGTTCTCTTGGAGAGAAATGTATTTAGAGAGAAATGGGAAATAATGAGTCTTGGTAAATGGCTGCATTGGAGGGCTGAGAAAAAATGTCCATAAATCTGGAAGGAAACTGAAAATGCAGCATCTCAGAATTCAACAGAGGAAAATTTTAGGTTATTAGATGGTCCAGTGATCAAGAGGAATAAAAACCAAAATTTCACTTCATCATTTAGGAAGTGTCTGGCATTATAGTTTCAGCGGGATTGAGGGCAGAGCATTCAATTGTAAGAGGTTGAGATCTGAAAGAGAAGTGAGGAAATACAGGTGGGATGTGACAGAACACACATTGAGAAACTAGGCAGTGAAATGGGAGAATTCAAATAGATAACGAGAGGGGGCAGCAGGCTTGAGTGAGTTGGGCTGTAGTTTTCTAGGACGAGGAAGGGATTTGGATGCTTAAAGAGAAGTCCTAGAAGCAGAAGTGCCTGGGAGAGGATGCAGGGTACCTGGGAGGTGCTGTGGGTTCCGTCCGGGACCACGGCGTTGAAGTGAACATCACAATAGAGGGAGACATGCGGAGTTTTTGGTTTTCCAGTGCATATAAGAGTTATATTTACACTATATTGCAGGCTACTGAGTGTGAAACAGCATTATGTCTAACAAAACAATGTACACACCTTAGTTAAAATGTGACACAGAGACACAAAGGGAGCACATGCTGTTGGAAAAACGGTGCCGATAGAACGTGCTTGAGGCAGGGTTGCCACAAACCCTCAATTTATAAAAAACTGGTATCTGCAAACCACAGTAAAGTGAAGCGCAATAAAATGAGGTTTGCCTGTACTTAAGAAGGATAAGTTGATTATGGGGAGCGGGGTGGCAGCAGATACAGAAAACAGGTGTGAACCCTCCAAAGCTGGTGCCTCTTTGAGTGACAGCCATCCCACCCTTTGCCTTTGTCAGTGGCCCTCCTTGTGAAAGAAACAGCCTCACTTTCCAGCCAGAAGAGATCCCAGGAAGGTGTCTTAGAAGAGAGAAATCCTAGGGATGTATTGTTTCAGTGGTCTGGACTCCTGTTCTTTGGACTACATGTGTCCCTAAATTCTCTTGTTCATTTGTGAAAGCAGCTGTGATAGCACTCACCCCAGATAGCTTGACCTTGCCTGAAGGCCAGCTGATGCCTGACTTTGCCATCCCCTCTTCACTGACCAGTGATTAGAAAAAGCAGCAGTAGTTTCTGCCCTTCCAATTTACCAGCAGGATACTGCATTTTCCACGTGAGGGCCAGTTGCGTGCATGCATGTATACACACACACACACACACACACACACCTCGTTTTCCCTACCATGGAGGCTGCAGGGGAAATTTTAGAGAAATGGTCAAAAACCCTGTCCCCTGACAACACCCCCATCCCGGGAGAACAGCGATTTTGCACAATTCTCTTTCCCATATGCCCACATATTCCCTTTACTTCTAATCGTTCTTTCCCCACTCTTCTCTTCTACCTCCCAGGCAAATGTTACCTCGGGAAAATCTCACCCTATTTGGGAACCAAGAAAGGTCCTAATTCTGGCAACATGCCAAGAACGGTGCCAAAGGTAGTCCATTGCTAAGGAAAGGGCAATACAAGGATTGAAGGTAAAATCAGACATAAAAGCCAGCAGGTCTTCTCCACCTAAGAGGCAGCAGCCTAAGAATAAATAAGTAAATGAAAAAGGTTTTAAAATCCGTCGATTTCCTTTTTCTTCCTTGGTGAATTTTTCCCTCCCAACATTAACGGATATGATTCCTCTTTTATGCTTGTCCTGGACTCTACCACAGCACTGGCGCTTCACAGATGCACAGTCCGTGCTTGTTGCTTTGGATGCAAAGTGATTGTGAGTCAATGCAGTGTATTCTTTTTCTCTTTGGTTGATTATGAATGCTATAGAAGTATTGTTTCTACTATGTTTCATTATAAACTATGGTATTTTAGGTACACATATCCAGTCACTATTTATAACCTAGTTTCCATGGGAAAGTGGAAAATGAACTCAGAGGGCCAAGAAAATTCATAAAAGCAAGCTTTTGACACATTACCAATTTGTAAATCATTCGGTGGATGGTCATTATTCACATTTGAAATGTTTTTAACTTTTATTTTGACTTTAGAGTTTTCTGACTGCTTTAAATCTAGCTTCATAACCAAACCCTCATGGAGTAACAAATGGACCCAAAATATGCTCATTGGAAGTTGGCTCCAACTCCTTGCCAGGTCTTTGGAGTCCTGTGTTTCCGGGTCTTCTCATGGCGGAGCCCTAAGAACCTACAATGCCTCCTAGTTGCATCCACTTCCACTTGTCCTATTTTTGTATGTCCACATTTAACACAAAGAGCTATCTTTAGAGGCCCAGATGACTGGCCTGAGAGTCCCCCAGGCAGGGTAGTTGTTACAGAAGATGATTGAGCCATACTTCCTGCCGGTCAAAGAAGACAATGCCGAATGCAGAAAAGACATCAGCAAGCAGTCCCAATGTGAGGAGGAGATTTTTCCTCTCTCTAATTCCTAAAGAGCTCTTTCTTTGCATTAACCTTTCTGAGCTATTAAAAGCATAATGTCTATAATACTTTCTTTTCTGGAAGTTAGCTTTAGACTATGTAACAGAATGTATCCTATGTCTAAATTCACTTGAAAACATCATCCTAAAATAAAGTCTCTAGAACTACATAATTCAGATTTCAAAATTTTGGATTTTTAAAAGCCTGCGTTATCCGTATTCTTAAATGATGAGTTCATAGTAACCTGATCTACATGAAGAGTTGGATGTTCTAATAAGCCAAATCTCAAAAACTGCCAATGCCTTGCTTACTTTTCAACTCTTTGGTTTCAGCTGATACCTGAAAGACTGGCCAGCTCAATGTATCAGAGTGGAGAAGACTGAGTCCAAAATCGATAGAAGTATCTCCCAACCGAAACTTCAAATGTTCTTTAGAGAACTGTGGGCAGCACTACAGCTCTTCTGTCCAGGTCTGCACTGTCCAATACAGTAGCGAGGAGGTACCTGAAGCTATTGAGAACTTGAGGTGAAGCTAGTATGAATTAGGATGTGTAGTAAGTGTAAAATACACACGAGATGTCAAAGTTTTGGTACAAAAAAATGGAATATAAAATATTGCATTAATTTTTTCTATTGATTGCATGTTGAAATGATAAAGTTTTGAGTATATTGGGTTAAATAAAAGATATCATTAAAATGAATTTCACCTGTTTCTTTTTATTTATTTTTTTTTAACGTGGCCACTCGACCCTGTGGCTGGCATTTGTAGCTTGCATTATATTGCTATTGGATGGCGCTGGTCTAGAGGCCCCTGCACTAAACAGCATGACCAGTAAGTGGCCGTTACGGTTGGAAGTCAGAACTACTGCAGACCTTTACAGCAAATCAGACTAAAAGTAGAATATGATTTGGAGTAACAGATACAGCAGCCCCAGCATGTTCAGTTCTCCCACCCAATAGCATCTAACAGGACAGTTAGGTCTATGGACACAAGCCACTAGAAGAGACAAGTGTCACTGCAGTGTAATACGTGCCTTACTTAGCTCTTTCCCAAATTATAACAAGTCCCTCACTTTCATCTCAGAGATTATTCATTATGCCCATTTTGCAGCTTGGAAAGTGAATAGTGAATTATGAGTCCACTTGCTTTGAGTTTTTGTTAGATGCCCCCTCCAGCCTCTCCACTGGCCCACTCATTGCTGCTAAAATGAAAACTAGGGATCAGTTCACAGACAACGGAAGCATTAATTTGATTTTTTTTTTTAAGCTTAATAGGTAAGACAACTGCTAAAATTCTATGTGTGGCAGCAGGTGGCTCCTCATAGGCAGGAAGAGTGGCGGGCAGCATACTCGGCCATTGCCACTAGCCCTGTGCACAGGGAGGAGTTCACACCGACCCTGAATATTAATAAACATTAAAAGTTCAGCACCAAAGCCCTGATGTGGGATTACCGGATTACTGAATTAAAAACATATTGGGAGTCACTGCTGCCAGCAAAGAATTGGGTAAATGCTGGTAAAAACAATAGTGATTCCAGGAGTAGATCGAGAACAAAACAACATCTTTGTAGTGTTGTGAAATCTTTGCATAAATAAAGCTGACTGGCTCCATTGCATTTCCCAGTCTGATTTGCTGACCATCTTGTCTGCCCATAATTGTTTTCTGCCATTCATTTCCTCCAATTGTCAATTATTACTAAAACAATTATGAAAAAAAGTGTGTGCCTTTGTTTCCTGTTGCTGATGAATGCAGTGAATTCATAGACCAGGTTAGTGCATCATAATCTTTTCCATTGCGATGAATTATTCTGCTGCAAACAGGATATAGCTCTTTACTCGGCAAAGAGGCTATAAGGGGCTGAATTAGCACAAGCTTATTACTGACAGCTATGACAGCAAGAAATTGGAATACTGGGACTTAGCACTCCACTTTTTAAAAACATATTGATCATTATTCCTGAATATAAAAATAGCACATGTTTATCCTGGAAGACTTGTAAACTATAAAAAGAGACAAAGTGCAAAATAAAAATCACCATTACCCCACTGTCCAGAGATTCTTCTTATGGTTAACATTTTGGTGTATGCATTTTCAGTTCTTTTTCATAGAGACATACATTCTTTTTAAGCAAATGGGATCACACCATGTATAAATTTTGTATCCTTCTCTTTTTCACTTAACATTTACCATCAGCTATTTCCAATATCATTAAATATTTTAATGCCATTTAATGGCTGTTCAAAATTCCATATTGTGGAATTTATTATTTAACAATTCCTTTATTTTTGTCTGATTTAGGTCTGTTCCAAAATTTGTTAAAAATAGATAAGCATTCTTTAACATATATATATATATTTTTTTTTTTTTTTCCTAACTCCATAATTATTTCCTTAGGATAGATTCCTAAATTTAGAGATAGACTTTTCACTTTTTTATCAAGAAATACATTGTGTGTATTTTGAAGTAAATATTTAGAATTAAAAGTATAGGAAACTTCCTCAACAATAAAGGAGCATCTGTGCATTAAAAGTTTAATAACCAAGTAAGATATAATATGTGCCCTCCTAAAAAGGCAAAAGCGTGAAATCCATTTCCTGATTAGAAAGTTGGAGATAAATCTAAACCTATTCAAAATGTCCTTGAGGCCAGCCACCCGAGAAGGTGTATGTAATTCAATGGCGTCCTTTCCCAGAATCTCCTAGCATGACTAGTCTCCAGACCGTTTAAGAGCCTGCACCTACTGCTGCAGTGATTCTGTGCCCTCCCACCCACTAAGGAATGGGTTGTGCTGCTCAGAGCTTCCTAGGAGTTTGCGTCTAGCGGCGGCCTGCCCTGGCCCTGGCCTGGGTGGAGCACTGTTAGCTGGCAATGCCGCTAGAGGACAGCCAGGGACAGAGAGAGGAATTTAACATGCGTCTCTGTCAGGATTTCACTTCAGCAACATCTTTATTTCACCAGATAACTGAGGGAAACCTGAAAGTGAAGCACTGCTGAGGGGCAGTTTAGAATGAATGAATGAATGAATGAGCAAATAAACAAATAAATAGAAGATATTTGTGTACAAACTTTTCCCATATCCTCAGAGAGATTAACCAAAAAGTTAAAGATTGTCCAAAAGTTAAACCCAATTCCAAAGATTAGGAATTGGGTTAAAGCATGAACAATCGGTGCCCTTACATCTTTAAAGTTGGAGAAACTGAATCTAGAGCTGATACTGTTTTCTGTGGGAAATAGGAGCATGGGCTTTGGCCTCATGTCTCTCCCTCGCTATGTAACCATGGACAAATTACTTAACTTCTCTGAGCTTCAATTTTCTCATGCATAAAATATGGCTAACAAAGGAACTGCCTATAGGCTGTTTTGAGCATTAAATAAAATAATGGAGGTAAAAAGTTTGTCACATAGTAAATCCTCAGTGAATGTTATCTATTTTTTTTTTTTCTGGTCCTCACCTCTCTCATAAGCTATTTTCCATTTCCATTTGTCTGCTTACTCTTTCTACCCAACTGCCCCATCATTGCCTCAAATTTGGTATGTCTAGAACCAAACTCATCTCCCTCGGTAACTCTGAAACCCACTACTCCCTCTCAGAGTGGCCGTTTCTTTTAATGGACTATAAAGCATAACACCCTCTTTAACACTTCCCTCCTCTCCCATAACCATATCCAATTAGCTTTAAAAAAAAAAAAAAAAAGATTTATTTTATTTATTTATTTCTCCCACCCCCTTGTTGTTTGCATTTGCTGTGTCTGTCTGTTGTGTGCTGGTCTTCTTTTTAGGAGGCACCAGGAACCAAACCTGGGACCTCCCATGTGGGAGGAGGCACCTAATCACTTGAGCCACCTCCACTCCCTGCTTGTTGTGTCTCTCACTATGTTTCCTTCCTTGTGTCTCTTGTTGCATCAGCTTGTTGTGTCAGCTTGCTGTCTTTCTCATCTTCATTAGGAGGCACTGGGAACCGAACCTGGGACCTCCCCTGTGGTAGACAGAAGCTCAATCGCTTGAGCCACATCCACTTCCCCCAATTAGCTTTTAAAATTTATCAATTTGTCCTCTATGTGTCTCCTTCTGGTTTCTTTCTCTCTGTGTCCCAAGAACCCAGGCTTTCTCTGCCCCACCGGGCCCTGCTTCGAATGGGCAGATCTTGTTGATATCACCTCCCTTTTCAAAACCCCTTAGTGGTTCCACAGCCTCTTCAGATTAGACTCTAAACTCTTTACTCTGTCATTACTGTCCCACCACAGTCTGACCCCAACTTTCTCCAGACACTTTTCTTTTGTCCTCTAATACTCCTCCCCTCTGTTCCCATCAAGCTGACTGACTTGTTTCCCAGTAGGGTTGACACGTTTAGCAAACAAAAATACCCCATTACATGTGAATTTCAGATAAACAACAAGCACAATAACATATTAGTATAAGTATGTCCTACTGCACAGGTGTGCATGAGGCCTATTGCGTAGGACACACTTACACTAAAACGTTATTGTATTTGTTATCTGAAATCCACCTTTTTGCCTGGCAGCCCTAATCCCTGGGCACACCAAGTACATCCTATCTCTGTGCCCATGCTCACAGCTTGCTTCTTGTCTTGGATACTAACCCCCCTACCCTCGCCCCCTCTCTTCACCCATCTTTCTCCTTCTGCTTGTCCTTATCTGGTATTGATTATCTACATCATTTATTTGGTTTCAAACATGGGGTGCCTTGTGTCCTATGTAATTCCCTTTCTCCAACTAACTGTTGAGTTTGTCGAGGGTAGGGATTGCTTGGGCAATGGGGTGCTGCTGTTGACCTTTAGTGCAGGGAGTGAGGATGTGAGAGGATAGGGAAAAGCGGTCTCCAGAGGCCATGAATACAAATTTAAGGTGCCCACGGACACACAAATCAACATGCAGCTGCCTCACAACTTAGAGCCAGATGGATGTGGCTGCCTGACTCCTGCATGCTTCTCCCCACACCCACCCTTCAACATACCTCACAAGTTACAAATTGCATTTGGTGACATCTAAATTTCTCATGGCTTCACATGACGTCTTCAGGAAACAGATTTCACTTATATTCAAATGTCAGGCCCAGGGGTACTATGTAACTTATAAACATATAGTGATTATAGGAGTTATATTGGAACCCACATGATAAACTTTCATTAAATAGAGGAGCTAAAAAAAATACCAGTAATTGACAATTTTTTTTTTTTTACAAAATTAGCTAGCTTTAATAACTTGAATGACTCTCAGGAGTTTGAAAATTCATGGAAGCCTGTGAAACTATTAAGAAGTCTGTGAAACTATTACACAATTCCCAAGGAATCTATTTTAAATACTTGGCATTTCATAAGCACAGTTAAAAGCATCTATGGGCATCCAGAAACTGATGACCAACCATAAGACTTCCACAAGTGAAAAATATATTCTTAGAATAAAATTACCTAATGCATAATTTTATCTATTTTTAAACTTTCAATATTGTTAAAACATTTTTTTTCCCTCATACTCTGAACATATGAATGTCAAATAAGAACACTTTTGAAAGTGTTAAGGGAATGAGTTCAAGGTTAATAGAAATCAGGATGGCTATAAGCAACATTTCTATCATGAGAGCCATAAGGAGTGACAATTCATTAAGTTCCCTTAGATTTTACTTTGTGGAGGTAATAAGTGGATTCAGATTGATCTGGCAGCACTGGAGTGTCTGGGAAACAAGTGCTGGGTTTGTTTTTGTTTCTTCAGACCCATCATATTGATCCAGAATGTTTCATTTTCCTTTCTTTACAGTTTAAGTTCAAACTAAGAAATCTTACTCCTTCTGCACAAAAACATCATACTTTGCTACAATTGCCATGGAATGTAGTATAATTTTCTAATCAGAAAAACAACCCTTAAATTCTCCCGGGAAGGAGAACAGCCAATGAGCTCCAGGCCGGGGCTGAAGCCCACAAAGCCCTGGCCTCCTCTGCGGGTTGCAATTTGGCAGGCTCAGAATTGCTGGCTTCCAGCTTTGCTATCTTCTTCTGACAGATTTTAAACATATCAATCTCAAACTGGGGTAAGCCAAAATAACAACAGCATATTTCCTTCTTCTTTTCCTTTTCAATAAACTACCAGAACTTTATTCCTTTGTTCGTCATTGCAAACAACATCAATCAAGTTACTCCGAGACACAAATGTGGACATTATCAGCAGTCTATGCAAATATGGTGCATCATTTCAACAAATGCACTTGCTTAATGGCAAGGAATGTTAAAAGAATTTGGAATGTCCCTAGGAGCTTTCCAAGTTTTTTGTGGGCAGCATCCATTGTTCTTGGATGTAGTCCATTTCCTTTCAAACTTTGCCCTTTCAAATCTAATGACATTTTTCATGGCGCTCGGAAAATATATGCTGAATGAATGTTTTGGACTAATCATTTAAATGTAAATAATTATCTGTTAACAGTCTCTGTCATTGGAAATTGTTCAATGCTGGTTTTTCGAGTGCTTCTAGAATGTTCCCCTTTGTTTGAAAATGAATGGCCAGATTGTATTAAAAATTATCTTTATCTTCATTTAATCTTACACAAAATTTACATTGCAATTAAACTAACTTTAATAATTGTCCATTTTTGCTTGCGGGCCTGTCTATTGAATGTACTCCAGACAAGTATTGATCAAAGAAATGTTAGACGGATTATTAATCAACACTTTGAGAAGGATAGAAAAACAGATAAATATCAAAAACTATTTTTGGAAAATGATCTTCAATGAAATTATTTATGCTATGTAATCCCCTGGTGATAATGGAACTAAAGAAAATTTACTGAACATAAAGTTATCATAAGGAAACTACTTTTTCCAACATTTATTATTGCGATTAAAAATTGAAGACATAGGCTAGTTTCTCCATTTCTTCAGAGATATAAGCAAAGCTCAGTGAAAAGTTGCATGAGGACCTGTCCTCAAAGTATGTATATTTATATTGTCTGTGGCTAATATCCATAGCCCATGAAGTACATTAAGGAACAACAACATTCAGTCTTAAAAATAACACTTACTGTAACTTGCAGACATGGAATCATTTAAAGTTCATCCTCTATTGAATCATCCTTTTCCTTTCAGCTTCACAAATCCCCAATTCGTTTCTCTTCAACATATTTAAGCACCTAGAGATTCCCGTTCTCTCCTCTGAAATGTTGTCATCACCTCCATTGCTCAAATCCAGTCCAAAAGTAGGGAGAGAAAAAAAATCAAATTTGCAAGCTGTTTACTCCTCACAACGACAGAGAAGCTGCTAAGCTTTGAGCTCAATGAATTAAAGGTTGTTTGGCTAAATGGCAGGCACACTTCCTCCTATTCTTTCCGAACTTAGTTTTCCTGCCTCCAGTGGAGCTTTTTCCTTTCCTGGGCTATAAATAGGCTGGTCATAATAGTACTGAGGAGAAAAAGAAGGCAGGAAATGTATTTGATTTCAAAAAGCAGTGTTAGGTGCGTGTGTGTGTTTCTTTCCAATGAATACCAATAAGCCAATAAACAAGCTAAAGAAAATTTGGCTTCAGATAATTCAGCTTTGGTATGTACACCATAATTAAATTTTTCTTTAATTTCCTATAGTATTGGTTTTGCTATAAGTTGCCATTTTTCCATAAGCAAAGTGTTGGCTTGGCAAGGTATCATTTACTCAGTAAAATATCACTACAACAAATACCTCATTTCCCATAGGAAGGCCGTATGAATTGAATTTCCAGGGGGAAATGGGGATAAGGTCAGTGGGCATGGTCACCCTAGTTCAAGGGCCCTTAGCCTTTTCTGTTCCACGGACCCCTTTGCCAGTCAGGTGAAAACCGCGGACCCCTTCCTAAGTCCACACTATACTGTGTATTATTTAGTAAATATATCACACCCGCACCAACACGTCTTCACAAGAATAATGTTTTTTGGAATTTCAAGTCAAGCTCATGGATCCCTTGTTAAGAACCCCTGCCCTAGTTAATTCTTTTCACTCAAAAGCAGTTGATGTGCTTTCAACAGAAGGACGATATCATAAGGTGAATAAGAAAAGCAGCTATTTTTGCTTTTAAAAAGTATGAAATCAAGTTTCTAAACCGACCAACGGTCTGCACGAAACTCATAGGTTACCCACAGCCTTGCTACCCAAAGTAGTTCAACCTCTCTCATTATTACAGACAACAGAAGCTAAAATAAAAAGTAGATTTTTTTCATATATCAGATTGGCAAACATAAACTTTTTGATAATATCTGATACTGCTGAAATATGGAGAAATAAACATTTGTATAATTGCTGATGGAAGAATAATTTGGCACAAACTATTTGGAGGGTAATTCTCAACTTCTTTCAAAATGTTAGGTGCACATACCCTAACAAGATATTTAACAGAGTTGAATCTGTGAAGTGGGAATGTAGGCCTCCAAAAGGAGCATGATTTACTTTATGAGATACATATTTTGTACTCTATTAGTTTTTATGTTTTGAATACCTTACCTTAAAAACTTGAAGACAGAATTTATAGAACTGTTATCACTTAAGGATCTTTCTTATGGTTCTATTAGATATCTATCATCTATATACTCCATCTATCATCTATTCTGTCTATCTCTCATCTATCTATCTTTCTATCATCTATCTTTCATCAGCTATCATGTTGATTTACTGTCTATTAACAGGTTACTTTTTCAAGTTGGGTTAGTTAACACTTTGAGAAGCAATACAGGGGTGGCTAGATAATCTCTCTATAGGAGGGGCTATCCAAAAAGACCACCAAAACATGGTCTAAGAATCAGTAGCCTCTGCAGATCAGAATTTCTGGAGTGGAGCCCAGGAATGTGTTTTAATTCTAGATGATTCTCATGTGAGTATAAGGACCGCTGGGCTACAGAATTATTCTACTTGCTTGTTTATTAATACCTCTCCTTTGAAAAGGAATTTGAGACAGCTAATTTTTTTAAATCTATGTAAAATCAGTCAAAATTTAAAATGCTTTTTATGCTGATGACTCCTATTTAGAAGGACTGAAGAGTTTTTACTTGTTAAGAAGGCACAGTAATTTCTCAGTTACTTTGAAAAAGCTACCAGAATCAAGGCAAAAGCAATGGAAAGAACAAGTTTTCAAGGTATTCAAGGAAGAGACAAGAGAGTTCTCACATGGGGGGTAGTCATGATAAGTATGGATAAATTCAAGGTAAACTTTACTAATATTTGTGAAAATTATGAGTTGTCCGAAATAACACAAAATCAAAGTAAACAATGAGGAAATAAAATCAAAAGTCTTTGGGTGAAAACAAAATGTCCCATTCCATATTTTTATTTAGTAATTTGATGATTGTTTTCTGACCCACACTTTTCTTGTCCATTCTTAGCCTTACTGCAAAGCCTTGTCTGATAGAAACAATAGATTGAACAATGAGCTCAGCCAGAGCTGATGAAGGAAGAGCAGGAGTGTCCACATCCCAGGCCCGGATGGGGAGGAAAAGATTTCTTTAGAGAGAGACAGAGAGATTGAGAGATTGAGAGATTGAGAGAGGAGATTGGAGACTAGATGACTCCCTTGTAACAGCAGAAAGGAAGAAGGAAGTCGGTGGTGGTCAGGATATAACAGCTGCAGGGTGTTGAAGCGGCTAAAATGTACAAGAGTTGACATTGGCAAGAAAATGGCTGGCAGTAGGTTAATACATTTCTGGGGCAAACCATGCCCCTAAGTGAGAGCAACTCTTTAAAGAGACTCTGAGCACATTTACCAGGCTTTCACTGTTCTCTGGAAAACCTCATTCTCTTTTTGTGGGGAATTATTTTACTTCTCGAAAAGAACAACTTCTCAGAGCTCCCTATATAGCCCACCTCCAGAAATGAAACATTAGACCATTTGTTGGGAAAAGAAAGCCTCTGTACTCTTAATCTAAAATTAATGATAGCCTCTCTCAAAAGGCACAGGGAAAAATGTCACAGGATTTATCGGGGAAGGTAATTGTGACTTCCTGCAAAACTATTTTGCTTCTGTAAGTAGAGGAAAATGCTTTTTAAAATTATAGTCACCTAAAAAGTATTTCAATATATATGTTATAGAGGAAGCCCACGCAAAAGTCTTTAAGGAAACAAGCAAAAATAGTCTGCATATTATTGCTCAAATTAACTGAATGCACTTTATGTATCTGAGTCCATATGCCCCGCAGGTATTTTTAATAATAGCCTATCCCTGTTCACAGAGTGCAGAAGCTTTAGGAGATAACCCACTTGTGGGGCACTGTGTTCCTTTGACTTGAATTGTTGTAGCCTACTAATGAAGATAAATCAGAAAATCAGGTAAATCAGACTGCTGGAAATAATCAGTCAAAAAAGATACAGGTAAAGGGTGGGTCTCTAAATTTTTGCAGGAACATTTTAAATGTAGCCAAAAGTCAGAGAGGAGTTCTACATTACAAAAATAAAATATAAACATTAACAACTCTTTCAGGGAACTAGGAGACTTAGCAGGATAGAAATTAAACTCTTCCATTAACTAAATTTAATTGTGCTTATCTGTAGTTTATTTTCCTTTACACTAACGCTCATCAAATAGAAATGTTAAAGTTGCCTTGCAAAAGTATGACAATCCTAGGACAAGTAAAAGAGTTCACAATCTCTCCCAAGGGAAAGCCAGCCTTGGTAAATCTAAACAAGAATGACTTCTCTGGATTTGGGTTTGCCTTCTACCAGTTCTGTTACCTTGCCATGCACCTAAAACAAAATAGCACTAGTTTTCACATTAAAAAATGAAATAAGATCTCGTGACTCTCCACTAGCAAATGCTTATAATTTGTTCAATTTTGTCAAGACTTAAAATCTCATGACATAATAACTAAAAGAAATTCTAATCAGTATTGTGGCAAAGTTTCTTTTTTTATATTATTTCTGAAATATGGACATTTTCATCTTGCTGTTTCTGCCAGTTGCATGTTTCTTTGGGGAAAAGCCTTTGGACTCAACCACAAGGTTGTCTGTGAAGCTTATCACTGTTGGAGGCAGGACCAAGTAAAACCATTGCTGGGAGGAAAATACGCAGGAAAGAAAAACAGACCACTGAAGGAGAGTCATGGCAGGGACAGTGCATGGCACACATCGGAAGGCAGGGGGAGGCTACCGTGCGCTCCGAAGGCATTGGTTCCTAACTGAAGCAGGCTAGTTCAGGGAATGAGAAGACGAATCTGGGACCTGGTAGAAAAACGGCCATGAAACACGTGGCCATGGAAACCCCACCTGAGGCTGCCGGAAGAACCCTCATTTAGACCGGGATTTCATCCGGGATCAAGGAAAAGCCCAGGATATTCCCAGGGGGCCTTATCAATCAAAACAGCAAACAACTCAAACCTCTCCCTGAAATTAGCAAGTGGGGGGAATATTAATGGTTTAAAAAGCAAACTCAGAGACTAAATCAACCCTTTTTTTCTGCCTTTTTTTTTTTGCCCTTTTTCTCTCTCTTCCTGGACCAGCCTGCAAGCATACCAAGGACCCATAATCTGTTGTTTTCTTTCACTTCTCTCATTTTCTTAACAAACTACTGGCTTTACTAAACTGCATGTTCTTAAATTATATTTTATAACATAGCCAAGAACCTAGAGAAAATCTGGCAACATAATTATTACCTGATTTTGTTCAATATTTAGAAGGAAGAAGGAGGGAAGTGGGGGAGATAGCATGACAGTGAAATTGATTTGCCCATTAAAGAGTAAAATGTATTGTCTTGGAAGCCACTCTAGTCTAGTAAAAGGCCAAGTGGTGGGTTTTGCTGATTTAATATTCTACCCAGTTTCTTTTCTTAAACAATAGATTAGTTGGATTTCACAATAGGGTCAATATATTCTGTAATCTCTGGACCATATAATTATGAAACTAATGTAAAAAGCTTAAAGTGAGTTTATATTGATGCTGTCAAGGTGAACCCAGCCACAAGCTTTATAATTCTAATATAAGTTATTTGGTACAAATGTACCTCAACTAGATGCAACAAATTAAAATAAATGAGTCTTCTGGTTGTGTCCGACATGACCAAAAAAATAAAGAGTACAGGCGAGTGATGTGGAAATCTTTTTGCAATTTCAAATTCTGAATTACCTGTCTTTATTTGTAGAGGTTTGTGAAAGAGTGCTAGGTTTCCATAGTACCAAATGGCTGTATTTATTGTCTATTGATTGGTAACAATGTTACCACAGATTAAGCAAATTAAAAATATATATACAACTATTATCTCACAGTTTCTGGGAATCAAGAGTTCAGATGTGGCTTGAGTCTACTTCTTCAGTGCCACAAGAAAGCCATCAAGACGTTGGCTGGGGCTCTGGTCTCGACTGAGGATCAGCTGGGGAAGGATCTGCTTCCAAGCCCTTGTGGTTATTGGCAGCATCCAGCTCCTTCCAGGCTGTTGGACAGACGGCCTCCATCTCTTGATGGCTTTGGAGGAGACTACCCTCAGCTCCTTGCCAGGTGGTCCTCACTATAAGCAGCTCATGACGTGGGAGCTTGCTTTTTCAAAGTCAGCAAGGGAGATAGAGTGTTTTAGCAAAACGGTTACGTAATCACGTATATCTATCACCTCTGCCAGCTTGAGTGGGTTAGCAGCAAGTCATAGGTCTTGCCCACATTCGGGGGAGGGAACCAAAGGGCATGACCACCAGGAGGCCCGGATGGTGGGGACCACCCTAGAGTCTGCCTGCCACAGTGGGTATCTGATCTAGTACTCATGATCCCAGGTGGATCACTGAAGGACTGTTAGGGACAGTGTTTCCCACAGACAGAATAGACTTCCCCTCGCTGCCCCCTCCCCCAAATAAGAACCTCAACTTTTCTCTTTTAAAGCAGTGGGAAGTGTAGTGCCTTGAGAGAGAATCAAGTCATCTCCTTACCATTATGCATTCCTAAGCAGCTCACTAACCTAAATGTCCTTTTGGTAGTCTGAGACTTTATGGGCCACAGAAAAGACCATGTCCTTAGAGCTAATCCATTCCTGGGGGTGTGAACCTATAGGTGGGCCCTTCTTTTTTATTAGATTACTCCAGTAGAGAGTGACCCAGGGTGGGTCTTGATCCTCTCACAGGAGTCCTTTATAAACCCGATGAATACAGAGAGAAGGAGCCACAGAGACAGAGAAAAACCCACAGAAGCTGAGAGAGGAAGCCATGGAAACCAGGCGGCTGAAAGCAATGAGACCTGGAAGAGAAGGGAGACACTTCCATGTGCCTTCCCATTTGACAGAGGAGTCCAGGATCACCAGCAGCAGGTCTTCGGGGACAGAGCATAGCCTGATGCCTTGATCTGGACACTTTTCTCAGCCTTAGAAATGGAAGCTTATAAATGAATAAATCCCCATTGTAAAAGCTAACCCATTTCTGGTATATTGCTTTTAGCTACTTTTAGCAAACTAAAACAGTTCTTGTGCTCTATCCCCGAGATGCTTTCAATTCTAAGCCTCTGTGACTTTGGATTTGCCCTTCCAAGCCTCTCAAGACATTTTGGAATGCCTACTTTCTGGTTGCATACAAAGCATTTGGTGACCACTGTGTTCCTGTTGACATCTTAATAGAAGAATTTGGCAGGAGAAAGAAAATTGATAACTTCTCAGTCCTTTAGATAAGTCAAAAGGCAAGTCTATTGGGGTCCAATTTTTAACTTCCATTTTAATGTTTATATTTCTAAAGCATGATGTCATTTTAAAAATGCATGGAGATAAAACTATTATTAACTTCATGTTGGATAGGCAAAATTTGGGCTAAAAACATTGTTCTCTGTTGGGAACAAATTACATTTCACATTATATCCAAGGAATATTGAGAGCAACAAAAAATTGCTTTTGTCATTGTAAACTCATAGACTCTTAGGGTTAGAAAGGCTCTTGTGGTCATCTATCTAACCACCCACCCCATGGGCAAATCTCTTCCAGAACACAAAGAACAAATTATCTTGTTAATTTCAAAGTAAAAATTGATAGACGTTTTTGCACACCCTTGTAAAATCATAAATGGAATTGACTTATTAATAATAAAATTATGAATTTAATCTAAATGAGGCAACCCAAAATTGCTTTGCTCTCTAGGTAAATAAACTTTTCTTTTTCTTCAGGCAAAATATTAAATTTATAAGTACATGGAATTTTTAAACATATATTCACAACTATTATGGGAATAGAACACATAATGGAGCATTATAAATGGTCTCTAATCCTTCATTAAGAATACAGATTAAAAGTTGTAAGTCAGATTGAAACTAGAAATGCTTTGTTTCCATTTATAGGGTGAAGAGGAAAGTTGAAGACGAAAATTACTTTTCAGAGATATATGAAATTAGAGCATCTGAGAGTCTGGATTTCTAAACACAAAACACTGAAGCCATGTTTTTAGAATTAGTGTGATGTTGTATCTCCTACTATACGGCTTTTTCAAATACCAAATAATGCACATTTAACTCTAAAAGAAATCAGAATGCTGAATATTTTATTTTATTTGGCCTATCAAAATACTTTTGGTTTTCCCTGAATGTTTTTCAGCCATGTATAAGCCCTTACTTAGTACAAAGGTCTGAGTTTGAGCCATAAGAGAGAAAAATAAACATTTTGTCTTTACCTTAAAAGTAACATATCTTCTAAATCAGAATTTCTCATAGTGTGGTCTGATGATAGCCTGTATCAGAGTAACAGAGAGAGCTAGTTGAACATGCAAACTTGTGAGTCTTGAATCCAGAGGATTCTAATCCTGTAGGCCTTGAAATATGCATTTATAATAAATCTGTGATTGTTTTTGCACACTGAACTTTGAGAATTAATGATCTAGGGGTCAAACATATATATTGATATATTATAAGAGAGTGACCCAAGGGAACAGGTCTTGAAAATACTGAGTGAGTGTTGATTATAACTCTAGCTAAATCAGGGTTCCCTATTGGAAAATATGCTTTGGTGCAAACTTTCTTTAAAGGTAATTCTAATTTGAGTCAAATGGTAACAAATGCAGTTCGAGTCTGTTAGACTAGGATTGAATGGAGGGACAACTTATAAAACCCAATACAATGATAAGGAGTCAAGTCTGAAAAAGAAAGCAAGGAAAGCTGAGGTTATACTTTAGAAAACAAGGGTTTACTGGCATAAGGATAGACAGATAGACCAATAGAACAGAACTGAGAGTTCAGAAAGAAACCCACACATCTATGGCCAAATGACTTTTTATAAAGTTGTCAAGTCCGTTCAAAGGGTAAAGAATAATTTCTTTAACAATTAGTGCTGGGAAAACTGGGTACACAAATGCAAAAGAATTAAAGTGAACCCCTACCTCACATCATATACAAAAATTAGCTCAAAATGGATCAATGACCTAAATACAAGAGTGAAAACCATAAAACTCTTAGAAGAAAACATAAGGGGAAAAGCTTCAGGGCCTTTATTAGGCAATGGATTCTTAGCTATGACACCAAAAGCTTGAGTAACAGAAGAAAAAATAGATAAATTGGATTTCATCAAAATTAAAAACTTTTATACATCAAAGTACATTATCAAAAGAAAGTGAAAAGACAACCTACAGAATGGAAGAAAATATTCAGAAAGCTTGTATCTGATAAGCATTTAATATCCAGAATATATAAAGTACTCAATAACAAAAAGACAAACAATCCAATTTAAAAATTGACAAAGAACTTGAATGGACATTTCCCCAAAGAAGATACACAAATCGCCACAAAGCATATGAAAATATGTTCAGCATCCTTAAACATTAGAGAAGTGCAAATCCAAACCACAATGAGATATCCCTTCACATCCACTAGAATGGTTATTTTTTTAAAAAGGGAAACTAACAAGTGTTAGCAAGGGAGCAGAGAAATAGCAATCCTTGCACATTGTTGGTGGGAATGTAAATGGTGCAGCCACTGATGAAAGTTTTACAGTTCCTCAAAAAGTTAAACATAGAATTACCATATGACCTGGCAATCCCACTTCTACATATATATCCAAAAGAATGGAATGCAGAGGCTCAAACAAATATTTGTACACCACGTTCACAGCAGCATTATTCACAATACCAAATGGTGGAAGCAACCCAAGTGTCCATCAAAAGAGGAATGGATAAACAAAGTGAGGCATATACATAAAATGGAATATTATTTGGCCCTAAAAAGGAATGAAGTTCTAATCCATGCTACAACATGAATGAACCTTGAAGACATCATGTTGAATGAAATAGCCAGATACTAAAGAATAAATATTGTTTTATCTCACTTATATGAAATAATTATAATATGCAAACTCACAGAGTCATGAACTAGAACACAGATTACCAGGGGCCAGATGGCAGTGAGGAATGGGGCATTAAAGCTCAATTGGTAAGGAGTTTCTATCTGGGACGATGGAAAAATTTTGGTAATGGATGGTCATACGACATTGTGCATATAATTAACACCACTGAATTGTATATCTGAAAGTGGATAAAACGTGAAATTTTAGATTATATATATGTTACCAGAATAAAAAATAAAATAAATCAAAACAGAACTGTACAACACAGTGAATCTTAATCTAACTGTGGACTATAGTCAATAGTATAATTACAATAATTTGTAATAATATTGTTTCATCAATTGCAACAAAGGTACCACACTAATCCCAATATTAATAATAGGGAAAGCTGGTTGTGTGAGAGGTGGCACATATGGGAACTCCGTGCTTTCTGGAAGATTTTTCTGTAAACCTATAACTGCTCAAAAGAAGGAAGAAAGAAAAGAAGGAAGGGACGAAGAGAGGAAGGGAGGAAGGAAAAGAACGGAAGGAAGGGAAGGGGCACAATGACCAAAAAGAGTTCTGCTCCGTGCTACAACATGGATGAACCCTGAATACATCATGCTGAGTGAAATAAGCCGGATACAGAAGGGCAACTATTATATTATTTCACTCATATGAAATACCTTGAATAGTCCGATTCATAGAGACAGAAGGTAGATTATCAGGCACAGGGCTAAGGGCAGGGGTGAGTGATTACTGTTCACCTGGTTCAGAGTTTCTGCTTGGGGTGCTGAAAAGGCTTTGCTGAAGGATGGTGGTGGTGGGAGCACAACTCTGCGAACCCAACTGAAGCCACTGAATTGCACACACGAAAGTGGTTAAAATGGGATGTTTTGTATCTATGTTACCATAAAAGAAATTTTTCAAAACAGAAAAAAAACAAGTGTCTGATTTAAGAAATGAGATGATAAAACTTGAAGGAAAGAGTAAAGCAAAGATGGATGAGCGTAGAAGCAGAGAAATTGACTTGATACGCTTTTGCCTTCTGACTGTGGGATGGGCTAGGCAGACACGCGCTCCAGAGCTAGAACATGGACTGTAAGTGCCTATCAGATACGAGCGAGGCCACCCGTAGTTTAGGTGGGCAAACGACTATGAGTGAAGGAGAAGGGAGATGGCTCAGGGTATGAAGCTTGGGGACTAAAAACAATGTTTCCCATCACTAAAATTTGTTTCAGACTTGGGAGGTGCACAGATCTGTGATAACTTTCATTGCAGTAGTTGTCTGGGGTTGGAGTGGCTGAGACAGCCCTTGGGTCTCTATGGTCTGGACCCAGATGCCATAATTACTATGTGTCAAAAGGCACCATGCCCAATGCAGAGCCAGCACAAGTTCTCCAGGGCCACATTTAATTCTTTGAATGGGCCATGATAATGCAATAGGATGGAATGGGGGACTTGGCATGAGAGGACAATTAAAAAAGCTCATTCTGGACAAGACATTAAACACATCGATTTGGAGGGCTAGACACCCCTTCTACTGTGAACCTTGCATTGGCTCTGATCTCATCCGGGCCCTGCTGTAGGAAAAGAAGCATAGTGAAAATAGAAAGCATACAGGATTGGAGTTAGACAAATCTGGCAGTCAAATCCTACTACATCCTACTATCTGGATGACCTTTAAGCCATCTAAATATCAATTTCCTCATCTATACTACAAATTAGAATAATACTTGCCTTTTAGGATTAAGGATAATTACACAATATACAAACACAATACCTGGCCCAAGCACAGTCACTAAATGGTAGTAGTGGTAGCTTTTAAGATGAAGACAATTGATCTCCTTGGTCTTCTTATCACAGTAGCCTTCAAAGTAGTCCCTATACCCTATGTGATTCTATTTTTCAGGACAGGATATTTTTCTCTGCTATTTTGGCTGTCTAGCCCATAATGTCTGTGGAATTCAAATATTTAGATAGGAAAAAAGGAAGGAAAGAGGAAAGGAGGGAAGGAAGAAAGAGAAGCAGGGAGAGAGGGAAACTCATTATTGTTTTGACTTAAATGATCGAGATCCCAGTGATCAGATTTTATCATCATAGAGAGTCTGGTCATTTGAGGTAGTGTAGTCATGCCTTGAACATTGTTTTTAAGTATTAGAATATCTCATCAAATCTACTGTATCATTGTTTTATGTGCACCAATAAACTTTTTAAAAACTGTTGCCAAATAAACTATAAGTCATCAGTTGTGTGATCCATTCCCTTCAGAAACTATTGAAGCACCTCCTACTTCTGTTGCTGTAACTTTTACAGATTTAAGGTGCTGCACAGTTTTGCTCCCAGAACAATGGGGGATGTTGCCATATGTTTTATGAACCCACAAAGCCCATTCTGGTTTCCCAGAACAAAGAATTTTTGCTGAAGGTAATAAGTCTTTACTCCAGGAACCCAAACCTCCAGAATCTGTCCCCACCAATGGCAAATTACCACAGAGATCCTAATGTGATTCAAGGTAAGTGCTGTGAGCAGGGACCAGTTTCTTGTAAAGTAGACAGACGGTCAGATGCCAACTGGGAAGGTATCTTTTTAAATAAGAAGGTGAATCAGTCACAATTCTTGGTTGCAAGGGACAAAACATTCTAAATGTTTTAGTTTTCCAGGCTACTATGCCAAATACTACACAATGGATTGGCTTAAACAATAGACATTATTAGCTCACGATATTGAGGCCAGAAGTCCAAGATTAAGTAAGGTGATGTTTTCTCCCCAAAGTCTGTAACATTCTGCCAGCAATCCTTGGGGTTTTTTGACTTTCCCATCACATGATAATGTCCTCTCCTTTCTTTTCTGAGTTCCGTTGACTTCTGGTTTCCAGCTCCTCCTCGTGGCTTTCTCTCTCTCTGTCTGATTTTCTTCTGTTTAAAAGGACTCCCGTCATCAGATCAAGGCTCACCCCCATTCAGTTGGGCCACACCCTAATCAAAACAAGATCTTGGGGAGCCAGTGTAGCTCAGTGGTTGGGTGTCTGCTTCACATATATGAGGTCCTAAAACCAACAACAACATCTTCAAGAGACCCCATTTACAATGGGCTCATACCCATAGGATATGAGCTAACTAAGACCATATGATTTTTGGGGTACATAATTTAACCTACCACACTAAGTTAACTGGCTAATGAGAAAAGGGGCATTTTGTGAACTCATTTAACTAAACATCAAGGGAAACAGAAGTGGAAGGACTTTGGGATGTCTGGAAACCAACACTGGATTTTTTTTCAGGCTTTCATCTCTGCTTCAAACTTTCTGACCGGATTCTCCCTGAGACGGGAAATGTGGCTCTGCTGGATTCACATCCTCATCATCCTCACAGTGACCAGAGAGGAAAAGGGGTCCTATCTCCCATCTCTAGTGAGAAAACCCTTGTGGCAGGACTCCGATTGGCTTGGGTAAAGTACCCACCTCTTGTCATAATCACTCCGGCCGTGGGTGAGGTAACGTGACTGAGTTTCAAGGGCACTGCCCAAGTCAGAGAGGCTGCCTCTGTTGGAGAGGAAGGTTGACAGACACAAACAACGGATATCCAGAATCTCCCTCCCCTTTCCATCTGATACGAAGATTGGGGTGGGGAGATTCTAGATCAAGGTAGGCCAAAATCAAGATGAAGAATCTGAGAATTCTGGTCTGGTGGCTGGTATCCTAGCAAAGATAGCCCATCTCCTTCTTGTTGTGTTGGTTGTGTTGGTTAATAAGACATGAAGAGTGGAAAACTTGGGAGTGAAGTTATGGATGGTATACCCGGGGGAAAAAAAGACAGGAATTTGCTCATGATGCTAACAGGGAGATTCTACTCCAGGTCTGTGGAATCATGAGCTATCTAAACAGAACTCACCTCAGGAACTCCAAGCCTGTTTTCTAAAATAGTATTTCTCAGGGTCAGTCTGGGAAGATGCTATTGGCAATTGGATAGAGACCACCTGAACCAGGAGTTCATATGCTTTTAGGACCAAAGTTCAGTATGTCATAAATTTGGGTCCCTGCTTGATGCCAACATTCTCTATAAAAATGCTTTAATTTTGTGATTTTATTTAAATGATGATAGTCTTTAAAGAATTAATATACAAATATTTGGGATCATCTGAAAAGAAAGTGTACCACAGCAGAAGTACAACTTATGTGAGTGAAGGACAATTTACTTTTAGAAAATATCATCTGTCATATTAAATTGATGTTACTAATTTTAATTTTATTCATTTCACTGTTTTGACTGTAATTGGAAAATTTGTTTGGGTTTTATAATTGCAAAGGAATTGTTCAGCACTGGGAAACCACAAGAATGATTTTTTAGGCTGTACAACAAGTGCACCAAAAATGACTTAGAGGTTACCAAGAAAGAGGTGCCCTCAGTCCTCTGGGTGGTAGAGAGGGTTTGGGGTCAATTTTCAGGAGAAGAACCTTTTATTTACCCCAACATACCAAATACATTTTTTTTTTCATTCTTTTTTTTAATGCACAAGCATGGGCAAATATTTGGAACCTCCAGGAAGTACTGGTCTGGAAGCAAGGTGTCATGGGCCCCTGAGTGAGGTCTTACAGGACCCCACTTACTGGAATTCAGCAAATGCCTGGGGCAATGTACAGGCCACAGCCATTACCAGTCCTGAAGACACACCCGAGACGAGGCTCCAAGTTCCAGACAATGCTCCCTACATTCTCTAGGTGCAATTTAATGGAGCTCCCGGTGCCAAATTATAGATCTAAGAGCCAGGGATTAGAAAATGGATGCAGGCATGGAGAGGACCTCTCTAGAGGCAGCAGTAGTCAGCCAAGAAGGGTTGGCATCCTTCTTCTTTTTAAAGAACATTGGTTCTTCTGCTAGAGAGGTGGAGGATCTGATGAACTCTCAACACAAGCTTGTGTCAGTAGAGTTATGACGGTCTCACCTGCTTGGAAGGTGTACACTGTCCTGATGCAGAGATACATTTTCTCCTCCAGATGAAGAAAGCATCCTGGTAAGTACTGGAGGTGGTAGGGATACTGAGGTTGAGAAGGAGCAGGGACGGCAGGGAGGTCAATAGAAACCTAAGAGGTCTGTAACTTTGGTTGGTAGGCTATTGGACTCCCTAACCCACGGCCTGGTTTTCAAAACAGCATGGTGCCTCCAGTCATAGCACCAAGGGATGACTTGAGGGAACCTCTATGCCCAAAGTCATCCCAAATAAACATGCAATCCATGTAAGAACAGGATTCTTCTTACACAAAAGCATCTTTAATACAAGCTGCTTAGCTCATCTTCCAAGCCATCTGCTACTCCCAAGCCATGTACAGAAATTCTGGTTCTACTGCTGCCTCCGATTCAAGCAAGGCTCAGATCTGGAGGTGGCTACTGATTGCTCTGACCTCCATGGGTGGGGCCTGACCAGCCTCATGCCCCAATAATGGACATGTGTTGCCCAGGCCAGCTGCACCAATGATGTGGCATGCCCCAGTCCAGTACCTGCACACATATGTGCCCACCTGGAGGTGCCAGCTGAGAGTGGTGTCTACAGCCAGCTGCAGCAGCTTTCAAGTTCATCCCAGAACTTTGTAGTCCTGAAAATGAAATTAACTCTTCAGGCAAACATCCGTAGAGACCTTCCTGGGACCAGGCAGGAAGCACCGATGATTCCTTTCTCTGGTTCTGGGACAGCATTGGGACCCTGTAGTGTCCAGGATAAATGTCCCTTCCTTATGGTCTTTGTCATATTCATGTACAAGCAATAGACTTTGCCACATAGTTGATCAAGAATCCTGCCTACTTAAAAGTAAATATTTCTAGACATGAGAAAGACAGCCATTCAAACTTTCCCACAACCCCAGAAGCCACAGTTGCCTACTGAGGTTTTAAAAAACGTTCGTGGATTCTTTGACTCTCCTGCCATCAGAAGGTAGAATTTGTGTCCCCTCCCCTTGATCCTGGGTAGACCTTTGTGATTGCCTGGATGAACAGAAGGGGGCAGAAGTGGGATGATGTATGACTTCCGAGGCTAGGTTAGAAAAAGTTGCAATTTTTGTTGGTTTCTTTGGGGACAATTGCTCTGGCCAACATTTGCTGCCATGTAACAAATTAAAATATGCTAAGACCACCATGTAGAGGGTCCACATGGAGAGAACACAGAGAGAGCGCAAGAGCGACCTAAGGAGTCTCAGTCGCTCCTGTCCCCAGCTATTTACATGTTATCAGCCCAGCTTTCAAGATGATCCCAGATCAGCCACCATCTGGCTGCAACCTCATGAGAGACCCTAAGCCAGGACTGCCCAGCCAACTGCTTCCAAATTTCTGACCACAGAAATCATAAGAGACAACAAATGTTTTGGGGTTATTTGTTATGCAGCATTCAATAACCAGCTAGAGACTGAAAATAACTGAAACTGCTCAAGGAAGTCCAAGAGATTCTTGGAATCATTGCCAAATTTTTCCGAAGAAGGGAGTAGAGGTGGGGTAAAAGCTGGTGTCATCTCTGCTTCATTTAAATGAAGAGCACAGAGTGTAATTTCCTCCTAAGTACTGTGGTATTGGGAATGAAGAGTGATGATAACAATTTGTTCAAGATTACCAGGGCAAGGACAGAGACTTTAAGAACTAAAGTGTCCCGGGAAATTATTAAAGTATCTCCCTCTTCTGGTGGTGAATAGGAGTGGAGACACTGTGGTTTGGTGAGGGGCTGGGGAGAGGGTTGGAAGTGGCAAAGTGGCCAGGGTCAGGGTTGGGTTCCAATGGGCCAGAATAAGAGTAAGCTGTGAAGTTTTAATCTTTCAAGTTCAAACCCCACCCATCTACACCTTGCTTTGTGATGCTGGGGCTGGAACTCTATAAATGACATTTCCTCTTTGCCAACTGGATCCCTTTTAGTCTCTGTAGAGGATGCTTGAGGGAGCCTGAAAGACTAGAGGAGGGAGGGGACTTGCTGCTTCCTGTCTGTCCTTACTCCTTTGAAATCACCCCAGCAAAGCATCTTCACCCCGGCAGGGCAGTTCCTTCCCATAGCAGCAGCTGAATCCACCATTTAATTTTGACCCATTTATAGAACCAGTTTCTTTGTACCTCCTTAGAGATACCAGCACCAACCAGCCAGTGCACCTCCTCTGAGATTTGAGTTTCAGCCCTATAGGACTCCTCCTCTAAGTTTCCAAGTTTACTAGTTCCAACCTCTTTTTCCTTCAGCCAGAAGGATAGTAGCTACTTCCTGCAGTTGCTACCTGTGATATTTTGAGTTTTTCTCCCTTTTCAGTTACCTAGCTATTAACTTCATACCTAGTTAACAATTCTTTATATTAAAATTTCCCTGTTCACATATTTGGGGTGGTTTGTCTCTTGAATGGATGCTGACTGGTCTGGGGTCTAAGAACTCTATAGTAACTGAGGTTGAGGGTAACTAAGGCTCAAATTCCAGAGAAATCAATTTCAAATACCAAGCGCAAGGGTCAGAAACAGGTTTTTAAGTCAGAAGGCTGACACTGGGCAGAAACAGAACCAAAATAAGAGTAGGAAAGGAACAACATAGAAAATTATTTAGGGCAATTGCTATGAAAATGGTCCATTACCAACCTCCCCTACCACCTACTGCATAAGTCAGTAGGGTAGGTAGGGCTGGCTTAAAAATCCCAGGCAATGTGAGCATGAGTTATCTAGATTTGGGGTTGGTGAGATCTAATAGCAGCTTGCAAATTGATACTTAATGTGTCTTATCTATGGTCATAGAGTCAGAGAAACATGGACTGCCTAATGGCTCTTTCTGATCAGCCGTGTCTACGCCAAGGACCAGGATTGTCTTGAGACCAAAGCTGAGAAAGTTCTTACTCAATGTGTCCCCAGATGTACAATCTGAAGTTTGTGTTGCAGGCTTTCTCAGCCCCAGACTGGTCCATCCCATGGACTGCCAACATCCCCATGTGGATGGTCCCAGATAACTCAAACTCACCATGCTCAGGACTGCATTCAGTCTCTTCCCCCCCTTAATCCTGTGATCACCCCCACGGACATTAATAGGAAGAAATAGGGGTAGATAGAGAGTGGGAGGAGGCAGGTTTATTAGGAGCATGGAGAGGGAATTCTGAAGCTCTCTAACTCTGGTCTGCAAAGGGAGGGGGAGGGGAGTTAAAATGAAAGAGCTCTAAGAATTATTTGAGTCATGTTGCCCAATTCTGAAATCTAGGAGTCCCCTAGCAGGAAACCTGGTGCAGACTAGAGACTAAACCATCCTGCCATTGTCAGCCCCAACAAGGGGCTCCACAATGTGAGCAAAAGGAAGCTGTATTGCTTTTTTTTTTTTTTTGTCTTAAAGAGATATCCTTTTAAATATTTATTTATATTTGTGTCTTGAATGAAAACGTGGAGAGCATACAAACATAGAAGAGATAGCTAACATATTGGATGACAGAATCAGAATGTCAAAAGATCTTGACAGGGGAAGCGGCTGTGGCTCAATCAGTAGGGCTCCCGTTTACCATATGGGAGGCCCCGGGTTCGGTTCCCGCGGCCTCCTGGTGAAGGCAAGCCCGCCCGCACAGCGTGGTTAGCTGACCCAGCGAGCACAAGCAGCAAGGGGGGGGATAAATGAATAAATAAATAAAATCTTTAAAAAAAAAAAAAAACATCTTGACAGGTTGAAATAAAAGCACAAATGACAGAAGATGAAGTTAATAGGAGCAAAGGTAAAATTCTACATTGAGGTCCATAAATCCACTTGCAGAAAAGAAGTTTAGATTGGGAAGACATGGCTTAGTAGGACCCCATACTTCTCATACTTTTTATTGATGTTATTTTGGTCAGAGTACGCTATTTGCTATTATTACAGTTCCCAAACCTTAGTGGTTTATAAGGTATCCTGTGAGGAAAAACAAAAAAAAAAGGAGTTCCTTCATGCCAAGAGGAGGGCAGTGGCTGGCTCAATCAATTGATTGCTTCCAGCAAATCTTGAGATATTTCCATTAATGTGGGCCCAATAAGAGGATTTTTGGATAGCATTATCTAATTTTAGTTAAATTAACTCTCATGTTGGACAAGTGGCTTAAAGACATATCTGTAAAAGAGTAACAGGTGAGAGAAAGATACCAGTGAAATCCACCCAAAGAAAATGACTGAGTGAACACTTCTACTCTGGGTACAAACTGCTCATTGGCCACACTATGAGGTAAAAAAAAAAACAATGATAATATATTTAGACCAGCAAGAAGTGGTCTCGAATATAAATTATCAAGACCATTTGAAATATGGATTTGCATTTGCTGTCATTAATGAGAATCTGCTCCCTAGATGCCTGGTATAGTATGTCTTAATATATTAACTAGGAAGTTGTGAAGCCATTGTGATTAGTAAAATATTTTCACAAGCCAAGCACCCAGAACAGGAAAGCAAACTTCAGCAGTTTTTTAGAGATATTTAAAGCGATGTGGCGCAAACGCAGTCCTTGACAAACTTTTGTGAAGCCTATTGATAATTGCTTAGAAGTTTCTTCTGAGCTTTTTTCCTAAGGGACAAAAGCCACAAATCACTGGGATCTTAGGTTTTTCCTGCCACAGTAAACATGGCTGAAATAATTGAAAAACAAAAGGCTGACAAACTTAAAATGCATGCCTTTGTCAGCAAATTTTGGGAGAAGTCACATAGAAAACATTGCTGAAAAGATGAACTAATCAATTTTAGAACAAATTACTCAGAATTGGCTGGGCATTTGAGTAAAAGTACAGATGTTCCCAGCATGTCTCAGCTTATGGTATTTGCTAGAATCTATTTCAATAGTTACATTCTTGAAGGCAGCTTTTTTCATTTTAAGACACTTAAAAAAAAAAAAATCATTCAGAAAAATCTTATCAAAGCATATCCCAATGCTAAATGATTTTACAAATAGAAAACAATATTTTGTGGGAAAACAGCTGAGGTAGAATCACTGAATTCAGAAGACTAAAAGGCATTCCTGTCCACCTTCTCTCTCTACCCATTACTGACAACTTCTCTCCCTTCCCTTCCTCAGTGTTGAGCCTAAGAGCACTCCCTAATAAAAATGTTTGCATAATAAGCTCCAGCCCAGAGTGTGCTTCCTGGTGGAACTCATCCTTCAGCACGAACATTGCTGGGACACCTGATGAAATTTGAATATGGACTCTGGATTAGATAATGGAATTGTATCTGTGTGAAGTTTCCTGATATTAACCATTATACTGTGTTTATATAAGAGGATGTCCTCGTTTTAGGAAATATGCCCTGAAGTAGATAGACGTAAAGAGGCTCAATATCTGCAACTTAATCAGAAATGGTTCAGAAAAAATCGGAGAGAGAATGATAAAAGAAATAGGGCAAAGTGGTGAATGTGGGTAAAAAGGTGTAGGGGAGTTGTTTACATTCTTTGCAACTTCTCTGTATGTTTGAGTTTATATCAAAATAAAAAGTTACAGAAAGAAAGGGGCCACGCCCACCCCATGTCCAGGGATTCTGATTCAATGGCTAGGGCACAGACACCAGTGTTCTGACGTGCAGCCAGGGCTGAGAACCATCAGCACACGGGGAGAGGTGGGCATTAAACCAATCATTTCAGTAAATCTGATGAGTAATAAGAGGGGGCGAGCAAAGTGCTCTGGAAAAGTACGCAGAGAGGCCTACCTGAGCTTCGAGGACGGTGTCCTTGAAAAAGTGACAGTTAAGCTGACATCAGGAGTCAGGCCAAGGGTATATTGGTGGGAAGAAAAAGATGAGTAGTCCAAGCAAGAAAAACAGGTTTTGGGAAAGTTCCAAAGGAAGAAAGAGTATGTTACAATTATTATCTTAACTTTCCTCAAATTTTCATATGGGGTATTTTGAGTGCTTCTTTTGAAATTCCCCCCTGGGCATTGTATAACCTTTCATCAATTCAGCCAGTTAAAATATAACTCCTGTGTCCTTACTTTGGTACCCTTATTCTCCCTACTATTAGAAGTCTGAATCCCCATAAGACCTTATATAATCAATATCTCATCTCTCTGGACCTGATTTGATATTAGAATTTATATCATGACTAAGTATTAATCTTAAGTAATGTGAAAGCTGCCTGACTTTTGTGTTCATCCAAATTTCCTTATACTGTTTTGACCACAATACACACAATTGTCTTTCCTGTTTATTTTCGTTTTTCACTTTCGAACTTGAGCCTGACGTCATACGCACATTGTGTTACAGGGTGATAAAAGTTAACTCTAAACTTATGGGGTTTTTTAATGGATAAGAGGGGCTCGCTGGTGAGTTCAAAGAAATAACTAGTGGGAAATCCAAGGATTTTTACTGCCATCCAGTGGCGGTGCTCTGAGACAAATATGATTCAAAGTCCTTGAACATCACAGTCAAACAGTCATTCTCTGTATTTTCCACGGCAATGCCCCAAATGCCTCCATTTAACCTCATTGCCTGCAATGGTGTCTTCCCATGAAAATCTGTATTACATTTTCTTGAATTTGAAGGTAACTGTAATAACTTCAATTGGTCCTCCTGGGGTCCTGAAGATGATATGGCTTCCAGAAGCAACCAGTTTACTTGGAGAGTGTACCCAAGGTGGGAGAATCTGGCTCATGAAAGCCCTTGTCTTAATGGCACATCAGGCCCTGCCCTGATCTCCCCTACCTACCCTGCACACACACGCTTGTGGAGAGTGTACCTCACTGACTCACCTGTCAGTCCCTACAGGGCACTTCCACGTCATTTTTTATTTGTGCTTTTATAACTGTGGGCTTCTAGATTGACTAAGTTAGTTATAAAGCCCATAGAAATGAAAAAGGGAATTGAGAAAACCTCAACTCACTGATTTTAAACAAACAAGGACCTTTACCAACCCACTGGAGAAAAATTAAAATTGCTATCACAACATTTAGGATGAAAGAAAAATAAATGGGCCAGCATATCACGGTCAGTTTTATAAAGTGCACTTTTTAGGCTTGACAAACACTGTCTGGTTTGCACGACGCTCATAAGAGTGTTACTGTTTCCTACGTTTAAAACGCACACATAGTGCTCTGTGTGCGAATGGCTTGACCTGTTAACCAAGGCTTGACCTTTCCGTGCTGCAAATCCAAGCCCACCCACTGGCTTGTCAGCCATCATCCCTGGCGGTGATGTCATTTATTGACACTAAAAGCAAACACCACCCAAATCTGTTTCCTTTCTCCTGTGGGTTTGTACTCCACTGTAGACGTGGGGTGAGGGCTCAGGAGACCACAAGGCGTTGCTCTGTCCACTGGCTTGAGCAGATGGCTCCCAGGGACTGGCCCAGACAGACCTGGACTTCAGAGAATGCTGTCGAAGCTCTACGTACCTCATTAATGGTGTGAAGACTAAAGCACACAGTAGACATTCAATAAAAAGTCAATATATATTGTATCTACGGTCATTTCAGGCATGCCAGTTTTACAAGGATATTTTCTGGGAAATTTTGGGGGAAAAAATTGAAGTAGTTTTCATTCCACTTGCTTTAAAGGGATTTTTTAAATGGTTCTGTAGATACAATATACTATATATGGGAGTCCAGATTAAAATCATATCTCTGGACAAATCATGGATATGCAACATTATTCTACTACCCCTGAAAAATATATTATCACATGGTTAAAGAGAAATATATTAGTATCAGTGCCTTTTGTTATTGAGTAGGCTACAACACACAAGTTTATTGGTAAACAAAATTCCATATCCCACATGAAGAAAATGCTTACAGACAAAACACCCACACCCACAAAAAGACAAGGTAAAAAAAAAAGTTCACTGCCTCTCCAAGCCCCTTGTTATGTGTGGGTGTGAAGCCAGATGGTGCCGCTGTCAAAGCCAAAACTGAGGCCAGTGTCTCTGCTCGTCCCTCAGGAATTTGCCAGATCCAAAAGTTTAAAACAGAGGAAGAGAAAGAGGGGCATTGGCTCTCGATGCCCCTGTGGATGCCGTGGTGAGGCCAGAGGATGCTGTGTCTGAGAGAAACCAAGGTCACCTTCTGCGCTGGTCCCTCGGGGATCCCCCAGACCCACCTCGACCCTCAGCCTCAGCTTTTAGAGGAGGGGGTCCCTCTGCCGCCGCTGCCCCCGGCTGCCGTGACTCTGAGCAACGGGGCCGGCCACCGGCTCCCAGTCCCCTGGCAAAAGCTGAACTCTCGGCGGTCTCGTGCCCCTCAGGCGCTCCTCCAGTTGTTCCAAACGTCATTCTGACTCCGGCTCAGACACATTCTGAGTCTGGTGTCTTTTTCCAGCGCTTTCTCTCTCCTGGTGGAGGGAGCGATTTGGAAAACTTCTTACTCCGTCATCGTGCGCTTGCACCTGACAGGCAGTTTATTCAGAGCCCACAGGTGAAGGAAAGTGAGTAGGAGACTGAAGGGTTTTGTTGCTTTTCCTTAAGCTCCTTTTTTTCTTCCCACTGACGCTCGGCCCTCTTGTAACATGGCTGCTTCGAGGAAGAAGAGTGTTCCAGGAAAAGCAGCTTGGCCCCTCCGCGTCGGAGCCGTGCGTGTCTGGGGGCTCCAGACAAGGCTTCTGGTCTCTTCCCACTGCACCACCAAGGCCACCTGCCAGGCCCTCGCTCCCACCGCACCGGCTCGGGATCCTGTTCAGGATAGAGGAATAAATTCCCAGGAGGACGCCTGCAGGCCAGGAGCCAAGGACACCTAGGCTTTCTCTGAGGAGGTGCGGGGTGCATCCTGGTTAGCCGCCCTCAGCGGTGTAGCTTTGTGGTCATCTGCTCAAGCCACCCCGATTCCCCCACCTCAGTCCTCCCGGTCTGAATCCACAGAGCCCTCCCTGCTCTGGAGGAGGGGACTGTGAGTCTGGTGACTTCAAAGCATGGTCTCTGCTTCTCCTGTTTAGATTCTAGATGCCCTTACTTGATGGAAACAAACTCAAGCATACAGCGAGAGCCTTGTAACAAAGGAAGACTGGTTTTGGAGTTACAAGACCTGGGTTCAAATCATATAATCTTGGCCAGCTCAATTTCATGAGCCTGTTTCCCTCTTTTATATAAAAAAGATGATTCACTGGTATGTTGGTAAATGTTTAACAACCAGCTCTCCCTTTGCCAATTTCCATGGTATAAATACTCCCACATGGCTGATTTCCAGCCACCAGCCTATGTTGGGAAGAGATGCACACAGCTCTTGTGAGCAGGTAATGGCCAACTCCAACTCCACCTCTGAATACTTAAATTACAGAGTTATAATGGTGATTAAATGTGAAAATGCATGAGAAATAATTAGTGGTAGACCTTCAATAAATAAAATACGTATTGAATGAAGCACTCAGAAAGCAGGCAATTATTTTGGGTCCATCTGGAAAGCTATAGCCTGGCCTGGCTATGGAAACGCTGGTTAAGGACAGAATAAGGAAATAGGAAAAAGAGAATGAAACTACACTCTTATCTCAGTGACTTTGCCTGGAAGGGCACTGGAAAGAGCATGTGCCTGAAAAGATTCCCATGATTCCTGGTGCCTTTCTGGCAGTGGTTCTCAAACTTCATCACCTCTAGGAGCCCCATCTGTGTCTCAGGAACCTATTCAGGGTGAGAGAGGAAATCCTCACATACCCGCAAAGTTACTGTGGGTCCATGTGGCCATTTTTCTCCAAAGAAAGGAAGCGAGAAAGACCTTGAACACTGGAGACTTTTAAACTCCAAGTTTCAAAGGACATTTAACCCACTTGCAAAGGTGAAGCCACTTTGTTCTCTGAGCAGTGCCTCTTTCTTCCTCCACCTCCCTTCCAACACACTTACTCTGACTCTTCTTCCAAAATCCCATGCCATTTCTCAGAAGGTTTAGATGACTCCTAAGTTTACGTATAACATTCCTAACCTGTCCTTCCCAAATCCTTTGCTTTGGATTCTCCATTGCAGCTCCAGAAAACTATTGCAATGACTGGGTTTGGAGTAGGGTCTCCAATTCCCAGGAATATGGAGGGTTTTTAAATGAGAGTGTTTCCAGGGGAGGCCTTAGGTCTGGAGAAAGGCAGCTGGGAAGCAAAGAAAATAAAGGAGCCTGTACCAGTTCTTTGTCACATGAAAAGAAGCACGTGGAAAAGTCAATATTTTAAGTGTTTGTTGGCACAGGTCAAAGAATCATTCCTTATCTGTGTACAATAAATCCTAGTTTATAAAACTTTTTTTATATGATCTTATTTTGATCCCCACTATAGCTCTCTGAAGTAGTCACTGTGCATTTTGTACAGAGAATGAATATGGTTTAAGGAGTAATGAGTTCAAGTTTGCACGGCAACTGGTAAGTAGTTGAAAGAGAAACCGAACCCAAATTTAGAGAGCTTATGATGCTGTGGGCATCATACCTATGTTCAAATCCAGACATCAAGGCTGACTATGTTGATCAGCTGATAACTGGATAAACAAATTGTAGCATAGCCAAAAAATGGATTATATGGCAATACAAAGGAGTGAAGCACAAATACATGCTACAACATGGATGAACTTTGAAAACACTATGCTAAATAAAAGGAGCCAGACATAAAAGGCCACATATTATATAGGTCCATTTATATGAAATGTCCAGAATAGCCAACCCAATGAAGATATAAAAGATGATTAGCATTTTCCAAGGGCTGGGGGTAGGGGTGCTGAATGGGGAGTGACTGCTATGGGTATAGGGTTTCTTTCTTGGGGTGACAGAATGTTTTGAAATTAGATAGTAGTGATGGTTGCAAAACTCTGACTATACTAAAAACCACTGAAGTGTACACTTAAAAAAGCTATGTGAGGGGAAACGGATGTGGCTCAAGAGGTTCGGCGTCCGTCTACCATATGGAGAGACCGGGGTTTGATCCCCAGTACCTCCCGGTAAAAAAAAAAAAAAAAAAAAAAAAAAAAAAAGCTATGTGAATATTTCACTAAAGCTGTTATTTAAAAATGATTGTGTGCTGACAGTGTATTTAACTCATCTTGTTCTCAACACTCTCATCTATAAAAGGAGGCTAATACTCCTCAGAGTTGTGGTGGTATATGATGGGCATTTAGTATAGCAGTACTCTTTCCTTTCCTTTTACCTGTACAACACTCCTCAATACTAATTTGGAAAAGTCTGGAAAACGGTTCCTTTTACCCAGTTTTTTGTAGACACAGAGCCCTTCCCTTGACTTCCCTTAGGGGGAGCTAATGCTCTTCAGATTTTGGGGTGAACAGATCCAGATTCCACCGAGTCTCCTTTGAACTGTCCCCCTCCCAGCCATGCAGCCTTGAAGCCTACTGGGCGCATGAGGTATTGACAGTGAGGAGTGTCAAAGCAGTGGCCAGCTGTCTGGAAACTGCAAGCAACAGTAGGCTCCCAGGGCAGGAGTTGACTCAGGCCTCACTGGGCTAAAATAAAGGTGTCCTCGGAGCTGTGTTGTTCCTGGAGGCTCTAGGAGAGAATCCGCTTCCTTGTTTTTTCCAACTTCTAGAAGCTTCCAGCATTTTTTGGCTCTTGGCCCCTTCCTTGCTCCATCTTCAAAGCCGGCAGCGGTGAGTTGAGTCCTTCGCACATCGCATCAGTCTGGCCTCTTCCAAAGCCGTGCCTTCCCCTAAGTCTCCTCTTTTGCCTGCCTCTTCCCCTTTTAAGGACCCGGATGTTACAGCAGGCCACCCAGTTAATCCCAGATAATCTCCCTGATTCCAGGTCAGCTGATGAGTAACTTTTTTTTTTCCTTTTTAATAATTTATTTTTAATTGTTGTAAATATAGATAACATAAAAATCACTTTAACCATTCAAGTGGACAGTTCTTTGACACTAAGTACCTTGACAATACTGTGTAGCTTTCACCACTACCTCTTTCCAGACTATTTCATCATCCCAAACCAAAACTCATCCTCATTTAGCAATAACCCCCCATTCCCCTTCCCCTGCCCATAGCAACCCCTCTTCTGTTCTCTATCTCTATGAATTTGCTTATTCTAAGTATTTCATAGAAGAGAAATCACACAGTATCTGTCCTTTTGTGTCTGGCTTATTTCTTTCAACACGAAGTCTTCAAGGCTCACCCACGTTGTAGCAGGAACCAGCCCTTCACTTTTCACGGCTGAATCAAATTCCATTGAGTGGATAGACCACATTTTGCTTGTCCATCATCTGTCGGTGGGCACGTGCGCTGCCTCCACCTTTTGGCTGTCGTGAAGAATGCCGCGGTGAACATCAGTGTACACATATCTGCTTTCAGTTCTTTTGGGTCTGTCTCTAGGATGAAATTGCTGGGTTGTATGGTAAGTCGACATTTAACTTTCCACAGTGGCTGGTTCCTTAGCTATAATTTGACTCATCCGATCACTTCGTTCTCCAGCAGCCAGGTGAGAGCCCGGCCTCAAGGAACTGGGACACAGGCCGGGACAGGTCCCTTGGGAGCCAGGCAAGGGAAGGTGGAGGTGGGGGTGTGTCTGAAGGTGCCAGGTGTGGTGGGAACACCAGCCTGGTGGGGGGCATGAGGAGCACTGGAGTCTGGGGCAGTGGTGCAGGGTGGCAGCTGATGAATAACTTTAATTCAACCTGCCACCTTGATTCCCTGTAACCTAGGGAGGTAACAGTCACAGGTTTCCAGGGGTTAGGAGGTGGACATCGCTGAGCGGCCACTGCTCTGCCCACCATAGAGAGCAAAAACGAAAAGCTGATCAGTCAGAAAAATAGTGCATGGAGAGATTTTCTGCTGGGAATGCCTATAAATAGCTTAGCTCTTTAAAACTTAGGTGCATTTAAGTGGAAAATGGATTCTGAGATTCAGTTTAAGTTGTGAGACAATTGCATTACTGTGGATGTGTATTAAGCAAGAAATTTGAAAGCATTATTCATTCCTCCTATGATACGTGCCTAGCAAATTTAATGATTAACTTGTAGAAGACTCCCCGTTAACAGCGGACCCTTGGGTAAAAACAAAAGATGTGTGGGGTGCGACAATTTGTGCACGTGCTCATTGATAATCACTCTTAAAAGTTTTTTCTAAAAAAATGGTGATTTATTTTGTTTTAACATACAATGGTGAATATATTGGGGATCATCACGTTTTAAAAGAATTTTTGCTGGGTTCACTTTGCACATTACAACACTAATGTAAGCTTGTTAGTTCTTCCATTTCAGTGTGGGAAAGGGACCCAATTGAGGCCTGCTAGCAGCTTGGCTAAGAATGAACACTGAAATCAGACAATACACTGTAAATATAAAGTACTTTCTCCAAATGTGTATAAAACTTTTGGAACACAAAATCACTGCCTGCTCCACAGGACAGACAATTAAAATTTTTAAAATGTTCCAGACCAGAAATAGCATAACCCTGTGTAACAAATACTTATAATACAGTTGAACAATATTTTATCAAAGACTGCACTTGAGATAAAAAAATTCTGAAGGAAAAAAAAAAAAAAACAGTAGCCAAGGAACTGCACAACCAAAAAAATGAAAATTATATAAAATATTTCCACCCCTATTTAAAAGCCAAGTTTGATCAAGCAATAGTAAAAAAACAAACCAAAACAACACAATAATACAACCTTCTGTTTAAAATAACAGCACTGTTCCATCTCTTTTCCACTGAATTTTACATATGAACAGACTATATATACTGGTTTTTCGGAGAAATGTCCATTTGGTCTGTCACACCAGCCAGGCTCATACTAAATCCTCTCATTCTCTTCTAAGACTGCACATCTCCATGCTGGCTCCGCATTTCCACCATTCTGGGTTAGGTGCAAATGTCTCAAGTATAATACATTTCTTTCTCCCTTTCCCTTTACACAGTGCAGAGTATATGGGCTTCGGTTATGTAGATCCTCTTTCACTCCAGGTCACTGTCTTTCTCTAAATTCAAGGTGGCATTCAATGGGGTGCAGTAGTTTGGCTTGTCAGAAGGTACATAGCCTGGCAGACACACACACTTGTAGGAACCATCCGTGTTAATGCACTTGGCATTCTTGCAGAGAGACATCCGGCTGTTCAACTCATCACATTCGTTTACATCTGCAATAAGCCAAGCATACAGGCTGGTAAGCTTCAATATCACTCTGGCTCACCCGAGGCCGCCATCCATCCAGCTTTTCCTGCCCCCCCCACCCCCAAAAGCTGTACAGTTGTTCCATGACTGTCTGTTTCAGTCACATGCAAGCCAAATAAGTCCTAAACTGGTAGATCATCAGGGAGGCTCTAGAATTGCTTTTTCTGGTATTTAGCACACTACTAACATTTTATTTGTCGGCTTTTGACATGTTACAGTCAAGCCTCAAGTTGGAGGAACTATATTAACTCCCTTCACTCAGTGACAGACAGGTATAAAAGAACTGTGAGATTTGTCAAGAGGAATGCAGCCAGGAACCCAACAAGTGAGCAGAGAGTCCTCCGAGCAGTGTCTCCAGCTCACACGGGTAAATTCTTGGATTTCTTTTTAAAGGCGAATGCTTCAGGCCCTGCTCACTTAAAGCACCTGTAATAACCAGGTTTCCTGTTTTCCAGGCCCACCCACAGATTAAAATAACAAAATTGAAGTGGGTAAAGAGAATGCTCTAGGAGGGAACAGAACCCCCCCCCCCAAAAAAAAAAGAAGAAAAACTTAAAAAAAAACAAAAAAACAAAAAAAACTTTAAGTCACAGGCCCTTTAGCATAGAGGCAAACGGGCCCTGAAAGACAAGACTGATTCGCGCGGAGAAGGCTAAATGTGTGTTTACTGTTCTCTTAAAAATACGAGGGGAGGCAACATGAAAGAGTTTTAGGGGGAACTTTATCCAAAACTGATTACTCGGGAAGTCTACACTCATGTTTGCATCAACTATTCAGGGAAATCGTTACTTACAGCATAGTCGAAAGCCAAATTTAAGAGTCGCAGTAATTTCCCGGGACACTCTGGCCTTTTTTCCCTACTGACTATGTGAATTCCTAGATATCAGCTTTATCTTAAATGAACTCTGATGATTGAGATCTGGCCACAGGGAATCTCGGGAAAAGAATAAATTTTCAAAGGACGTATGTCATTCTTACCAACACAAGTCATCTTGGCCATATCCAGGTGATACCCATCAAAGCAATCACAAGTGTAGCCTTCCTGCACCCTCACACAGCGGCCATTCTCACAACCATTGAGGATGCCACATTCCTCAGCCTGCAGCTCCTCGAAGCTATTCAGAAAGCCTGGAAAGGAAAGGGCCAGAGGCAGGTTAGGAAATGTCAACCCCCTTACACCTCAGATGCAGTTTTAAAAAACTATATGATAATTATAGTTATGGCTCATCATACATACATACTTCAGACACCTTACAGCTAACGTGGAATTTATACTGACTGTATCTGCTTATAACATTAAGCATACAAATATTAATAATGCCAGATATGTTGTACGGATTGAGCCGACAACTGAAATGCTGATGCTCTAAACTAAAATTACACAATTAGTATGGGAAAGGCAAGTATAGTTTTTGGTCTTTGTCTTGAAACTTCCTAATTTTCTTAGTTTTCAATAGGGCAAACAAAAGAAAATACCCTGGTGGTCTGACCAAGGGAATTTACTCTCAGAGTGCAGTAGGCATTTACTAAGAGGATGCATGGGAGTTTGAGGCAGTGCTTTTTTCAGCTGGAGCTCTCAAAACCAGAGACAGGCCAGGCTGGCCTTGTGATGTAAAGTCTGTTTGTTTGCTCTGGCTTTGGAATGAGTCTGAGGAAAGGGCTCTCAGGGGATCAAAGTATAAAGGCAATAAAGGGGACTCAAAACATCCTGATAAATGAGAAAAGTACACCATACTTGTCTTTACACAACCAAAAGCCTTTTTAAGGAAACAAAGAGGCTGTTGTTTGGCTTTTTTTTTTTTTTTTTCATTCTGTAGTTTAGATTTGTTTAAAGTGATTCAGAGCTGGAGTTCCTAGAGTGTTATTAATAGAAAAACAATTTAACCAGGCATCAAGAACGTTTAGCTCTCTTTCTAGGGAGGAAATTTGTAAATATAAATCCATGATGACCCAAACATACTGTTGAATGTTCTCTTCCTTCCCCAACCTCACCACATATTAGCTTTAAAAAGTCAAAATACTGCTGGATCTCTCTGCACTTCTGCCCTTTGAAGTAATTCTCCAGCAGAACTGCAGGGGGCAGCAAAATATCATTGCTTATGCCAGGCCATAAGGTCTAACTCAGAAGTGATTCTAAAAATTGAGTAACATGTTAGTCAATCGTAGGGCCTTTCTAAAGGGGAGGAATATTACAGACCATCAAGAATATTTCAGCAGCTCTCCAAAGCCAGTTTGAGAAATACTGACTTAAGAAAATAAAGTCAATCTATGAAAATATTTCCAAATTCCATATATCACAGCAAAATAATTTTGTCTTTATAACTAGTTTTATTTTCCTATTACAGAAGTTTAAACATAAATTTAAAAACTTGAAACTCCCAACACATATCAAGTAGATTCCCAAAAATACTTCTTCAGGACTCTAGGTCAGGGGCCAGCAAATGACAGCCCCTGCTCCAAATTCAACCACTGCCTGTTTTTGTAAATAAAGTTTTATTGGAATACAGCCACGCCCATTATATGGCATACCGTCTGTGGCTGCTTTCACAATACCAAAGCAGAGTTGAGCCCCTGCAACAGCCACCACACGGCCTACAAAGTCTAAAAATTTTACTGTCTCAGAAAACTGTGCCAATCCCTGCTCTAGGAGTTCCCAGGTTTAGAAATACTGCTCCACCTAAAGGTAGCCCCAGTGTTAGGCTCAGCTATGTTAACCAGAAGGTAGGAGGTGGTGAACAATAGGATAAGAAACCTTAGCTTCTCTTCTATGTTACTCTTTCTTCAGAAGAGTCAGAAAGCCCTTGCTGCTGGTCAGCAACCTAGCTGGGAAGTTCTTTCTTAAAAGTTCTGTCAGGTTCTTTCTTACAGGCTTTCTGTAACTTGTGAGAAATTTAAAGATCATTACATAATCAAAGCTAGAGGTCTTGGAATTGCATCTCAGCTTCCTCTACTGCAAACAGTAAATTGATGTGACAACATGTTTATTTCTTAACATTTGGTCGTAAATTTTAAAAAAGGAATTAAAGCAATGTCAACCATTAAAAAGAAGCCAGAATGTGTCACTATTAAAATTCCTGAAATCTGAACTCTAATGTGATAGAGGCTACACACAGGAGCCGTGGGGTTGTGTCAGAGTCACATAAAGATCTAACCTGGTATTTCTGGGTTTATGGGGAGAGTTGAACTTTCTTTCAGCCCTAATATTTCCACTTCTCCCTTTCTTTCCCTTCTTTTTAAACAGTAAATGTTTATTCACATATAAAATATAGGCAGAGAAGTTATGGCTGTCGGTGTATTTAGGCACATTTCATAGGGCAGCACGTGTTAAGCTTTGTTAATGAACAGAAATAGTGTTTTTGATCTAGGGTGTTAGAAGCTGGGATAGTGGATACCCTCGGGGGGTGGGGGCGACAGGGAGAAGGCCCCAAGAGCCTTCTGGAAGCTGGCGATGTTCTTGACCCCGAAGGGGACTGGAGGTGTGTGTCAGTCAGTCTAGGTGGATGAGGAGAAGGCTGGTTAGATGTAAATTTTAAATCATTCTTGAATCATCCAGATGACCAATACCTTCATTGTTCAAAACACAAAAGGAAGGAAGGGAGGGAGGGAGGGAAGGAGAGGGGAAAGACAAGGGGAAAGAAAGAGAAAGGGAGAAAAAATAACTCTTCCTACTCAGCAGAGTTTACATAGGTAACAAATGCTAGCCCAAGGTTTTGGGCTGCTCCTCAAAAACAAACCCATGGCAGTTTGCTTGGTGCACAGGTGACAGGATCCAAAGAAATAAAAAGCTTCACTGTATTTTGTAATTCAGGAGTGTCTCCAATGTCCTAACCCCAAACTCCCTGGTCCACAGGGCTTCCCTGTCTTCAAAATGTGGTGAGCTGAGGTGTGTCAGGAGGGCCCCTCTGTAAGGGCAGACAAGGCGCCTGGAATCTGCTTTTCCCTACTCCTGTTCTTGCAGTGAGACAACCTATTACCTATTAATATTTCACTTCATACACTCCCATTTTTCAGACTTCAAATAATGTTTCTGTGTTTGAAAGTTCTGGTTTCCCCCATAGAAACACTGAGCTCGTGTGTTCTTTGGCGTTCTCACTCAGGACACTGAGTCGTGCATGAGAAAAGATTTACTTTCTGAAGGAGTACAGGATTTGCACATACACACTCTACCCCCACGCAAAAGCTCTGCCCAGAATGCAGGAAAAGCTGGCATCATTTCTTACTTAATAAATCCGCTTACAGGTGTATTCTAAAAATTAATTTCTGACCAAGAGATCAATTTTTGTGATCTTCCACTCTAAACTACTTGCAAAGATCAACTTGGGGCAATTAAAATTTATCATTTCATTGTATGAAAAATGACTTCAAGAACCCTAGGTTTCATAGAAAACTTGAGTCCCCAAACTAGTCCACCACCTCCTGTGTGAAGAAATTTTAACAATAAGATTATTTTCTCTTCTTTAAAGAGAATAAACCTAACGGTGCATCTGCTAGCAAGACTAATAATCTAATCCAGTGGTTCTCAAAATTGAGTGTGCATAAGAATTACCCAGAGGGCTTGTAAAACAGATTGCTGGGTGCTGCCCCAGACTTCCTGATGCAGCAGGTCTGGGGGTAGGGTGGGAGCACTGAGAATCTGCATTTCTAACAGGTTCCCAGGGACCACATTTTGGGAACCACTGACGAATCTATAATTGCAAATTAGCTTTACAGTAACTGAAAAAGTTTGCTTACGGTCCTGAATGAAGTAGGGATCAGCTTCTGGAGCATACTGCTCACTGAAGTCAACCAACGCGTCCCGTCCATACGGCTGCCGGCGTCCCGTAGCGGGAATGTTACACAGCTGGGCAAAGTCATCTGAGAAGCAAACGACAAGCATCATGAGACACCATCACTTTGCTCACACCTAGCTGCACCCAGGTGGGAAACTCCCAGTGTGCGACGGTCCCACCGCGCGCACTGAACGCTCCAGAGCAGAGCATAATGAAGAGTCTAAATGAAGATCAAAAATAGCAGCTGAACAGGTGGTAGGGCATAGCCTAGAATAGTAAGGAACTGAAAAACAACAAAAAAGGCCATCCAAGAGTGCCTCAGGCCAGTGGAAGAATGGCACCATCTAAACCCACTCAGGGCTATCACCAAAAACATGGTAAAGGTGCGGTCGGCTCTTGCGGACAGGTACTTCTCACTCACTAGAAACAGGAATAATATATCTCCGGCAATCAAATAATGAGACAACAACCAAGCGAGGATGCTGCCAGTTGCCCTGTGTGAATTTAGCGGCCACTGTTATGACTCTAATACTCAACACTCTAACTCTGTAAGACCCGGTCCTTATGCAGCACGTAGCAATACTGAGGCTCGTCAGAGACATGACAACAGGGTGGCAGTGGCAGGAATAGCAGCTAAGCCTCATACGATGCTGCTCTGTGCCAGGTACTACCGTAAGCACTTGCCACACATTAACTCCCCAAAAGACTCCGGACACGCTGTGAAGAGTCACTGCTATTATCCCCATTTCACGGAGGAGGAAAGAGAAGCACAGCAAGGTTAAACGACAGCTGGTGTATGGCAGGGCAGATGCGAGCTCAGTAACGAAGCTCCAGAGTGCACACTCTTAACCATTAACATTTTGCTTTGCCTACAACTAGCTCAGCTTCTTCCAAATTGTCATCTTTATCCCCTCTGCACCCCAGCCAGATTCATCTGCACGTACCACTTCTGGAGGCTCCGTTCCCGTCCCACCTTGGTCACCCAGTGCATCCTGACCTCGAAACACCCACCCTGCCCACGGGACCTTGGGTCTCCATGTTTCCTGGGATAACTGAGCTTTCACTGTACTTCCTGGTCTCGGGCTCTTCCCACATTCAAGAACAGGGTTATTTAGAAGGTCTAGAGGGGAAAGCGTTAGAAGGGATAGCTTTATGTTCCAACTGCCAATGGCGCAGAAATTCTTCTGCCCAAGAGTTCATCTAGCAGTTGGTAAGAATTCTAGGGCTCCCCAGACCTCAACGGCTCTGCCAGGACTGCAAGCTGAGCAGGCCAGCAGACCGGACGGACCTTCGCAGGGCAACAGCCACGCTTGCCTGCACCGCGGATTAGGGGAGGTTTCCTCTATTTTGTTTCCTTTCGTGACATACAAAACTAAAGGAATGCACTCAGACAATAGTGCAAACTCTCAAGGCTTTCTTTCATTCTCACTCCCCTGCCATCCCACTAAAATCACTTGAGGATTGAGGGTGAGGGGTGGAGGGTGTGTGTGTGCATGTGTGTGCACACACATTCTTTCCTAGAACTGCATGAAGTATAAGGCCTGAAAAGTACCCCACTGGATAGGGTAGAATTCTGGGCTCCCCTTCCTAAAATTCTCTTAGTGCAGAAGCATCACTGAAACAAAACACAGACCCCAGAACTACCCCTGACCCCAAGAGCATTTCTGCATGAAACCATTCTGCGAGAACTATTAATTTCATTAAGGAAACAGCTGAACCTGGAAAGAGATCCTTGGCTTAAAAAAATACAGCTTCAAAGAAAGAGAGTACAAATGGTTGTCAGTTTGGCTTAGAGCTTGAAAAAGAGTTAAGGATTTCCCTAAGACAGCAGAGATCGCTAAAATGTTTACAAGTTTCAAGAGCTGAGATCATTTTTCCCTCATGACTTTTTACGTACATTTGTTGTACATCTGAAAGAGAGACTGTTCAATATTTTATATCCAAGGAACAGCTTTGATCAAGGGTGGATAAAAATTAATTCACATACTTATTTTGCAAAACCAACTCCAGAGATGGCTGTGCATGCTCCCCTGGGACCCCTGGCTGTCAGGGAAGCCTCAGGGAGAGGTGAGGACTCAGGTCCATCAGCCGCCACGGCCAGGCCTGGCCAGTGCTGTCTGGCCTCCAGCCCCCTGCTCTCCCCCTGGACCAAGCCTCTGCCACAAAAGAAATGAGGTGGCCTCTACTCTCCAAGCTCTAGCGATCCAACATTGCAACAGGATAAAACAGAGGGGAGGGCGGAGGAGAACTGAGTCTGGCTCCTGTGCAAAGCTTAGGAACAGTTTCGTGGAAAAGGTGGCATTTGAACTGAAACTAAGCAGATGAGCAGGACTTACCTTACAGCAAGATATTTTGAATTAAGGGGGGAAAAAAAGCTTGCCTGAAGGCATCAAGAAAGGAAACTGTCAGGTGTGCTTGGGGGCTATCCAGAGGTTTCTAAAGAAGGCTTCTGACTTGACCCAAGCTGGTGAACGGGGGCAGAGGAGAGGAATGGGAGGGCGGTAACTTTGGGATCCCCCGTGTTTTCTTCCCCCCACCACACGTTTTTCTCGTAAATTCTAGAACTTATTGTCCTTTGCTGCTTCACTTTGTCTAATACATGAGCATTCCAAACTTCGAGGCACCTTTGATCAATTATCAAAACATCATTTCTGCATTAAATGTACTCTCTTTTATATTTGAAGATGTGCTACAGTCCCATCATCACCAAGACGTGAATTTTGAATTATTTTTCGGGGAGCATGGATGGGCCTGTCCTAATCCATCCATGCTGCCTCCCCCGTCGTGCACATCTGCTCCGACTCTTGGCCGGGTTCAAGGGTGAAGTGCACATGGGGTAATGGAAAGAACGTGGGCTTCGGAGGTGGAAGACTGGGCTCAAGTCCTGACTGCACTGCTCCCTTTCCAGCTTAGCAAGCTTGGACAAGCCTCAGTTTCCACATCTGTCATAGAGGGATAATAATTCCTGTTTTGTCTACCTCTGTGTTATTGAAATATAAAAAGAGATAATGCTGTAGAATTGTCCATATGTTGTGAAACACTATGCAAATGGAGGTTACAGTTTTTTGAGAGGTGAAATCTCTAAGTCCCTACTGAATGTCTGAATGAGTGAGGATTTTCAAAGACAGTATTAGAATGAGCGATTGATAAAAATTTTAGTGATAAAACAGAAAGGCAGTTATCAATGGGCAAAGAATTGTGCAGGGAATTAAGAGCAATGAGAGAGCAGTCTCCAGGTGTTTTTAGATTTTGTTTACAACTATTTGGAATTTTTAAATAGATGGAGGAAAAACTCTAGCTCGGTAGACAAATAAGTCTTCATGGAATTAACCTCAAACAATAAAGCACAAAATCGAGTTACTTAGTGGTAAAGAATGAACAACAGCACTTTTTTTTTTTTTTTAAGATTTTATTTATTTATTCATTTATCCCCCCCCCTTGCTGCTTGTGCTCGCTAACCACGCCGTGCGGGCGGGCTTGCCTTCACCAGGAGGCCCTGGGAACCGAACCCGAGGCCTCCCATATGGTAAACGGGAGCCCTACTAATTGAGCCACAGCCGCTTCCCACAACAGCACATTTTAACAGCAGACCAACAGAACTTGAGTTATAGGAAAAAAACTGATGGCCAACAATTCTTAGCGTATGCCTCGATTGATTAGAACTGTCGTGAGCAGAGAATAGGTTTACAGAGGTGGAAAGTCAAAACTTTCTGGCATTTCACTGTCTTCAAGGGGAGCAACTAGACTAGCACAGGGCAATCTAAGGAGTCTTGTGGCAGCATGTGCTGGTGTTAGAGAACCCCGGCCACAGCCAGAGACCCTGCAGCTTGGAGGTGCTTGGCTTATGCTACCCCTGGGGCTGGGTCAGTCCTGAGGTCCACCTGGGGTAGGGAGAGGGCAGCAAGTTGTGCTAGTTGAGGGTAAAGTGCCCAAGAAAAGCAGATCTCTGAACTACTCCCACAGCTTCCCACGAGAGCCCATGAATCTCTCTTCGGTATCGCCTCATCGGGCTCACGGCTTGGCCGTGAACAAGTTTTTTCTTCTCCAAAGCAACCCTTTGTTTATATGCATCAACAACAACTAAGCACCTAGCTGTTCACATGGCTGGTCCCAGGAGGAAGACTATGTGAGGACCCTCCACAAGGTGTCTGTCCTGGATCCAGCCAAACATGAATAGGAGTTGTTTTTTCCCCATTGCAGTCCCCACCTCTCCAAGCACAAATGCTGAGGCTCCTGATCAAAGCAATGCAAGCCATGCCTGGGGCAGGGGAGGGGGAGGCAGAAGGGGAGGGGGAGGGAGCGCACCCTCAGTGGTCTAAACAAGGACAGGCCACTGAGCACCCTCATTTCACTGGCATGGCACATTCCTATGACAGATGCTGCTGCTCTGATTTTCATTTTAAATTGGAAAATAAGTTTAAAAGTTACCCCCTGGAGCCAGTGGGTCTGGGGCCACTGCTGCCAGCAGCAGTAGAGCACGTTACTCTATCCTGGCAGGAAATCCCCATTCCTGATGACAGACACATCTGCATGGCTGCTCTGGACAGTCACATGTCACAGTGCCACTCCGGCATGCGAGGAAACTGGGAGGTTCTGGTTGAGGCAGATTAAATTCATCTGCTTTTATAAATGGCGAAGAGTCTGCATTTTGTTCCCTGTACATCAAGGCTAAAAATTCAGTGCTCTCCTGTTTGAACAGTATCATTTTCAAATAGAGGAGATACAAGGACCAATTCTTACGCATCAAGAAAAATGGGTCTATCCTTTGCTCACATTTCTAGACCAGATGTCTTACAGATTTAAGCCTGTATTCTTTACTGATGATGGTTTTTGGAAACACACACACATCCACACACACCAGGAAATGAAGACAGTGGCAGGGAGAATGAAATGAACAGTCACCTGCAATGCCTGCTGACATGGTGTTATAATAGGAACCTGACGTTAGCAAAGGCTATGAAATTAGAAAGATGTTGGCCATTTGCAGCACATTCCACCCAGTACTGAGGATAGAAAAAAGACTGTGAAAGAAAGGATTCTTGGCATTTGCACAATACTGTGGAATTTGACATCCGTTTCGGTGTCTGTCCCTCCTTATGCTCTTTCTTAGAGAATATATTCTTACACAAGTTGCTGGTAAATAGGCAATAACTGCTTCCCAGATACCAAAACTTGCTGATTTGTGAGAAAAATAAAAAGAGAAAGGACCTGGAGTAGAAAGACTTAGGTTTTAGTCCTGACTTCTATACTTCCAAGTTCCTTGGATGAGACACTTTTCTTTGAGCCTCAGTTTCTTTAGATACGAACAGGAGCATGACACTCTGCCTTCGTGGGATTAAAAGTGATTCATTCATTGTTTCATCCTTTGATTGATGGACTGATTCACTCAAATGGAGCCCAAGAATCTCTGGGCAGGGTGATTAGGAGGGAGGAAGGATATAATGGCAGAATACTGTGACAAGTACGGCGATTATGGAAACCACAGAAAATGTGAAAGATTCATCTGCCTGGGATAACTGGGTAAGGCATGACCTTGGAGGCAAAGATCTGCAGGAAGGAGGGCAACCAGGTGAAGAAGCGGGGGAAGGTAATTCAGAGAGAATCAGAGGCACATATAATGGAGTAGAAAGCAGTAGGGAAACTAAAGTACCACGGAGTGCTGGCAACTATAGATCCCTGCTAGACTCAGTTTCAAATATTTCACAAAACCTAACAGGTACCGTCCAACTCTCCTGAGCCAGGCACTGTATACTTTTTGCATACATCGTTTCATGTAAATCTCAGAACCCTATGATCTCATTGGTTTAGCACTAACTTGCCCTGGGTTAGGCGAGAGATTTGAATCTGGGTGGTTCTGTCTGAAAATCATGGTCTTTCTACTCCACTGCTGCCCCATCTGAAACCCTGAGAAGAAAATAATTAAATACACTCCTCAGCCCGGGAGCATCAGGTAAGTACTTAGTGCAGCCTTGAGCATCTGTGCCTAAAACTCCAGCGGGGGGAGAGTAATAACCATGAATGCTGATGAGCTCAGTTCCACCGAGGTCAGCCCTGCCATTAGCAGGATTTATGCTTATTGAATTTGCTCGATTTATTAGGTGAAAGAGATCAAATTGCTTAATGTTCAATTAAATCGTACTTGTCAAGGGCTGGGAAGTAATGAAGTCTAAAGTCTTGGCAGGGTTTACATTCTGCGGGACTCCTGTAAATAAATGTCAATGCTCTAAGGAAACCCAAGGGCCATTGACCAATCAGGCTTTTCCACCCCCAACCTTCACCTAATGTTACCCTTCAAAGCTCGGTCTCTCCAGCGTTTTCTGTCAGATTGCTGTTGATTTAGCCAGACTCTAATTGAAGAAAGAGATTTGTTGGGTATGAATGCCAAAAAAAAAAAAAAAAAAAAGAGGGTCCCTTTGCGGTCTAAAACTTGGATTTGAAATTTATATACTTGTAATAATATTAAATTATGCCACACACGAAACTCGTGTAATAACTTATGGGTTTCTTATTAGGGATTGCATGAAAGTATCTTGGGCTTTGGAAATACATCATTAAGTCTCATATTCAGCTAGTCTCAGAGGAAATGAGGAGTGAGGTAACCGCCAGTAGTTGATAAGACACAAGGCTGACTAATACAAGACAAACAACAAACAGAGAGGCAAATAGGAGGAAAGTTCAACATGTTAATTTTCTAAATCGATCCACGTGCAAGGTCAGAGAAACCATTTCATTTCCCCTTTCTTGCTCATTATGTAACCCCAATGTGACAATCTGAGAAATCAACATTAGGGAAAATAAGCATTATATGTAAAGAACCCATTTTGTTTTCTATATTTTTATTTTATTTTTTGCATTAACCAATTCAGAATTATTTAATATCTTAAAATAGGAGCTAAGTATGTGCTTAAAAATAAAGAGAAACTGTGTTTTGTATATGTTAATTCTAGAATTCATCTAACTTTTCTACTTTTAACTGGTAAAACAAGAGAGCAAGACAGGTTTATCTCTACAGGCCTTTTTTTTTTTTTTTTTAAAGATATTTAGATTACATACATAAATGTTACATAAAAATTATAGGGGATTCCCAAATCCCTGCTCCCCACACAGCCCCCATTTGCCCCCTTTAACATCTTCTATTGGTGTGGTACATTCATTGCAATTGATGAACACATTTTGAAGCATTGCCACTAAGCATGGATTATAGTTTACACTGTACTTTACACTCTCTCCCACCCAATTCTGTAGGTTATGGCAAGATATATAATGGTCTCTACAGGCCTTTCTAGCTTACCTATTCTATGATTTGAATAGACAACATTCTTACTAAAAATTCTATGATTCCACTCTGTGTCTCTTAAGAGAAAATATTTTTACTATTAGGCTGCAACAATCTTGGGAGGACAATATGTCTAGACGAGAGCTGCCATCTGAGGTAATAACCACTATATGGTGCTGTTGGCTTCTTAGGCAACACTTACTTAGATGTTTCCAGAATGACTGAAAATTCTGGAATTGGCAACCAGTAAGCAAGGGTAGTCTAACATGCCCATTCATTTTTCTGCTGAGGAAACTGAGGTCCAGAGAAATTTAATATTGTTCCAAAAGTCAAGTTAGGATAAATTCCCAAAATATAAAGTTTTCTTTTTACTAAAAACTTATTAAAAGACAAGGGTAGGAGACAGATGTGGCTCAAATGGTTGGGCGTCCATCTCCCATATGGAGGGACCTGGGTTCAATCCCCAGGACCTCCCCGCTTAAAAAAAAAAAGACAAGGGTAAAGAAAATTGTATTTTCAAGTATATTATTTTAAATGTGCTTTTTTTTTTTTTTTAAGTTTTGAGGCAGAAAATTCAGTACTAATATTTGTTTAAAAATCTACTGATTAATATTTAGAAGTGTAGATTTCAAGGTTTCAAAATAACAAAGATATACTTCTGCATCCATTACCATCATTTGAAAAGTAAATTCTGGGTAACTAATGTAATATAAAAAATAACACTCAATACAGTCAATATCATTATTCATGAATGAGTATTTCATTCAATGACAGGAAATGAGACGTCACTGCAAAGCAAAAAAAAAAAAACCCAAAAAACCAAATAACATAGAACAAAACAAAACAAAAAAAACCAGGAATGATTTTAAGACCCCTGACCCTGTTTAAGGTTTCTTAACATATTGCTATTTACCTTAAACCAAGATGGCCCTCCTGTTCCAAGATCATGAAGTAGATTAAGCTTAGAATAGTAATCCTTGATGTTAAAGTTTTATCATTAAATGTCTGTAATAGCTACGAGACTCATAGCAGAGAATCTGACAGAAAAGCCTTGTGATTTCAACTTGAAATATAACTGATTTTAGATTTATGATTTTAAGTTGAATGAGAATTAAGAGAATTTGATTAGGCTGGTAAACAGCATTTCAATTTATAAGGAAATGCAATTTGTTTCATTTATCAGTTTGATTTACTAGATTTGTAAGAGCTGCTTAAATATTTAAGAAGAAAATGCTTATTAGAAATGTGGGTTTGCCCTTCCAGGTATGGAAGATGCGTGAGAGAAAATCAAATACGTAAGGTTTATAAATGGAAAGCAAAGTATTTAAGATAACCTATTAACAAAGTTTATATATATGAATTACTCTTAAGAAGAGTTTAATCTGTTCAACTTGAGATATACCAACATGATCCAAAAAGTGAAACTGATCTTATTTTATATAAAATCACTGGCTTTATAAATGACAAAATGTGTAAGTCGAACTTAAATTCTTAGGAAAAATGTAGGTTTTAACATTTAATAATTGGAAACATTGAATAATAATTTTAAACCCAGTATAAAATGGTATTTTCCATGAACAAGACCTCCTGCCGTCATTAAAACTCACTCTGGCTGTCTAAATGCGGGGAGGGGCATGGGGGGGCCACGAGGACATTTGGTCCAAGCTAGTCCTGGAACACTCTCCCATCCTCCATTGTCTTTGGGTCTTGCCTCCTTTCAAAAAGATTTCTAACACTGTATAAGAAGTTGGCAGTGAGGAATAAGCATTAGCTCCCCTCACTTCCTAGAACAGGATATGATTTATTATAATCACTAACGCCCACGGAGCATTTACTATATGCCAACCCCCCAGCAAGCATTATTGCACTAAATCCACAAATCCTTTGAGGCAGGTGTTGTTATTGCCATTTTATAAATGAGGAAACTAACAGAACTATCACTTTAAATCACAAAGCTATACGTGCATAATTCACTACTGATTTTATTTTGTAAGCAATCCTGCCATAGTAGGAAAAGCATTTTCACCTTAAAAAAAAAATTTTTTTTTTTTTTTCAAATTATTGTGGGGTGAAGTTTCTAATACAAGAATCTTTCCAAAGAACAAAAGCACAAAAGCCTTTGTGTTTTTGTTCTTTCATTCAACAGATATAAAATAAAATCCATTTGTTATTTTATTTGCCATTCATTTAACACCTATACAGGGATGCCAAAATACACATAACCTCTGCCCTGAGAGAGTTTAAAGTCCTAGTTAGACCCTTCCCTTAATTTATATGATGAGGAAACCAAGGTACAAAGAGTAATTTGCACAGAGCTGGAGCAACAGCCATGTCTCTTGACTTCTTAACTAGAGCTCCTGATCCCTCAACTATAACATATTAGGAGTTGTAGCTTCTGCTTATTTTAAAACATTATTATTTTTGAATGGGATTAACATGAACATGTTTAAAAAGTTCAGACACACGACAGAGTTATAGAAATCCTCAACCTAGCTAGATATGGACCCCTTTTTGTGCAAATGATAGTTTACTAAACAGGTGCTTCACATTGTTTTAAAATGTGACTCAGGCATGATTCTATAATAGGATCTACAGATATGCCTCATTTTAAAAATGGCCGTGCAGTATTTTCCACTGTATGGAAGCACCACAGTTTATCACCTAGGATGCAGTATATTATGTCACCAATAGGTGGCACACTCTCACAATACACTGGGGCCCCAGCAAGAAAATTCCTTAACTTCAATGTTTTAGATCAAGATTGTGTCAAGTCTTCATGTTCAATTTACTTACAATAAGTCTAATTATTTTTAAAAGATAACCATAGATATTGTGATCCTGGACATTTTAGGTTCCAGAGTTCAAATGTGCCTAATTTTCTTTCATTTGCAGATTACTTCCATGAGATAATGGCTCTCTACATATCTGTCAACCCATAGGAATATTTTCCAGAAAACTTAAGTTTATATTTTTAACAATAGAAATAAATACATAAAAATTCATTTTATCTTTTTGGGCCATGAATATTCTAAAATGGGAATGTGGTGAAGGTTGCAAAACTGTAAATTTTTAAAAAAATCATTGAATGTAAAAATGTTAAATTAAAAAAAAAAAAAAATATATATATATATATAAAGCTACAAAAATGCATGTTAGATAAGTGCCAGACATCACCAAGGGTTTTATTTACTGAGTTATTTAGTTGCCTTAGTTCATTAATTAGTCCAATATACACTGTTGTTATGCCCACCACTGTATGAGAATCTGCGAATACAGAGTCGATGAGACACAGCCCCTAATTTTGCTAAACTCTCCATCTATCTCTAAATTTGTAGTTTTTCTCTTCTTTAGCACACAATGCATGTGATTTAAACATTTAATTCTAAGAAATACGACTTATTTAAGATGTGTTTTGAGATCTTGGCAAGAAAGGGCCTAGAGCAACACTGAAGGGGGTGGAAGCAAGAATTCAGGAGCCGGGTGCCTGGGTTTGAATCTGCCGATTGCTGGCATCGACCATGGCAGGCAGCTTAACCTCCCTGTGCCTCATTTCCTCTTCCAGAAAAAGGAGGCAATGATACACCTCTTCATAGGATGGTTTGGAGAATGGAATATCTTAATAGATGTAAAACATTCAGAACAGAGCCTGGCACTGTGCAATGTGAGTGTCAGCTCTCATTTCTCACTACAGCCGAGTCCCAGGAAACCAAGCTACAGAAAACCAATAAACCCCATAGCCACCAAAGATCTCCAAGCTCTGATATATCTGTGAACAATGAGCACCCTCTTCCACGTCTAGGATACAGTGGTTTGTTTTTCATGGCTTTGTCTTCCAAACTGCCTTTTCTCTCAGAGGCTGCACGGCATCAGGAGGAGGTGCTCAAACCCGAGGGTCCTCTCAAAGCAGTTGGGCCACCTAAAGCATTCTAAGGGCAGGAGCATCAGAGGCTGCTGTGAAAGGGGAAGGAGAGGGAGAGAAGGCAGGAGAGACAATGGGGGAATCAAGGCCTCCAGCGGCCGAAAGGGGGAGGCTGTGACTACATGACCAGCTTCAACAAACTGTCCGCTCTCGCCTCTGCCATGCCACCGTCACTAATCTGGAATCCTCTCCTAAAGCCCAGTGCTTGGCCTCGGAGACTTTAGTTCAGGGTTAAAATGGGATCCCAAGCAGCCCCAGAAATATACTGAATTCTACAATTAAGCAATTCTCCTCACGTAAAGTTACCCTGACACAACCCATCACACACCACTCATGGCCCTCGTTATGTGGTACCGATCCACAAGATGGCATCTAACACCAGGGAGCACTATTTAAGGAGCCGCTCCTACCTCTTCTCCCTACCAGTATTTTCAGATGTAGTTGCTGCCTTAGCACGAGCTAGTAACCATGACCTATTGGACCACAAGTGTGAAAGTCTTCTCCAGAGCCAAGGCTTTACTTTACACTGCACTTTAAGCTCAAAGCTGATGACAAGTGGTGCGATTTATTTCTCCAATTCCTCCAGCACTGTTTCCATCAGTACCTAATTGTTCCCAAAGCAATGCCACACTCTTAGGAAAACTGGAAGGTTCGTTGCCAGACAGGCTGGGATTAGGCCAGTGCTTATGGTAACAAAGAGGCAATGTAGCCCTTTCTCAACTACCAAGATATTAATGAACAACACTTAAAATTTGAAAATTTACAGATTGTTTCCTCTTTGAAAAATTAATAGCAGCGTGAAAGAAGGTTTTATTTATTTGTTTGTTTATTTGGGGGAAGGTTTTAGCAAAATAAAGTCAGGTGCTGTTAGATATCTCGAGAACCTCACCAGTGTAGTCTGAGGACCAGCAGGAGTGGCAGCTCCTGGGGGCTTGTTAGAACCTGCTTCTGAACCAGATGCTCAGGTAATTTACATGCCCATGAATGTTTATGAAGCGATGGTCTGGAACAGACATTTCTATATGAGGACAATTATTTCTGTATTTATCTACCTTAATTCATGGTCAGATGCTACTAGGTAATTGTATATTTTTGTAAGATGCTTGGTTTTAGTTACATCTGAAAATACATATGCTCGGAGTCACCTAGTAGTAGCAGTAGCTGCTAACATCTTCTGATTCCCTTCTTGCTTCTTTTTCTGTTTATTTTTTAGTTACTTTCTTAGGGATTACATGAAATTTATAACAATCTAGTCTGAATTAATCCCAATTTAGCATTCACTTCTGGTTCACAGATCCTAAGAATAAGCCAGAGTGAAAACTTAGAGTCTCCTCAGGCCTTTTTTTTGAGCATGGGTCCAACCCTGACTATATAATGTCACCCTAGATCCCAGATAAAAGCAGGAGATTTTCAAAGCCTTTATTCCCCCAATCGTATCCTTCCCCCCAGACTCTTCCTTCCCAGGCTTTGCCCTTTGACTGCTTGCTCCAGGTGGCTGTAGCTCATACATTTGCCTTTGCATGCTTTGGCAAAAGGCAACCCAGGAAGCCACTTCAGCCCCGGGGACACACCAAGGCAGGTGGAACAAAGGCAAACCTTTCAGGGAGCCACAAGACAAGTCAAAACACACAACCACAATTTGCCATATTGCTCTAGCACCTTGCACCAGGGATGCACACTGCCATCTTCATGGCCAATGCCAAGCTGGGGAGTGGGCGATGGTAAGTGAGTGCTCTCTTACCAACACTCAGCAGCTTCTTTCTTCACTAAGTGTTCCCTTGGTTGTGAGTGTGTAATTAGATTCAAGAGTTCCAAAAGAGCCGACTGACAGTTTCTGCCAGCTTATTCATTGCTTCTTAAGAGGACAGAGTTTTGGGATTCCCCACTATACCATATTTAGTGATGTTGCTCCCACTATTATTTTCTGAATGCTTACACTGTGTCAAGCATTATTCCAGGCGTTTACATATTAGATTATTTAATCCTCACAACAATCCTGGTAGGAAGGTGATATTATTATCCTACTTTCTACTTGAGGAAACTAAGGCAAAGAGAGTTGAAGTACAAAGTCATGCAGATGGGAAATCGTGAAACCACAGTGACTCAAACCCAGGCAACCTGGCTCCAGAGCCCATGTGCTTCACCCTCATACTCCAGCAGAAGGCGCTTGACCTGAGACGGCTTGGTGTAGGTACTAATGAGATCAGGAGCGAATACAGGGTATGCCAACTAGTCATAGACCTCTGGCAAAACCGCCTGACTTCTCTTTTTAGACTTCTCTCTGAATTCAGAAGACACGATCCCCAAGTCTAGTGTTAGGTCCATAATTTTAGTGATGTAAAAGAAATACTCCCATGCTACCCAATGAATTCCTATACTCTAACTGACACACTTAGAATATGTGTTCTCTGGAACCCTGAGTTCCTTCACAGCTACCTCAAGAGCCTAAGGAGTTGTTTTCTCCAACCAGTCCTCCCAGCATCTTTGATGCTAATGAATTTATAATAGAGGTTAAAATAATTCACTCTCTTAAAAATAAGATTGAAAAACTGATTTTGAGGATTTGGTTGACCATGTGCACTAGAGATTTTGGGAAGAGAATTTATCATAAATTTATCATAATGTGTACAAACTAAAAATAGTGTAGTAATAATGCTGAATTTATTTTGTGAAGTTGTACCATTTTTTCCTGGTACCCCCTATTTTCCCTAAAAATATTTTATATTATATATTGTTCGGATGTATTTGTTCAAATTTACATAAAGTGTGTTTCCTAGAATCTCAGTTGAAAATAATTGGTGTAAAATTTATTTCTATCAGAAAAAAATGTGAATATTCTTTTTAAAAACTGGTCATTTAAATCTGGCTTTCCAAAAGCACTGTGTTGTCAGATTCGCATGCATTAACACTTGATTTTATGAGATCAGGGCCACGGTGGAATAAAACACAAGGACATGCAGGACCTTTCCAAAAGAAGACCCCAGAACAAGCAGCATACCCTAACCCAAATGTCAGAGGAGTTGACAGAACATGTACAAAGCACCAATAAATCAAGATAAAGACACTGAACCAAACAAAAATGGCAAAGGATATGGTGAACAATTCACTGATGATGAAATACAAATCACTCCAACCTGGAAAATACCACTTCACCCACCTGGTGTAAACAATCCAGTGGTATAACAGTATGAGGAGAGGGGCTTATCAAATACTCCAATGCAAGAGTAAATGTATACAACACTTGTGGAGAGTAATATAGTAAATTTTAAAAGTATACACTTCTTGATCCAGCATTTTCATTTGTGACTATTTTCTTACTAAGTCCGTCCTGCAGATATATGTAAGATATATCCCTGGAGGTTCATTGCAGCATTGTTCATAATGGGAAAATCAGGGTCGGGGGGTGGGGGGGGCGCAGTCAGGAAAGGGTGTGGAATAACCCAAATGCCCAGCACTAGAGGAGTGACTAAATAGACCATGGTGCATTGATAAGACAGATTTTGTGCAGGCATTTACAAGTAACCATGTGATATAAATTCTAAGATGCCATAGATTATAAAAATGCATCTTGATTTAAAAGATGTGAAAATGTGAAAAACCAGCTTGTAGCCTTGTTACAAGACGCCATCCTAAGATGCCCCAAATTTCAGAGGTACTGGAAATGTAACAACAATAAAACAGCGTTCCTTAGCTTGATGGTATGGATTTGCATTTTAAATATACTATTTAAATATAAATATATAACAATAACCAATAGAAATATATAACAATAATATGTAGGCAAAGGGCTAGGATGATTTAAAAAAAACTGTTAAGATATTTTTAAAGAGCAGAGTTTAACTGTGATGAGGTAGGTGAAGGGGGGCATAATATCTTGGTTATTTTAATTTTTTGGAAGGAATATATATTATTTTTGAAAAACATTAATAAAAAGCACTGTGTAAGTAAAAAGGAACTGAGGTATTAGACATGGTGAAAAGGTGACTCAAGCCCATTTTACTCACTTCTTACTGATTTCCCTTTCCCCTCCATGCAGTATCTATCTGCCATTTTCTGGATGCCTGCTCTGCCTACATCTTCCCCATCCTCACAACAACCGAGATGGACCCAGATGTCTCCGTTTTACAGATTAGCTGCCCTGAGTGAGGTTATTCTTTCCTGGTCACACAGCAATTGTGGGCAGAATTGAATCCCAGGTCCAGCCCATCTTTCCAATTCTGGGCTGCCACTGTTGCCATCTATTTCTTTATGTATTTGCTCTTCATCCTTTGCTATTAATTTTTCTTTTTATGGCCTTTGTAACTACTTCTTTTTATACTACATTGGCTTTATGTTATTTATAAGCTAAAAAGCTAATTCATGAATGAGCTTGAAAAGAATATTCTAACTGAATTAACTACAACTCAATGCATTTCCTTTTTTCAAGCAATTCTTCCCCTCTTGCCTACTCTGAAGAAGATGCTCACTAAAAACTCTTTCATTTTGTTCCCACATGCTACTTTTTAAATTTTAACAAATCAATTTTACAAAGACAAAATGACATACCAAATACTTCTGAGTGCTTTCCTTTAATGAGCATAAGTGGCTGCGGTGGTAAAAAGAGAAATAAGCCATCAGCGCACACCGTGACAGTCACCAAATACCCTGGCTAGCAAACCCAGTTCAGCACCTTCCAGTCCTTCTCCACCACTAGGAGATGGATAAAACCAGGAGCTTGGGCTGCCCTAGTTTTCCATTAGACCAAAGGTTTAACTTCAGACCTAAAACCTGAACAGAAAGGCAATTCGTTCAAATGGCTTTTCACTCCCTTCCTGCTCTCTTCCTTTAGTGTTCGGATTCCTGTATCGCTCATACAGAGGCTGACACACAAATTTGGACTCTCACCTAAAAAGATTGCTTCCACAGCCTCTCCTTTAATACTTTGTGCTCTAAGTGGAACCTGTTAGGAATGTGAAGGATTACAGGAAAAAAAGGAAGTATCAGGAAATATAAATTCTAAAGACCTGTGCCACTGATTAATAAGTTACATTATGTTTCTTGTGGTCATTTATCATTCTTTGAGAAAATGGATTGAGGGTTTCAAAAATTAATGACAGGGTCCGGACTGGAAGTAAACCAGGAGCCAGATGTTTATGCAATCCTACTCTTCCTCTCCCTAAACACACACACACACACACACACACTCACACTCACACTCCAGATGAAGGTAAAATATCAGCAGCAAAGGTGAAGAAACATAAGTAGAAAGGAATTGCCAGGCTCTAAAGGAGGTGAGAAGAATCTGCCTCCAAAGGCCTCCTGCAGAGGGAATTGGGAGAGGCCTCACCTGAATCTTTCATGGGGCAGAGGGCACACTGCATGCCCCAGGCCTCGCCGTACAAACAGCAGCACTCAGTGTAGGTCGTCTGCTTGCCAACAAGAGGACGGCTACACACATAGTCATCACTCAGATGTTCCCAGCACAGGTCCTGGTAGACATCGGTTTCTTCAATTTGTTCTGAAAGGGAAGACATGGTTCCATGACAATTGCACTGTTATTCCTATTTCATAAACACTGTGGGGAAGCCAGCAAGTCTCAAAATTTCCATCCCTATTTCTAAGAATGACTTCCAAGTCAAAGTCTGAATCTAGCCCGATCTTTCCTTGGATCTAACCTTTGTCATCTCCAAGTGGGTATCATTCCATAAGCTGAAACCCAGCCACATCATCTTCTAATTAAATCCTTCTCCTTATAGCTTTCCATGATTATACAAAACGCCCCACTATCTTGCCAGTACTTTTCATAATCCTGCTTGATTTCTGATCCTTCTAATCTTGGATTTTTCACAGTTACTCCTCTGTCCAATCCTACCATTTCTTTCTACATACATATTTTGGATTCGTGATTTCTCTCCTGTTTCATCTGCCAGAGCCCTGGACTAGTGACATTTCATCCTCGATCCCTTAATTCTAACCTTTCTACCTTTCAATTGCCTTCATCCACAGCAGTCTGCTGAACGTGATGATTGATTGATTGATTGATTGATTGACTGACCCAGCCTTCAGTAGCAGATCAGGGCTGAACAAGGATTACAAAGATTTCCAAAATGGACCTCAGGGCTCTCCATCTCCTCATCGAACTCCACTGTCTATTCTGCCACCCTTTTCCTTGTCTCCCACTCCAGTCGAGCAAACCTAAATACTTTTCCCTGAGCTTACAGCTTCCTCAGCGCCTGAGAAGGTTAAGTATGCTGAACCCTCAGGCACCGAACAGGTTACCCATCTGCTCAGCTACTCCACATTCCCTTGCCCAGTATAGGAGTATATTCAGGGCATTAAATCTCCCACATATTGATGATATAATATTATTGTCATTCCTCTTAATATCTCATTTTAATTATTTCAAAATACACAAGGAATGCAGTTTTCTAGTTCTCTGAGTTCACCTTTTAGTAAAAAGGAAAATCTTCCAATATTTACTTGGATGTAAGTTTGCACCTCACGTCCAAACATACCGTTTGATTCGGCTGGCTGTATACATCTTTTTTCTGAAGCATCCAGGACCATTGGATGAGTACAGAAGCAGTTATAAGAGCCTTCTGTATTAATGCACTGGCCGTCAATACAACTGTTAGGGTCTTGACATTCATCCATATCTTAAGAGGGAAAAAAACATAATTAAAGAAAATCAGCCATCACTTGTACCTTACACACTCACTAAACTTTACACATTGCTAAATTGAGTCCAGAGTCCAGGGGCTGCCACATTTTCATTAACTATATGTCATCATCCAAAAGAGAACAGCTTTGACTATTAAAAAAGTATAGGTTGCAGGGATTGAAAAAGCTATGTTGTTGCTGTTGCTACTTACATTAAATAAGAAAACATCTATGAACAGGATATGCTTAGAAATTTAAGATAAAATGCCTCTTTGTGATAGTTTTAAAAGTGTTCTCTTTTGCTATGTTTTTCAGCCTAGTGTATATGGTTTTCTGCTTAAGCATGAAAGTCTGGGTCAGTATTAAAAATGACTTTTACTTGCACATTATGAGTGATGAAGCAGGAGGTTCCACAGACCAAAAAAGCACTTCAGTTATACCAACCACCTGAATTATAATTCCACATTGAATATTAACTCTTTGTTCGAAATCCATTCAAGAGGTAGAGGTGTTTTGTTTTTTTAATTTTCTTAAATCTTAGTCGAGAAAAAGATCCATAAAACATTTACTGATCTTTTCAAAATGTGCTTTAGATTCAAAGAAATCATTTTTTATGACATAGCATTACTTATTTTTTCCTATCTGTGTATTTTCACAATACACCATACTGTTATCTTCTTAAAACTTACCAAAGCATTGCAACTTAACGGGATCATAATATGTCCCTTGCTTACAGTAGCATTCATACCCAGGCTGAGTGTTCAAACAGAACCCATTTTTGCAGATTTCTTGTCCAAATAGTAGGCATTCATCTGCATCTATGGGCAAAAAAAAAAAAAAAAAATCAAGAAATATAAAGAGGAGCTAGCTTTAATTACCTTTCAGTTAAAAAGGAAAGTATGCCCATTATTGAGTTACAAGTTAAATATTATAATATTATTTACATTTCCAAAGACTCTTACAGTCAATATACAATTCGTGAAGTTAGACCTAACTCACAGGTGTAGAACATAATCAGAAGTGGTTTGTCTGTAATATTTAAGGAGAAATCTCCAAAAACATTTTCAGAGAAGATATAGTTGCAAATATTGTCTCTGAGGTGCTACTGCATATTTGATGATGGATTCCATAATGGCACTGAAAATATTCTCTAAAGAATATACCTTTTTTTTAGAAATGTGAATTTCTGTAAATGTCTATTCTGGCCCATTCACTAGTTGAGAGTAAGTCACAGATGGTCCAGGATGTTCCCTAGGATATTTGTAGAAAGCTCTCTAAAAGATTTTGATGGCATTTGATCAAAGTCTTCTTTGCTGGTGATAAAGATAAGCATGGAGTGCATCCAAGATCTCCAAGGCTCAATGTGCTCATTGATAAATTGAGGATAAGAGGGATATCTACCCAATAAGATTGAAAGGATAAAATGAGATAATCCATGTGTATACCATCTGGCACATGTAAATGCTCTGTGTTCTCTACTGCTTTTATTGTTATGATTAGCATCAGTCCTGGCATTGTAGAGCTAATGTCACCTAGTCCTCATTTTTAAAAATGGAGACTACAGAGATGACGTGCTCAAAGCTTCACAGCTGGAGAGTGGCAGAGCCAAGACTAGAGCTTACAGCTGTTTGGACCTGGACCTATAGCATGGCTGAGATAGGGAGAGGAGGATTTATTTTTATAGAAAAGAGCAATGACTTTACAGCGATGTCAGGGCTCGTACCATAATAGGAGGTGAAATTTAATTTCATCCCTGTAAAAACATAGCATATGACACTTGCAAACCATGTCTTCTGGTTATTGAATGGGACTAAATCATAGACGTGTTTTTAAAAACACACATGGAATTTTCTATCCAGCTACTGAATTTTACCATATTATTAAAACACTAGCTTTCCAATATTGGGTGGACAATAAAACATGTTTTTATAGTCTGTTTTTCAGCCACTTAACAGTTGTCAAAATTAAACTGTAAAGAAAAAGGCACTTTGTTATTTTAAAAATTCATAATATCTCTATCATGAAAATGAAAAAAGTGAGTGGGTAATGAGAAGATATTTATACATATGGTTTAAATTTCAGCATAATAAAGAGGCTGCACATTTATTTTAGAATTACAGAAGAAAAGCATTAAATACATAGCAAGGGCTTATTTTGCTTTCTTTTCCATTCCTTATTATGAATCTGTGGCCATTAGTAAAAAGTTGCAAACAATAGTGAGATAATATTTTTAAAAGAGTGTTGATGACATTAAAGACAAACAAGATAAAGGTTCAAATTTATATGGTCATAATTTATATGATTCCTAATATACCTCTGAAATAAAAAATGTATTCAGAACCTACAGAGTATACAACTTTGCATTAAACACTTTTATACATATTATCTCACCTAATCCTCACCATAACCTTTGAGACACTGTTTTATCTCAGAGATGCAGAAACTGCATGCAATTTAAGTGTTAAGAGCCTGGAGTGTTCTGACTCCCGAGCCACAGCTCTTCTAGTCCACGTAACCTTCTTCCAACAGCAGAATTAAAGGCTCTGCACTCAGTTTCCACTCCATAAAGAACTCCAGTTCCGTGTAAGCTAGGCCACGCTTTTACCTGGATGTCTGACATATACACATGTTGCAAGTTTGCTTCTGTCTGATTCTGACCTTTATAGTTCTGGCCACCTACGCGGTAAGAGGATTCTCCAGTGGGGATGAAACCTTTCCCTTCAGGACACATTTCAGTGAATTCAGCTGATTTCAGGAGAGACAAAACCAAGAAAAGAAGTTAAAAAATTAAAAAAATTAACACCTTCCACGAATACATGTTTCTTTTAAATCTAATTTTGCTTCTTAGACTCAATGTGAACACAAATCTTGCTGATCTAATTCAGGCAAGTAAATTCAAAGCAATCTCAAAAATTATGAACTCAGATAAATCTAATGCCTTCATATGTTTAGCTATAATTTTAAAAAAATCTTTTGATTCACCTATATTTTATTTACCTATGTTTTACTTGATATTATGGCTATTATTTCTCTATTACTATAATCCTGGGGATTTTACAGGTTAGTAAGAAACCATCAAGCAAAATCTTAGTTTTAATATACAAGCTCTAATTATAGATAATGTGGTATCATTGTTAGCAAAAAGATTGGCTTTAATAAAAAACAGAATAAAAGTGAATAATCTTTTTGCCAACCTATCACACAGAACTTCATTGTAACAGTAAACACCGTGATGGGCAGAAGTAAGTTGATGAATTCCAGTGGGGGTGGGCTGAGGGTGACTACTCTAGCACTGAATGAAACTCATATAAGGTAATCTCACCAGAAGACTATGGCAGGTACCAACCAGCAAATGTCACCACTTCAACACTTCAATGCAGTAACCAAAATAGGATCACTCCAAGGCCCACATGACCAAACACAAGTGTGACTACAGCTCTTAGCTGCTGCTTACCTGTCCCCAAGACAGGGCAAGGGAAGATCTCACAGTTGTCACCCCATCCAGCGCCTGAGGTACAGCAGCATTCCTGTTTGGTGACATTGGGCGCCAGCACATTATCACAGAGACTGGCGTCATTTAGATTATAGTAGCACTCTTTCTTTTCTTCTCTGGGTTGATCTACGTCTAAATCTAAACAGAGTGTAGGAAGTAAAAAGAGTGTTGAAAGTATACATCACATCTGTCTCTAACACCAGAAAGCAGAAATCATCATGGTAAAAAAAAAAAGAAAGGAAAAAAAGACTGACTGGATGTGTCAGTAACATTTCATTTACAGAATGCTGCTTTCCATTTTCAGAATCAGATTCTTTCACTTTAAGATAAAAGTACACTCGAATCCCGAATTTTGGTGGATTTCTAACACACCCCAAGAGTGCAAATCTATCAAAATCATTTCCTTGTATGTTAACCAATTACTTTATTGTAAATTTGGCTGTGAGTAGAGCTTCCATGTCTGCTTTCTTGCCAAACATAGGGCCATTCTTTACTGAGCTATAATACCTATTGAAATAAATGAAAATTTTCCCCAAGACTTGACCAGAGATGTGGGGCCACACATAATAATTAACCCTTAGGTAGTTATATGAACTGTCCATGCTCCTAATCTTTTTCGAGTAGTTCAAAGCAGAGGAAGGTAACTAAGAAAACACTGCAGTATCCTGGCGTGAGTAAAATAACCTTTCATCACTGAAAATTTCAGTACTTAAATTGTTGCAAATATTGACATTGAATGAAATAATGAGTGCTGGCTAAGCATCAGGATAGAATTTCAAGGCCAGGTTCTAGTCCTACTCAAGTGTGGCCTAGAATAAATGATATTCTGACACACTCAGTTTATGTGACAAAAGACAAAGTGGTACGAGGGAATACCAATGATGAGAACAAAATCCACCCACTTTCATTATTTATCATTATTTTGTGGCTAGACTTGGAAAGAAGTCTCATCTCTTCCCTACCGTATACCACAGAATCCAAATTACTGCCTATGATCCAGTTAGATCCATTAATAGCTTTGATTTTATGCAAATAAAAAGCTGATGACTGCCATTGCAACTACCTAGATTAATGTACTATTTTCATCAGAACTCTGCTGATTTCAGATTCCGGGACCTAAAGAAACTATAGGAACAAAGGGAAAACATTTGCGGTAAGGACAAGACTAATGTCAATAACTATTTATCTTTACTTTTCAAGCTTACAGATAACTGTGTTATTAGGAATATATAATAAGCTACTTTCACAATAGTTTCCTATGTATTTATTTTGGCAGAGTCTGGTTGACCGCAGAAACTTGATTAATATATCAAATAACAAAGGTGTTTTTAAAATTTAAGCTCAAAAAAAGTCTATCAGAAAAAGCTATTGGCCTTTCTTTCCTCCTATGGCATTAAAAACAAGCAAACCAACCGTGCACTATATAGTACTCTCAGAATACAGAAGTAGCAATCAGAATATAAAAGACGCCCTCACATACTTGATTCTGGCCAATTCTGAGATTTCTCTTTCTTTGACAAATTTCAGTTGGGACTCTAACTTAGTATTAGCTGACAACGAATTCAAACCTAGAACAAGTGCCCAGGAAAAAACTAAATACTGATTTCTATGTGGCAGTTTATGAAACTGTTTTAAATCATTTCCTCATGTGTGAAATTGGGTAAAACTTGCCACATCCTTCACTTTGTCTAGCTTGCTTCAAGTGTGCACACGGAAGAAATGTGCTTTGCCCTTCTCTGCTGGAAGGACTCTAAGCTGTTTAGCTTGGAATTATTTAGAAACACTAAGGGCACACGTTTTGAATTATCAATTCAATCATAAACCCTGCAGAAAATTTTGTAAACATTCCCCAACATTTGTGAATACATCGACTGCCTATTACTATCAACAATTCTGCCCAATTATTTTATTCAGCTACCCTTAAAAACGCAGCTAGCTACTAAGGAATGCATTTAGAAATGTAAATCAAGAAAGCAACATAATTAGTTTTGCAACATCACATTTACTTTATAGCTTGTGCTAAGAGAGTGCTCAATAATTGTTTTCTTGTCATATATAAAGTTGTAGGTATGCCAGTAGTGTTTATTATAAAATGAAATTATCTACAGTAGGATCTCAATGAAGACTGCTATGTCCACAAGTAAGCAGAAACCACAGGCTTCCATCTGAGACAAAACATACCAAGAATTATACACTCTTTTGGAAACACCGTTCTCATGGGGTTTTTGTTTTTTTACAATATTCATTATACTCATATAGCATAGAAACTAAGAAACAAAATTAAATTACATTTTCTTTTTTTTGCCTTTTTCGGGGAAGGAAACTCACAGTTCATTATGTAAGGGAAACAATCAATAACATAATTGTATTACTTAGGTTTTACATTGGTTGTTACAAGCTTTTGCTCCTATTTCCTTTCCAAGCAGCTTGAAAGTTCAGTGTTTACACAGCTGAAATTGAAGTCTTGTCAGGCCCTCCTCCACGCTTGGACAAAGATGCAAATTCTTTTTTAAAAACTGGTTGACAAAGGTCATTCTGTGAAAAACTGTAATTTCCCTATCTTCTTAACCTTTAACAACTAATTCCTAGAGCATTTTTCCATTGGGGGAAAAAACTCTGATCAGTAAGTATATTGAATATAATTTCTTTAAAGACTCTTTGTATGAATTTAGGTCATTGCTGCTGGGGTGGAGTGTTTCCATTGGAAAATAATTTTAAAAGATCAAATCAATGGTTATAGGAAGTTCCAAGCATTGAAAAGAATGAATTTTAGTTTTCTTAAAGATTTTAAGAATAAGATTAGGTCCAGTCCATATCTCATGCTCTTCTAAAACATATATTACTTCTTCAGTATTTTCAGATTTGATTTTTCCTTGTGCTAAGAGGTTGGCTGGACAACGAAGTATAAGCCTCTGCCTGTGTATGTTAATTCTAGTGGGATGGCTAGCAACAAGGAAGTGAGAATCTGGACATTTTTCATGTGTGCTCTTTTTGAAGTAACTTTCCCAGAGGCCTTATCCTATGATCCACAGAGGAACTTCATGCTATAGATACAAGGCGTAGGTTACAAAGCACCCCTGCTTTCCAGAAGAGAAAATTGTGGTTCTTTCCCACAGCTAGTGCTTTCCCCCAGCCCCTTCCAGACGGCTCAGCTTCCTAGCATCTCAATGAACATGGGTTTATTTTGCTTTGCTTTTTTCCCTTTTTTTTTTTTCTTTTTTCTCTTTGAGGCAAATGAGGAGAGGGCAGCAGATAATCCCTGGTGGCTTTCCTAGCTCTTACTTCCACATGAGGTTTGGGTGCAAGGCAAGTGATCTGGCTCCCTTGCTCTGAGGAGGAAAGAGTGGGTTTGAGCTGCAGTTGCCGCCCATGAAGAGCCATTTCTTGGAGCTCCCTCCCCCATGCAGCTCAGTCTAAAGAGGGTAGGGGTGTCTTCTTATAGGACTGGCTCCTTCATCTTTCCCCAAGTATGTATAATCTTGGGATTGCTTTTGGGGTGAGAAAATCTGGAACCTTTTTTTTTTTTTTTTGGCTTTGAATGCTCTCACTTCCTACTTGCACTGTGTTCTGAAGACCTTCATGAACTAACGCTCTCCATATCCTTCCGGGGCAGTCATGTGTAAGTGGATAGTGCCCCAAACGAAACACCTGTCCAGAGACCAGAAAAAAAGTCAGTGCACAGAACTCTGTGAGTGTGGTAACGCTCAGCAAATTACTTTCCATAAAATTATCCAGGACGCTTTAGTCCACTTTTTATTTTTAAAATTGCCACAGGCATTTAGCATTTCATACAATCTCATGCTTTTTCAAGACAAGAAATTCTACTTAAATTTCAAGGAATACTAAAGAGAACTTGGAAATTCATATAGTTCTCTTTTTTTCTATTTTTCTTGCTCAAGGACTTGGAAGATGAGGAGAAACGTTTGTTTTATTTATTTATTTATTTATTTATTTATTTATTTATTTATTTATTTATTTATTTTTAGGTACAGGGGCCGGGGGACCTCGTATGTGGGGAGCTCGCGCTCAACCACTCAGCCACACTGGCTCCCCTGATACAGTTTTTTGTTTGTTCTGCTTGTTGTTTGTCTTTGTTATTTTAGGAGGCACTGGGAACTAAACCCGGGCGCTCCCACCGGGAAGCAGGTACTCAACTGCTTGAGCCACATCTGCTCCCTGAGAAACATGCTTTTAAAGTGGGATTCAGGAGGAATCTCTGGATGAGCTTCAGAAAAGAAGCCCTCACAATAGGAAGAACAATCCAACATGAAGGGATGCAAATAAAGAGGAAGACCACAGAAAGACTAACTTCAGATGCTAAAAGATGTGAAAAGAGTCAAAATGAAGATTAGAAGGCAAAGTACAAAAAGGAAAAGATAATTTAAAAGAAGATCCCTTCACCCAGTTCCCATTCTTAAAGAGCTCTATTGGGTGGAAGTCAGAGCAGCAAACTGGCCATAACAGCGCTACGAGAGCAAGTGCTGGGACACAGGGAAATGCAGGGGGTTAGGGGGCAGTGGGAAGGCTACCAGGGAGCCTGCCTGGAAGGGTTGACATCTCAGCCAAGATGTGAAAGATAAAAAAACAAAAAGCCAACAAACAAGGTAGCCAGGGTGAGTGAGGAGGAGAGTTACAACCTTCTTAGGTCTATGTGGGTAGAACAGGCTGAGGGGAGAAGTGGCTGCCGACGGAACCAGAAAATGGGAGGCCAGGGCACCAGATGGGAAGTCAGGACAGCAATTCTGCAGAATGTGACTTTGGAGTCTGAGGATGGGGGCAGGAATGCACCAACATGGGACCAAGTGACAGGAGAGGGCAGGGGCAAGAGAGAGAGTCTAACTTGGGTGCTGGGCTGGGTGACAGTGATCACCTCTGCCGGAAGAGCGGTGTCCTCTCGCTCAGAGCCTCGCACTTACCAGCAGAGACAGGTGCTCTTGCCACTGAATGAAGGGGTCCTCCCCCCACCCCACCCCCTTCTGGTGAAGGAGGTAGAAGGGAAAGGGAAGAGTGGGCCTGGGAAAGGAATGAAGTGGGGGGAGGGGGGAGAGAAAAGTCTGTGATTTAAGGAGACATTACCAGGACAGAAAAGGCAAGAGAAGAAAAGTAAGTAGATCTGGATGAAAAGAAGAGGATCCTGAAAGCAGAATGAAGTACTGCAAAGAAAGAAACATGGAGGAAAAAAGCATCCTGAGATGAGTATGGAGATGGAGCCTATCTAGAGTGCCAGGGCAGCTTGTCTAAAGCAGGCGGACTCCGCAGCAACCCCAGGGCTGCAACGACAAGGATGCACGAGCATGGCCAGGGTCTGTAAGGAGGACTGCGTGAATAACGCCACACCCAAAGTGGCACGCAAAGGGTCTGCGGATGGTGAAAAGGAAACGTATGCTCCAGTCCTCTGCGGGCCTAATGTATAGCAGATTCTAGGATCCAAAATGCATTTCTAATCCAACAGTGTGAATATATCTTGCAAAGACAAAATAGTTTAGATGTGCAATTTGAGTCTACTGCTTTGACTGATTGACATGTCAGCTCATTAAAATAGTGGCATTTCTTTATCAGAAACTTAGGTATCATTTTAATTTTTTTTTTTTAATAATTTTTTTTTTTTAAGATACTTAGATTACACAAATGTTCCACAAAAGATATAGGGATTCCCATATGCCTCATTCCCCACACCTCCCACACCCTCCCACATGAACATCCTTCATTTGTGTGGCACATTCATTGCAATTGATAAATGCATCCTGGGGCTTTGCCACTGAGCATGGACCATAGTTCACATTGTAGACCACACTCTCTCCCACACAGTTCTGCATGTTATGTGATGATATAAAATGGCCTATATCTGTGGTTGCAATGTCACTCAGGACAATTCCCAAGTCCCGAAAAAGCCCCTATATTACAACTGTTTTTCCCTCTCCCTGCCCCCAGAGCCTACAGTGACCACTGGGAGCCATCAATGTTGTAATTTCTTTCATTGCTAGAATCACAATATGTCTATAGTAGAATACCAGTAAGCCCACTCTAGTCCATAGTTTTAGGTATCATTTTAGATAGTATACACAACAAGCAGAAACTTTACAAAAATAAAAGCAAGACTTGGTCATTAGTAAACTCTTCTGTCATCTTTGAATGAGGGAAGAAACTTGATCTAACTTTTCAACTTTTTTTTTGTTTTGTTTTGTTTTTTTTTTTTAACAAATGAGCATATTTTCCTCAGCCTTACTTACATACATTGTATAGATCCATTAAAAACACACAATAAGGGAAGCGGCTGTGGCTCAATCAGTAGGGCTCCCGTTTACCATATGGGAGCCGAACCCGGGGCCTCCTGGTGAAGGCAAGCCCGCCCGCGCAGCATGGCTAGCGGACCCAGCGAGCACAAGCAGCAAGGGGGGGATAAATGAATAAATAAATAAAATCTTTAAAAAAAAACAAAAAACAAAAAACACACACAATAAGACCTCAGGAGTTTTATGGTATTTTACATTGTTTGCATTCTAAATACTGTGGTCTTTTTTTTTTTTTTTTTAAACCAATGTTCTCTTTTTCCAATCAAAAATTATTTTAAAAAGCTCTTTCAATGTTAATTTATTTTACAGGTTAACTACATACATTTGAAAGACCTACTTTGCCAAATATAACAGTTGACTGATGTTCTATGTGATTTCCTGCCTTAAAAAATATATGTACATTCACAAAACCTATAGTGTATCCCTCTAGGAAGACAGAACAGAACACTGTTTGAGTTCAGTTGTCACAACCAAACAGATGAGTTGCACAATTTGTCCCCTGACAGCAAAGAAATGCTCCTCTTTCTTTTGCTTCACTTACAATTGAACCAAAGTGAGCAGGAAAACTACCCCCTACATGGAAATCTGAGTGTGTCCCCATTATAGTTTTGATAAAATGCCCACTTATTTTATTCTCTGGAACCAGCTGGGAATGAGATGGATGGTAGAGGGACACAGCCTCGAACGTGCAGAGGCAGGGCAGTTTCATTCAATAGTTACTAAGCACCTACCAGGCATCAGGCAGCGAGCAAGATCACAGGTGCCGGCAAAGCTTGGAAATATGAAAACGAGTAAGATAGAGAGATAGAAAACTGCTACAAAGGAACAGCGTTATGAGAGCAGAGAGGCAGAATCTATTAATTCTACTTGAGGGTGTGGGGAAAGCTTAACAACTTGGTGACAGTTTAGATGACTTTTAAAGACTGGAGTAAAATTTCAAGTAAAGGAGGTAAGGCAAGGCACTGCAGGCAGAGGAGTCAGCCCAAGAAAAGCAGTCTCAGGAATGTGTGCCTGGCTGGGGGGCAGGGTGCAGTGGTTTCGGCTTTAGTTTAGGGTATGGTGAGTGTGGAAGATGAAGCTAAAACGGCAGGTGAGATTACAGAGTATAAAGGGTAGTGTGGGAGATGAAGCTAAAACGGCAGGTGAGATTACAGAGTATAAAGGGTGAGTGTGGGAGATGAAGCTAAAACGGCAGGTGAGATTACAGAGCATAAAGGGTGAGTGTGGGAGATGAAGCTAAAATGGCAGGTGAGATTACAGAGTGCAAGCGGTCTCGCTGCTGTGCTACTGAATTTGGACTTTAGGCTGTAGGCAGTGGAGCTGTTGAAAGATTTACGATTAATATTTCAAAAAGGTCAACTCTGGCAACAGTATGGAACAGGAACTGATGGTAGTGGGTCATGGCTAGAGAGGAAGAGAGGCTGCTGCAGGATCCGAGTAAGAGAGGCTGAGGGACTGACGTGGGGAAGCAGTAACAGAAGAGCAGGGAGAGATCTGGGAGACACTGCAGAGGGAGGACTGCAAGGCTGCTGTGACTGCTTAAATGGGCTGCTGAGGGGGAAAAAGAGAAAATACGACTTAAGGATTTCCAGTATCCATGTCTGCGTTGATGTTTGGCAGTTAATGTGGGAACACAGGAAGAGGAGCAGATGGGAGAGGGAACGGTACTTAATTTAAGGATGCGCAATGCAAGAAGAACCTAAGAGTGAGACCAAGAAAGAAAAGTCTGAGAAGCAGAGGATGCAGGGGAGAACAAAGTTCCAAAGTCAGTAAGGGAGGAGAAGGGGGAATGAGAAACCACTGACAAATGTTTCAGAAGATGGCATCTGCCATGAGACGAATAGCTTTAGCATATAGAAGCTCACCAACTACCAGGGAGAAAGCAGTTACACTCAGATAAGGAGTGAGGTCCAGAATTCAGTGCATCCATGATCAAAAGGGAGCCGGTTCTGTTGAGATAGGGGGACTATAATTGTTCATTCAAAAAGTCTGGAGGTCAACCTGGTGGCCACGATTATCCGTGGATGGTGACATTGCAGGGGATTTAAAAATATATATGTTTTCATATTTGCCAATTTCTAAGAAGAATATGTATTATTTTAATAATGAAATAAAAACAAAACCAGATGAAAAGGAACCCATTTTTCAGAACCAGCTGGTGTCATGGCATCCTCAGCCCTGAGCAGAGGAAGTGGAAAGATCCCTGACTCTGCCTCTCATTAGCTATTTGGCCCAAAGAATAACACTTGGCACTTCTCTCTGGACCTCAGTTTCCTTTACCTGTAAATAAAGGAGCTGGGTCAGAAAACAGCTAAGGTGGCTTCTAGATGTCGAAGCCCAGGATCTAACTCAGGATGCGAGAACAAACTCTCAAATATATGAAAACCTTGTTATTTAAAGAAACTTTATAATGAATGGTTGTGTAAAGTGAACAATTAATTTGTAATGCAATCACCCCGATTTATATACTTTCTAAGTTCTGTTTTTGCTTATTTGCTTTCTTCAACTGGGGACCACCTATGTCGATTTATAATATATATCTTTTTCATTGTGTTCTTTTCATTATGCCTTCTGTTTTAAAAATAAAATTCAGTTCCCACCACAGAATCTTTCCTGTGCAACAATCACAGCAGAGAACAGCATTTTGCAGGTGAAGCTTGAAGACTGCAGTTGCCAAGACTAAATATTTTCTGCTTCCTTTAGAGTGCCCAAGGACATAAAGTTTTTATTGAGCAATTATCACAGGCACTAAGGAAATAAAAGCATCAGATTATGTTTCATATTCATACCCTCTAAATGTCATGAGTGGTCTGGTATTGGACATTTTTTAGTTATTTATGTTTCAGATGCTTTAAGTCAACACAAAGCAACGTAAACTAGTGGTCAAAGGCCCAGGCAGTGAAAAACATTAGATCAGACCTGAAAGAATTATGTGGGAGACAAGATGCAGTTTAAAGATAAAAATCCTAGCACTTTTGGGTTGGAAAGCACCTTAAAGGCCATCTGGAACTAAGCCCTACTGAACGTAGGTGCCCTCCTGCCCATGGGTTTCCCACCTCTTCTTGGATACCTCCAGGCAAATAGCCGCTATTTCATGAGACAGCCAATCCCACTGCTGAGTGGCTCTGGTTGTTGGAAAGTTCTTTTGGATACTGATCTCACATCTGTCTTCCTAGCATTTCCAGCCATTAGCCCCAGTTCTATCCTCAGTACGATACCACATCAGATTATTATGATACTGCTCATTGATGGAATGTTGGGTTGTCCTGGGGAAATTCAACAGCTGAGTGAAAATGTTATAGCCTGTGTTACAAATTTATCTTTCCTTTCTTAATTACTACTCAGGAAAGATAAGTTCTGAGCTGTTAGTATATCAAAGATAATGAAATTAATTTGAATCTTAGTCGAAAAACTTTTAAAAAATTGGGTACAAAATGTTTTGCTTTGCGTGACAGCAGGTTTTTTGACTGGGGTATAGCACACATTCTTTGAACAGGCCTCCATTTAATCAACGGGTTGCACTAACGATGTTCTCTTGCCCTCTGAACAACATCCTGGGTGATGCCCACAATGGGTGGAAGGCTCATTTGGCCATTCTTGGTAGGTCCATGCCCTTCTACTCCTATAGGTTGAGCAGTATGCTACCAAGACTCACAGAACTGTGTTTATTTGCAAGCACGTCTGTGCTGGTGTACTTACTGATTATTATCATTATGTAATTGAATTAAATAGGATGTAACCAACAGAATAAGAGTGTGAAAGTAGAGCTGTTTTTAGAGCAAGTTAATGCTTTAGAAAGACTAGAGAAAACTGATTCAGTAAAAAGAATGCTATCCGATTAGATGTGGATGAGACAGCTGTACAAATAATTTTAAAAACTAAAAATCTGGAGGGATTTTGAACTCCTTTGCATTGCAAATGTCATTAAATTCTTACGCCCTTTAAAGTGGACAATCTAGTTGACACATAATAGATGTGGTTTAGGCAATACAGGTCATGCAGACCTCTAAGAGGGGAGCTCTACTCTAAGAGAGACCTTGGCCCTTCTTCAAAGATTTGTGAATAACGTACAATTATATGTTTTAAGTTACAAATTAAATATTTAAAAGTATATTGGTGTTTTTATGACTTCCAGTTTTAATTACCCTTTTCACCTTGGCTCTGGTCAGGTTGGTAGAAGGCTCCTGCTGCAGTTTACAGCTGACCTCTGTCAGTCAGGACAAGGCTACAGGATTACTGAGATGAAAATGCCATCATGAGAGTCTTAAGACTCCATACACTAGTCAAAGTTTGCCGGGAACTACATAAATTGGTAAGTCCAACCAAATAAACACTTGGGTATGTACCATACATAGCAGAAGCCAGATATCTATGGGGACTATATAGTATGAACCCAGAAATTCAAGGATCAGATACAATGCTAAGAGGAAGGAGAAACTATATATACATTGGCAGACAAACTTTGTCAAGCTGAGTATTCTAAATGACGTTCTTTGAAAAAGCAGTCTGACCAGAAGAACATTCCAGAAAGAGAGGAAGCCAATGAAAGAGTGTGATAGTTAAGTTCATGTGTCAATTTGGGTAGGTTATGGTGTCCAGTTGTTTGGTCAAGCAAATACTGACTTGATGGTTACCGTGAAAGTATTTCATATATGGATTTGCCTCTACATCAGGTGATTGCATCTGCAATCAACAAAGGAAACTACCCTCAGCCAGGAGGGGAATCTCCTCATCTATTCAGTTGGAGGTCTTACAATGCAGAACTGAGGATTTCAGAAGTCAGAAAGAAGAATTCTGCCTCAACTTCAACCAGCCAGTCTTCCTCTGAGGAATTCAACTTCACCTATATCAGAGTTTCCAGCTTGTCATCTGTCTTACAGAATATGGGCTTGCCAATCCCCACAGCTGCATGCGCCAATTCCTATAATAAATCTCAATATATAACGTAATGTCAACCATTCTGTTCCTCTGGAGAATCCTCACTAACTATAGAGAGCAAGGAGGTTAAGGGTGAAAAAAGCAAAACAGGTGTTAGGGACTTGGTTGTAGAAAGACTTAAAAAGCTGGGGTGAGGAACAAGACTGACTTGTAACAAGAGTCACTGGAAGTTTTAAGGAGCAGGATGATGCTGTTTACAGTGAGCAATTCCAGTTCAGCAAAAATGCTTCAGATTCTCTCATGATCTTATTAAGGCATTATTAATCTCTTAAAAAAAAAAAAAAAAGGAACTGCGCAAAGTTTAGGATCCCAGACTTGTAACCTAATTGAAACTGTCTGAATGGAATGAACCATGTATGTCCTGATGTTACTACAACATTCTAGCAAAAATACTTATAGTTAAAAGATACACCATTTAAAATATTTAGGAAATACGATACTTATGAAATGCTTATGAAAATTAGAGATCATAAAAGGATGGGAAATAGTATACTATATGTGTTCGGAATATAGCTTACCCTTTTTAAAACCTCATATAATACTTTGCCATTAAATAAGGCTTCTGTATATATTATGTCATTTAAAATTCATAAAACTCTCTATTTTAAAGATGAAACAACCAAAGCTCATAGATGTTGAGTGACATGTCTGTTTACACAGCTAGAAAGTGCGTAGCAGACCAGAGCCTTGGTCTTCCAAATTAAAGTAATATTATGGAAAGTTTGGAAACTAAAGGAAAAAACTAAAATTTCCATTAAGTTCAACAATTATATTTTAATCTATTTTTTTCTTTACAGATTGTGATCACTGGACGATCTGTTTTCATTAAAAATTATACCCTATGCATTTATCCTGACATCCTAATCTTCATATAGACCATTTAACTATGCAATATTATAACGATACATGGATTATTTTACTCAAAATACACAACGTGTGCAGTGCCACTCTTGGGAACCGAAGACCAACAAGAAAAAGACAGTTACTAAAACCAATCCCCCTATGATTGGCCAGCCAGATTTTGATTTTATTTATTTTTTTCTGCTATTTTAGGTAGAACCAAACAGAGAAGCCTTTTCTGTGGCATACGTATGACAGTGGCCGTCACTGAACAAACAGCACCCCCTCTCCAGAAATACCGTCTCTCTGCCCTTCCTAGGCAATGCTTTTGAATTATCATGTGCTTAATTCTGCACCCCTCACCTTTCTCTATTTAACAACTGAGGAGAAAAATGTTTGTGGATGAAAATATTTTTATGTTTTATTCCCTTTCACTTGAAAAATAGCAATTTTACAAGTGTACACACACAAGAACACCCTACAGAGAAGTGGTGAAAGCTATGATGTGAAGCACGGATAAAATCAACCAAGACTGAGCAAGCAAGTAAAATGGTCTATGTTTCATTTTATTTAGCTCTCAAAGGACCATTTGGTCTTTTGCTTTTCTTAAAATACAACCAAGCTATAGCTACATGGCATAAAGTAAAAGGGTGACCTGGAAGTTGATTAATTTAGCTGGAAAACTGTCAGCTCTCCATTCCAAGTCATGCCATGACGGCACAGCCTAAATCAAATTTTAAATGAATGCAAACAGCTACTCTCTAGGCCAAATTCTAGAAAAATACCTTCAGAATTCCAAGTGGAAGTCTTTGTAGATCCTAAGAGGCCTATATGTTGCTTTTAATTTAGAGAAGTGTCAAGAAACTTCTCTTCGAGGGCCAACAAAGGAAGATTACGCAACTTAAGGAGAGGATGCCATAGTAAACCCTGAACTGATAGCACTCTAAATTTTAAGCAACCCCAGCAAATGTTCTCATTATTTTGGGTCCTTTATGCCATCCACGGCATCCACGGGTTGGAAAGTACATGAGAGGTTATAGAGTCCAAATAGTCATCGTCCAAACCCTAATTCCAAGGATAAGCCAGGCACAGAAAGAACATTCACAGACAACAACGGGCCAGAACATTTCTTACTCATTCTCAGAGTGTTAACTCAAAGCTGCCGAGAGGAGACCTCCATCCCCTGCCCAGTGCCGCGGCGACCTACCTGCGGAGGCCCGGGAGCGGCACTGCCCGGTCATGGGGCTGTACTCCTGGCTTTCGTCAGCACACACACACAGGAAGGACCCTTCTACGTTTTCACAGGAGGCTTCGCCACACACACCACTGAGCAGTTCGCATTCGTTCACATCTGGAAAACGAAGCACAGGTCAGTTCAGACGGGTGCCTCGTTCCCAACAGCTCTTTATTTTACCAGCTGTGCCCATGCTAGGAGTGTCTGCTGGAAACCACGTATTCCCAGTGGGCAATCAAAGCCCTTCTGCTCTTTCAGGGAAGGGCCTCCTACCATCAGGGGCTGCTATTATTTGGTTTGTATGAAAGGACCATGAAAATGCAACATGAACTTTTTAAATTGCAAGTCTAGTTTTAAGGCACACCACGGAATTGGAGCACAAGCATCATATGTACCGTTTGACCCTCTAATTTTGTCTCTGCTGGCTTTTCAACATAGTGAAGTCTTCAATGACCCAACGCTTTAACCTCAGTTCTTGAGTCAAGGAAAACCAGAATCACTGGCACTACAGTAACCACAGAATTCTTTATATTCATGAAAAAAAATTTTTTTAATCTACTTAAATGACTGAAAATACAATTCTCTGGCAGCCAAAGTGTCTGTGATTTAACAATCAGAATTTAGTTTGTGTATCCCTTTGAGAAATGAAAGAAAGATACCTGTAAATATTAATTAGGCCACATGATGCATAAATGTGAAGCAAACTGGTCGAATAACTAGTCATTATTTTCACTATGCCTTTTAAAATTCTTTTGACATTCCACAGGGAAATTTCTATTTTGCTAATGAATTTTCTTCTGTACTTAAATATATGTAACTAGAGTACAGTAAGGAATCTCACTGATGAGTGTTTTATTCAAAATTATGTAGGTACACAGGCCTAGGGAAGACTAATTTTATGTTTGATCTTGTCTAATATTACTTTTTAACCTTTTCTCCTTCTAAGAAATTTTATTAATGAGTACCCATTCGGTAAAGTACCTGAACTGACATTTGAAATGCTCATGTGTTTTGTGCATTAAGCAGGTACAAACACCAGCTTTCACAAGCACACTCTGACATAGTTTATACAAACCTAGGAATTTGAGAAATTATCCAAATCATTCTGTTAAAAAAAAAAAAAAAAAAAAAAATCCTATTTTCACCTGGTATGCCCAGTTAATTGGACACAAAGTTTATGTATCTTGACTTATTTGGATAATTACCTCAGTTTTCCTTTTCACTGTGTATATAAACAGATATAAAGCCAATAAGTCAAGTTTCGCTTATGAAAAGATACTATGACATAAAGTAAAGCTGAGACTTGGTATATTTAATCAATCTAGACAGTCATAATTTAGACCAGAAAAATTGACTTTAGAAACTTGCCAGTTCCCATTTATCAATTTTAGGTAAATGTCAAATGGAACATTCTAGTTTCCAACTTTTATTATTTGAGTGGCTTTTGATATCTCTCCCACCAGAGTACACTCATTCAATCAAAAAATATTTTCTGGTTTACTTCTATGCACCAGGCACTGGGGAAATGACCCTGTGTCGGGCACCCCAGGCTTGCCTTCATAGGGCACACAGTCAAGTCAGGGAAATTAATCAGCTAATTTTACAAGTGTGCTAAGCTCTAGGAATGAAAAGTCCAGGGCGCTATGCAAACATGGAGCAGGGGAACTCAGGTGAAGGGGTGGTTAGGGGGACTAGCTGAAGGATGGGTGGGTGATGACAGGATGGGAAGGGGGCGGCAGCCAGGATCCAGGGAGAGGACCTCACAGCTGACGCATCTCTGCAAACCTGTACAGCACCCATCATGGTGAACAGTGCTTAATAGGTGCTCCGATAATATTTTTAAAAGAATAAACAGACAAATAAAGTGGTAACTATCGAGTTCACCAAGATGGTAACAAATGGTCCTCCCCTAAGGCTGGTGTTTCATGTACATGCTGAAAAGGCAGCAGGGGGTTGGTGTGCTCATCTGCCTGTTTAGGAATGAACATCCTGGGCTCAGAAGCTATGTGGAGCCAATGGTTCACTACCTGCTATTTCAAGAGTTAACAGTTAAAATTTACTGAATACCTACAATAGGCAAAGCATTGTTCCAGGACCAGGGGAGAGAAAAACAAAGTTCTCCATCATAGTAAGCTGTAGCCTTGGAGAAGGGCTGTGGGTGGCACATGCGTGATTAAATTATTCCTAAAAGAGATTCTAAGTACTATAAGAGACATTTGCTTAAGATGTGATGGGAGCAGAAGGAGGGGCCACAACTCAGCTTGGGAGTGAGGGATGGAAAGTGACAGACCTAAACTAAGCCTTCAAGAACAAGTGGGATGTATCCAGGCACAGGGAAGGGCAGGTCAAGAATATGTTCCCAGCAGAAGGAGCAAACATCAGCCAAATAATTGCACAGTAACCCGAGCAACCACAAGCAGTTTGGTGTTGCCGGAACATCATAGGTGAAGGAGGAAGAGGTGAGCCTGAGAAGATAAGCAGGGCCAGATTACATGACCTATATTAGTCAAAATATTAAGTGAAAGTCAGATGAATTTTGTCACCTGTATGGTTGTGGAAACGGAACTAGAGATTAGGATAGTCTTAGCTGTATTAGGAAACAGCTATGTCGTCTTGTGACTAATTCTCCATTTGTGGATAAGGAGAGGACTGCCAATGATTTCTGTGCTCTCCTAACACTCCATTGTATACCTTCTGGGTTGGCTGCACTTAGTACTCTGTCAAAATTACGGATGCATTTTTGCCTCCTGATCAAAAACTTCCTTGTTTTTATCACTCCAGTATTGAGTCCAGTGCCTGGGACACTCAGAACATATAGTAGATGCTCATTAACAGTTGCTGAACTGCAGTGAACTCTACCGGCTTGCCATGCTGAAACTTTATCTTTCTATAATTCAGTTTTCACTTAAGTAAAAATAGATTCCATAGCTCAAAACCAGCAAGGAGTTGGAGAAAAACATATTTGCCACTGAACCCTTTAGTTAGGCACTTCCTAAATAAGAAGGGAAAAACATCACTTTCTTAAAGACTAGAATATTAGCGTTTTCTGCTAATGTCAGGAATACAGTCCCTCGTGACCATTACGTTTCAGTGAAATTTGGAGCTGGAAGGAGACTTAGAAAGCATTTGGTACAATTCCTTCACTTTTTTAGGACAATTAAAACAGATTATTAAAAACTTGATTGCAGATACAAACTCAGATACTTATTCATTTTGATGGAGTTTATTTTAATCCTTGTGTAGGTCATCTAAATTGAAAGCATCTCCACATTATCAGAGTATATTTCTCTTTAAAAAATGCTAGTATATTTTTTATACAAACATGGATGGTTTGCAGAGTAGACTAAACAAGGACGCAGTATTGGTCTTGGCTTTACCGTTTATGAGTTTAGAGATCTTGGGCTTTTTCAGACTGGCTGATGCTTATGGTCAAAACCACATCACTGCTTTGTAAATAATTTTATTTGTAATTGGGAATTGATTGAATTTCATAATTAATACCATAAAAGGAGTTACTATTCAAGTGACAGTATCACTAAATCCCTGAACAGATTTTGTTTTTCCAGTTTAATCTGGAGGGCAAATGAACTAATGCTTTAATTGCTAATTTTCAAACTAAAAAGTTACTCTCTCTTACATGCCATCTGCCATGTAGTGGAAACAGCTATTTTTCTCTAGGAAGAATAAAGAAAAAGCCCTGTCACCTGTGAATTTTGACTTTCAAAACCTTTTCTTTCCAATTCAATTGCTCTAAATTGCAAATGTGATCAATAATGAATTTGATTTGACGAAATCCCAGCTGATCAGAACTGAAATATGAAATATCTTCTTCTTTATCAGCATTTTGGCTCATACTCCAGGACATGAGATGGTATTCAAGATTCCTTCCCACTCCGTCAATCCCGAAAGAGAGTGGAGAAATATAGTTGCACAATCCAGCACATCATTTTAGGGTGTCATTCCTGGAAACGGAAATTCTCGCCAACACTTTTTCTTAACAGCACTGCCTAAAAGGAGGTGTGTTTAGAAGACAGACAAGTTCTACCACACACCAGACTCTATTTCCTGCTCAGGAGGGACTACAGAGTTCTGCATACTCGGCTAAGAGTTTAAACAGATGTTCTTTTAAAAATACACTTAAATTTAAAGTTATGTGTCTGTATTTCTTAATGTAGCTAACCATTTCAGAAACCGTTTTTTTTTTTTTCGCACATCCCAAAACTATACTACAAAATCAGATGATGATGATGAGATTCTGCTCCAATTGTCTTGCTTATACTGTTATTAATAACTTTGATTTCTTATCAATAGGAAGATGTGAAATATTTTGGGAAAAAAATCTAAAAACTCACCCACACACCCTTGCCCATCCTGTGGGGCTTGAAAGCCCTGATAACAGAGGCAGCGGAAGGAGCCAGCCGTATTGTCACAAAACCCGTGACTGTCACAAACAGTGTTGTTTACACATTCATCAATATCTGCAAAAAAGACATTTAACATCAGACAAAAAACAAACATGTCAACAAACACCAGGTATTAATGGATAGACAGAGGCACTCAACACACCCTGATTAGTATGTGATGAAAATGATTACACAGAAAGTTCTTTAAAAACATTTTACATATAAATAAAATGTTTTCATGGAAATGACTTAATACTCAAAATGTGGGGTTCTAGGAGAAAACATTTCCTTTTCCTCAGGTAATGTTTTTAAACAGAAATGACTGCTTCAATTGCCATGGTCAATATTTTCTAAATGTTTTTAACTCTATTTCCAAGGAGGGTATATTCCATTCCTACAGGGGAAATATGAGACAAAATTGTCACCACTGTCACATTTTTCTGGTTGTGGTAAAAGCAAATAGCTCTATCTGAAAGCAGCACTGGCTTCCCTGAGCCAGGGATTACCCGATTCTGTAGATAATAACCTTGATGAAGTCTAAATGGCATTCCTGTGAATTCGAGAGAGAGAGAGAGAGAGACTCTGATGAGTTCAGCAGGGTAGCTGGGCAATCCAGTTATTCATGAGAAAAGACCTCCTGTCCCCAAGTTAGAGCACTCCATGTCCTAAATGTCAGTCCTGCTCCAAGTGATTAGCCAATGGTCAACTTGCAAATTCACTTTGTTCCCTGTAAACTGATGATAGTGATCCTGTGCCTTTTTTTCCCATCAATATAAATGATCTCACAACATTGCTGTCTCCATTATAAAATTACAAATGGACTTTTAGATATAGTTCTTCTTTATTCTTATATAGTTGCTCCTTTCTTCTCCATTCTTTCATTCCCATTCTCTAAGCACATTTCCATTTGCCAGGCTCTCTGCTCTCTCTGCTTCTGGATGTAGTTTCCAAATAAATATTTTTAGAGAAGTGATTAGAAAATACAATCACAGCATCCAAACTTATGTGGTGAAGAGTTTACTCTTATGTTCAAATAATAAAATAAGATAAAAATTATAGAGACTGGCAAATTAAATTGCACTTGACAGAAATTAGTTTTGGAGGAGTTAATATGAATAAATCAAGCTTTTCTTAAAAAAAAAAAAAATTATAGCAGGTCCAAAAAAGTTTCTAGAAGAAAAATAATATATATCCAACTATTTTCCCTTACTAATTTTCCAACATTGATATTACCAAGTATAAGTTCAGGGACTCTGATTTTTTAATTGCAAAATGAGTTATTACATCGAAGTTTTATAAATTTTTTCAACTCCAAGTAAACTGTGTCCCTTCTCTTTTCAAGGCTGGACCCCTTCTCCCATCCCTCCCAGCCTCTTCTGTCCCCCTCCTCCCGTCCGTTCATTCTTCTCCAGCATCTACAATTATTCCTCCCCTGGCTCCTTCCCTCAATTACCTTCAAAAATGTTCAAATCTCTTGAAAAAGCTTTCATAAGATCATGATGCCACCCCAGACACTCCTTCTACCCCTGCAAAATGACTCAAAAGAATGGTTTTATTTATTGCCTGTATTTCTTAACACCTGGCATCTGTAAAAAGGAAATATTACTATATTAATAATAATGAACGAATAATTATTATATTAATAATACTGGTATGTTCTTAGAAATACTGTAACACATGTACCACTGCTTGGCATGTAAAGCAGGAAGCAATCAATACATGCCGATGATGATGAAGATGATGAAGATGATGAAGATGATGATGATGATGACAACAATACAGCCCCTCCTCCACTTCCTCCTCCTTGATGATCTACAATCAAACTTCCTA